>CM055266.1:160080143-160155714 GCA_029237695.1 Conchocele bisecta
GCCACACATACAAAACATGTGGAAAAGTCGTCATTAAATAATTAAATAATGCATACAGGGGAACAGCCATCCATGTTGTGTAGATGCATGGGGACAAATCATTGAATAAAATCATTTTCACTCACATAACCCATGTCTACTGTGGAACAGGTGGACAAATAATTAAATAATTGCACACGTTTGCTCTGGACCTGGCGCGTGCATTCATAGAAACAACCATCCATTCACACAGAAGAAGAGCAATTAGTTCGACAATACTTATCATATGTGATATGACATGACGGCATATATATCGTCGTTGTTAGCTAGTAGTGTTCTGTGAAAGGCTACTACATTGTATGACATTTAACTTTACACTGAATATCGGATAAATCGGCACACATAACTAAAATGTGATAAAGGCAGTGGCGATGGAAATAAGGACGCGAGGAATAATAAAGTGAACATATGTAATATATATGATGTCACGAATATAACACACATGTTAGCGGTAATGTAGTTGTACCACGAATTGATGAACACTGTGGCAAACCACATGTGACCGTATCTGGAAAAGAATTCCCACCAAGAACAGTTAAAAAAAAAATCACACACAAAAAAATCCCATCCCATTTATCTTTATATTTACAAGGTGTATTTCCTCAATAATTTAGCTGTACATCACTGAGGTGACATTTTTTGTTTGTTTACAATCACCGATTCTGACGAACGATTTGCTGAATACCCCAATAATACACTATATATCGACTTAATCAAATAATATACACAAGATGTGACATAAAAAACTATAATTCACGTTACATTTCCAACCTTTCTTCTGACTGTTCACAGTGTGTTTCGTTTTCGTGAACTAAAACAACAACAACAACACTATGGAGAAAATTAAGACATTAATTCGATTTTAGTGTCAAATGATGCTTAGATACCATGTTTTATGGATGGTAAGAGTCGATACATATTCTTGGTCATTCATTGTAAGCTGTTTGAATTTACAGATATCGCCAGAAGTAATATCTGTTCAGAACGTGGGCATTTTCCCCAAACGGTTTGTCACCTCAGTGGTGTCCACGTGATGTTGTTTTATGATTACATTTTATGATTTTTTTTCTGGAATGAATGGGTAGAATTCAAATATATTTCTCAGATTTGTAATTTAATATGTAGATTTTATGACCGTCACAATTTAATTCAGATGTTGCATGGCTTTGAAAAATGTCCGATATTTGGGCAAATCAACATTTATATTACTATTGTAAAAGGGTGGGGTTTTCTTTACCAGTAAGGTTCCCACACGTCGCCTCCTGTATGATATACTACATGTACACATGTGCCCCTATTGTGACCATTTAAATGTCCCTATGCTGACCATGTTACCCGAGGGCCCTTATACGGACCAGTAAGGTTCCCACCCGTCGTCTCCTGTATGATATACTACATGTACGCATGTGCCCCTATTGTGACAGTCCAAGTTCCCCTATGCTGACCAGGTTACCCGAGGGCCCCTATACAGACCAGTAAGGTTCCCACCCGTCGTCTCCTGTATGATATACTACATGTACACATGTGCCCCTATTGTGACCATTTAAGTGCCCCTATACTGACCATGTTACCCGAGGGCCCCTATACGGACCAGTAAGGTTCCCACCCGTCGTCTCCTGTATGATATACTACATGTACGCATGTGCCCCTATTGTGATCATTTAAGTTCCCCTATACTGACCATGTTACCCGAGGGCCCCTATACAGACCAGTAAGGTTCCCACCCGTCGCCTCCTGTATGATATACTACATGTACACATGTGCCCCTAGTGTGACCATTTAAGTGCCCCTATTCTGACCATGTTACCCGAGGGCCCTTATACAGACCAGTAAGGTTCCCACCCGTCGCCTCCTGTATGATATACTACATGTACACATGTGCCCCTATTGTGACCATTTAAGTGCCCCTATACTGACCATGTTAACCGAGGGCCCCTATACAGACCACTAAGGTTCCCACCCGTCGCCTCCTGTATGATATACTACATGTACGCATGGGCCATGTACATAAGTTCCCATATTTGGAACATTTTAGTTGTCGCGAATGTTACATTCGCGACAACTAAAATGTTCCAAATGTTCTACATGCCAATATTTTCACATACAGCACAGTATAATTGTCATATTGTTTTTTTAGATTGTGCTGTTACACAGGCTGATCTTGAGTTACACAGGTGACAAATGTCGTAATGTCCATTGCTATAACTGTGGTACATATACAATGGTTCCCTCGTTCACTATACTAAGTTATCGCTCGACGTTAGCCTTTACATGGCGTTAGCGTTAGTGTTACACTAGTACTGTTAGACACGCTGTTCTGTGCTCATACTGGTTACAAATGCCGTAAGATCCTTTATCTCAACTCTTGGTAGACATACAAGTGTCCCCTTATATACTTATCAGTGTTACAAATAGATGTGAGTGTTTAGATGGCATGTTTATAAGTGCCCCTATATTGGCCATTATTCTGCCCCTATACTGACCATGTTACCATAGTGCCCCTATAGTGACCGTAACGTTACCACCCCTACTGCGCGGTCGCGGATGCTTACGGCAACCGCTTCTACATCCCGCTCGACTTTGAGTTGCTGGAGAGTCACATGCCCTACTATCAGAGTGCTTTGGCTGACCGCCTCGAATACGAACTAACGTTCAACGACTACGGCCGTGTTCTCATAGCCACAGACGTGTTATCGACGTATACGATCGATAATGTTTCGCTGGAGTACGACATGGTCACGATGCCCGAACTCGCGCGATTGATCAGAACCCAGTACGCCGGGCGCGTTGCCATACTTTACGACCGAGTTCTTCGCCATCGCAAGATGACGAAAGACAAAGGCGACACATTGTGGAAAATCAATGTCAACGTACCCGCCCGCTCGATGAAAGGTATACTGATGTTGTTCGAGGATGCTCGGTTCGCGTTCGAGGCTAGAAAAACCGACAAATTCTATAACCCCAAAATCACGAAGGTAGATGTGACGATCGAGGGAGTACCCAATCAACTCTACAGCGCGGGTCTTCGCGCGCATCAGCAGTGGGACGAAGTAAGAAAGCAGTTTGGTGCCGGCTCTAAGCGCTCTCCGGAGGTTGCCGCGGTTGCCAAAGACCTGCAGCTCTCGGCCGTCTCCCTCGCGGAGTTCCCGAATACCAAATACGCGTTATGGCTAGACATGCGAGCCAGCGACGACGACCAAATACACGGCAGCGGACGCCAAGTTGAGAACGCTAGTGAGGGTGTGACGATCCAGATAACCAAAGAGGCGGATGGAAATGGCGCATTGAAAGTGTACTTATATATAATTACAGACGCACAACTGAACATCGAAGATGGCCGATACGTATCAGCGATCTATTGATTTTAAGAAAATTAGCAATTAATACCAATTCACGATTGGAGATGCCCACTCTGCCATAATATGTGGGCAGACAGGATGTGGAAAAACGGTTTTCATCCTAGACTTGCTCGAGGGCTCCTTCCGCGATGCCTTTCGTCACATTGTGACCCTGTGTCCCACTTTGCGGCACAACGATACTTATCAGCGGCGCCCGTGGATATGGACCGACCCTGAGGTATACGTTATTGACCCCGGTGATATGCTTCACGATTGGTTGCGTGGTTTATACCAACAATTCCTGGGTGAGCCCACCCTGTACGTGATTGATGATTGCTCGGCCAATGCGGCGATGACAAAAAAGAAGGACATGCTCTCCGAGCTCGCATTTTCTGGCCGCCATGCGAGGCAAAGCGTATGGATCTCCACTCAAAAGTACAACGCCGTCCTCAAGGATCTGCGCGAGCAAACGAAATGGGTCGCCCTCTTTCACTGCAAGGACCGAGACTCATTCGATGACTGTCTTCGAGAGAATGATGTTATCCCAACTCGCGAGGAGTGCCTGGAGGTTCGACATATGCTTTCGGAAACTAAGCACGCCAAGCTTCTGCTAAAGACTGATCAACCAACTGCTTATAAAGTTATCAATTAATTAATTTTAATTAACGCTCGTTAGTAATTGCCGAGTAAATGCTTAACAATGTTGAACAATGCTGAACAATGCTTAGCAAATGTTGAATAAATGCTGAACAATGGTTAACAATGTTAACAATTTGGTGTTCCGCTACGAGCTTTGTTGCGAGCATAATGGTGATCATAAGTATCGGGTGGTGCGCTTGACAATATGTTAAAGTTATGAGACTTGTTAGAATAGTTTAATTAATTTTAAGAAAATTAGCAATAATGAACTGCGACGAACTTCTCGATCAACTAATGGAAGAAACCTCAACTCCGACTGCCAACACGGTATCTTTCCTGAAAGATAATGAAACATCAACTCCGACAGGGCAATCGGGATCAACTCCAATTTCGATTGGGTTGAGTGCAACGACTCGACAATCGGAGCATTATCTCGGTAGGCGTCTCTCAGTTTTTCAGGTGGATAAGATGTCAGATGCGGAGATCGATAAAATGTATGCGCGATACGAATCTAGGTTAGGTGCGGAGATGACAAAAACTCTTGGATCGGCGGCTATTCATTTGTACGCAACCGCCGTTAGTATACTTCTCCCTATACCAAACACCGCGGGCTTGATTGGCGATCTAGAGACTGACCCTGTTATAGGTCACACTCTTAGAACAGCATGCTGCTCAATTTATCACAAGTTTGGAATGTACTTAGCTCCGCTGACAACCGTGTTGACCACGGGTAAACACTATCAATTTGGACATATATGCCCACGAACTATAAGCCCTAATATTGATATCATAAATGATGACACAAGACACACCTGCGAGAGTGACGGAACAGCAATCCCCGATTGCACCTCCAACGGCGTTGGGGATTGCTTCAACTCAAATTTCGAACCCGATTGCAGCACTTCCAACTCCGATTGATCCTCCAACCTAATCGCGATTGGAGTTGGGGGTTACACGACATAAAAACACAAAAAGGCAGGCAGCTGGGCAGGCGGCGGCTGCCACCCGAAAAGTTAAACAAGATAAAATACTCGCCGAGCTTCGAGAGGCTAAACAGTCGTTTCAATCGGGGACGGAGACAGCAAAACATCTGAAGACAGAGCAATCAGGTGCAACAGTGTTGAGTGCAACAACACCCCCAATTCACGAATTGGAAGCACACTCAACACCCAATCGAGGTTGGACGAATCCGATTGAACCCCAATTCACGAATTGGAGTTGGGTTGTTGGTGGTGGTCTGGCAGTTGTTGGTGCCCTGTGCGTGTGGAAATACCCCCTATTACACCAATCCTTATCGAGAAACAACCCCCATCAATTCATCCAAAAACTGTTACGAAACACCAATCGCAATTGGATGCGCCCCATTTAAACATTGATCGCGATTCCCTTTTATATGCAATAATAATTATATTCAACAATGGCAGAACAAGATGGTAAAATGATAGTGAACGCACTTTATAACGGTGTGGTGATATCGGGTTTCAGTATCGGGTATGCTCAACTATTTAAGGCGGTCATAGGAAGGTCCACTCCCAAATTGGAATTTACTGTTAAAGACGCCTGGCAAGTGGCCTTAAATATAGCGAGCGCAGTTGCGACTCGAGATTATCTAGTTAAAGCTGGAATTCTACCTGCTAATATATTGAAATAATGGCTTCGATCGGAATAATGATAGGTGGTGCGCTTGTAAACGCATTGGCGTTCAGCGGTAGCAACTTTTTATTCTCTAAAATGAGAAGCTCGAACGTGGATGAGTAGCGCAAGCGTCACGATTTAGCTGTAGAACAACTCAATAGCGCAAAGGAAGCGTGGTCGAAAAAACGAACCGCCCATCTGGACTGGGTCAACGAAGAGCTTCGCCGCGAGAATCACGCCGCGCAAACATTCCAGAACGTTGAAGAAGCCAACCGCGAGTACGCGCTGGCATATCGACAGAAAAGTCTCGCGCCGCTGGATCGCGAGCCCCAGCTTTCAGATTTCTATGTACCGTCAGAGGCCCAAAAGGACCGCGTAACCGCGTTCATCGTCGTGGGAATGAGTGTGGTGGGTCTCGTCGGCTACTATATTCAACAAATTAATTAATAATTTTTACAAAATTAATAATTATTTTAATTTTTTTTTTATATATATATATATATATAGAACGATGTTAGTTGACGAACTTTATTACGCTATGATCGATGTAGGCTACACTGCCCAAAAACATCGTATAGCTGGTGCAAAGAGTATGATTCGTCTGGCCCGAGATTCTCTCGAGACGTGGCGCGAGGACGAAAAAGCGGCCACCCTTTTCGCAAAGCGGATGTTAGATTCCTCCTCAACTCCAATCGATTCCTCCGGGTTCCTTCAGAACTTAACCTCCAAAGCCAATCGCGATTGGAATTGTACTTCCAACAAAGGTTTATTATTAACGACGCAGTTACCGGACGAACTGGCGAGGGCATGTTGGAGATTGTCCGATATATTAGAATACTTCGCATACGATGAACACGAGCAAACTTGATACCAAACTAACGCGCAAGCTAGCTAATACATACTATAGCCCACGTGGCTACTGGAAGGGACTCGCGGCCATCAAGAACCTCGCGGAGGCGACCAAGGTTTCAGAAAACGCAGTCAAGGAATGGCTCAAGAAGCAGGCCATCTGGCAGATCTATTTACCCGCGCCTCACAATATTCCGCGCCCGAAATTCGACGTGCCGGTGCCTAACCAAGTTCACCAAGCGGATCTCCTGTTTCTCCCTCACGATCGCGTCGGTCGCAAGACGTACAAGTACGCACTGACAATCGTTGACGTAGCGAGTCGTTATAAGGGGCTGAGCGTTGGCCATTTAAAGAGTCTAAGGAGGTGGCCGATGCTCCCTTTCCCCGAATATACAAGAGGAGTCCTCTCAAATGGCCGAATCTTCTCCAGGTCGATCCCGGCCGCGAGTTCATGGGCGCGGTCTCTCATCTATTGTCTAAGCCCAAAGTTTCTATCAGACGCGGCCGCGTCAACATCCACCGGGACCAGGGGATCGTGGAGCGCTTCAATCGAACCCTGGCTGAGAGACTGTTCGGACACCAATACGCCAAAGAACTTGTAGACTCTCATTCGCGATCGACCGAGTGGGTGGCCAGACTGCCCGCCGTGGTCTCCGCACTGAACGGAGAGGTGACCAGATTGATAGTTAAGAAGCCTGTAGATGCTATGAAGTTTAAAAGGGTGACGAGCAAGCGCTCTGCCGTCTCGCGCGGGTAACCCGTTGGTTTAGAGGAGCAACGGCTTCCATCAGATCTTGACGTCCGGTACCTCTATCAACCGGGAGAGCTCGAAGGTGGCAGCCGCCGCGCGACTGATCCCGTGTGGTCTCTCAATGTATATCATCTAGATCGATCTATTACCAAACCTGATGAGCCCGTGCTCTACTATTTGGATGATGGGCCATCTCGAAGGTTTGTTCGCGAAGAACTTCTTATGGTGCCTTCTGACACCCAGCTACCTCCGGATCGTCAGTGTCTTTAGTATTCTCTCCTTTTTTCAGAGTTCTTTTTTTTTTTACCTATCCTATAGGCTCGGTGTGTAACCCGTCTTCCATCACTCTCCTCTTGTCGTAGTACGCCGAAAACCCCAACTTCTCCTGCTTGTACGTCTTCATCACCCCGTTAACCATTCGGAATTCCCTGTTCTCCGCCATATCCCTACACCCTTCGAGAGCACTCTTGTACCTTCCCCAAGTCAGATCGTTAGATCTCTTCGACATCCCCTTGGCCGAGTGCTTAGATTTTCCGTCACCACTCACGTAGTAACACTTGCTACACAGAGAGATGGCTCTATCCCCTTCGAATTCTAGCTTGAACAGTCCCGGAGTTCTGTTGCTCCACACGTCCCAAGCCAACCACTCGGTCTTCTCCTTATTGAACTTTCTCTTCATATTCTTTCTCACCACCGCCGCCAGCGTCTTCTCCGACAGCGCGAAGTACACGCTGTCAGTGTCCATCTGTATCAGTTCGAAATCTCCGCGATCCACGTTCTTGTCCAAGAAGTCGTAGTAGTAGTTGCCAACCAGTTTGAATATCTCCGCCAACACCGCCTTGCTCTTGTCGACGTCCCCCGTCCGTCTGGCAGCGGTGACCTCTTTAACGAACCATTGAAACGGTTTGCCGGGCGTGTAGTCTATCACCCAATGCACCGCCTTGACAATCAGACCGTGATCCAGATACCACTTTAGCAGCGGTGAGTATATGATCATCTTCTTGGTGGACATTTCCCCCACGAGCTTTCTCTGTCCTTTGACTCTTTTCCTCCCGGTCCCGGCCAGGTAGTCCTTCATGTGCTGTGGAACCTCGTTCTCATCTACTTCTCGATTAACGAACAGCGGCGACCAAAAATTTCCCCGAGAACTTGTCTCCTCAAACGTTATTCCCCCTGGACCTCTATATCCAACTCATCAAATCCGAACCACTCTTCATTCCTGACCTTCCTCACGAAACAGTCTATATACGACTGTCTTTCCGGGTCGTCACACGTCCATATCGTCTCCTCCCCGCACGGCATGTCTTTCGACAGGGTAGACAGATACAGCGCATTGGCGTCGTACCCCATCACCGCCTTGCACATCTTCTCCTCCCGACTACCTACCTGACCCCTGATCGTCGACCTGCCAGCCTCTGCGTATCTGGAGAACACTATGGACGGACCACCGACCAATCCCTGCTTCATCATCTCGTAAGTTTCAGACTTCGGCGACCACAGCTCGGGCGTGTCCGCCTTCCCATCGATCGACCCGCGGAGTAGGTACTGAATGGAAACACCGGGCAGAGACACAGCATCCTTGAGTATATCCACACCTCTTCCCCTGTAGAACTCCGTCATTTTAGTCAGAGCCTCCAGGAACGGTCCTACATCCAAGTCGTTGTAGTGTTGCAACCATTCCTTGAACGTCTTCATCCCATTTTCTCGGAATACCTTCTTACACTCTTTCCACTCGGACAACGACAGAAGGAACTCACCCTTCAATTTCGAGTACCACTCGGGATAGTCGGGCAATCCCGGATGGTCGAGCTTGTCCGCGCTATCGAACCACTCGTACGGGAAGTGAGACTTTACCATTTTACAGTCGTACGCCTTAACCCACCGGTCGTACGTGGTGCCGGGTCCTAGATACTGGATGATGTCGAGAAATCTAAACTCCGGGGTAAACAGAAACATCGTCGTGCTGGCTCTCTTTCCGACCATCACCTTATTCACGGTGGCCGCCAACTTCTCTACAAAGTCGGGATCTCGTTCGCATATGTGTGTGATCCATTCATGCATCGTATCCCCCAACGACACCGATATAGGAACGTGCTCGACCTCGAAGGTCAGGTCTTTGGTGGGTCGGATGGTTTTTGACTTGTCGAGATATGCCTCGAAGTCGTAGACTATCTGGTGAGGGTACAGAGTCGTCGCCTCCTCGCGCGGTGGTGGTGGATAGTGGGGATTCCTCTCATTCAACCACTCGCACTCCCACATCACCACCAGCTCGTAAACCCGCCTCCCTTATCTTGGCGTCTTGGATTTTCGTCCTCCTGTACAGCGATCTCGCGTGACCTCTCCTGCAATGCGTCGGACACCCGTGCCAGTAACATCCGTGAAACTGAAACACGGTCTCGGTCTCGTGACAATAACCGTCGACCGGATCGCCGGCCACCCACCTCTCTCCACCGTGACCGCATCTCGCGTGATGTATGTGCTTTCCCACCCTCTCTTCTTCTCTATTCAACCATTGAATCGACCTCTCGCTCACTGACCCCTTGGGATAGAACGCCTTCTCGTAGGCCGACTGTGGTCTCTCTACCCTCTTACCTGGACATGTCAACACGGTGTTCCCACCCATGCAGGTGGTCGCGTGCCTGTGCATGTTACACGACTTTGTGAACCGTTGTTGACATCCGGTGCACCCGTACTCGTTCGTCATCTTGCGGAGGTTCGTTATGAGGATAGAGTGACCTCCAAACATTCCTATCTTCATGATCTTCTCCCCAACCACGTATCTTCTCCCCAACCACGTCGTAATTTGCCGGAACCTTCATGAGGTATCACACTCCTTCGTCGGTGGGCTCGTAAACGCGAATGCCCATCTTGAAGTGCTCTTCGACCTTCTTAATATCTTCCAGGGGAATTCCCTTACTATCCGGTCCGTTATCGTGACCGAGATATTCGCGAGCCATAGCTCGTGCCTTCTCACAACATCGGTCTGGTCGCCCTCCACGGTGGATGGCTATGCACCTAAACAGACACAAGTAGTCGTCGTACGTGTCGACGGAATGCATTCCCTTTTTAACCAGTCTTGGAGTTTTCCCGCTCCCATGAGAAGTTGTTGAGCGTCGATGATCATCTTCACCTCGACCGATATCCAACGACCGATATCCAACGAACGAAGGTCCATTTTGTGTTTGGTCTATCAACTTTGTCGATGTCCATTCGACCTTTCTCTCTATCGGTTATCCAACTCTCCGCTTTGGAAATCTCGTTTATCCACGGACTGCCCTTTGATTGTTTGTGATAGATCATCGTTTCGTCGGTCTCGATGTTCCTAATACGATACGAGTACGAATACCTCAGATAACACGCCGTGATCATCTCTGGGCGAATTTTATTCATTATGCGATTAGCGATCTCCCCATCTACCCCCTTCTCGAAAGTCCATAATATCTTCCTCCTACCCCTATCAACAGTTTCCCTAGCTTCGGCTTCTTCGGCGAGAATCGTGGGACCCTCCTCCACCAAAGCTCTGGCGATATCTCTCCTCCTCTTAGGAGGTCTCCCCACCAACCCTTGATAAATCTTATTGTAGTACGCCTTGAATAGGGGTTTTCTACGTGCGCTGGGATCTTCTTTTACACGCTGCGCGTAAGCGGTGGCACGCAGACTGGCCGTCGTCTCGTTCTCCAATTTCTCGGAGCGTTTTTCGGGGTCGGCGGGCAGTCGTCCGGTCGAAACCGCACGCCGCAGCCTCTCCTCGTAGACGACGGCTCGCGCGTCACTTATCCTATCTGCTATATCTTTCTTGACTCTCAAACCTCTTAGGGAAATTCCCCAAAGCTTGCTCTCTCATTTGGTTTATGGTAGGCATTATACTGAGTATAACCAATAGATTTTTTATCTTCAATAGGGTGTAAGTTTATATTTTATTTGTAATAAATGTATGACAGATTGTTGTAATATACTTAGTATAATTTATGGATAACTTGTCTTTAATAGGGTGTCAGTCTATATTTGTGACAGATTGCTGTATTTATACTAAGTATAACTTATGGATTTTTTATCTTTAATTGGGTGTCAGTTGTTATTTTATTCGTAATAAATGTATGACAGATTGTTGTATATATATATTGAGTACAACATAGGGATTCTTATCTCTAATAGGGTGTATCTTCTCATGTCATAAATATATGGTCTCGCGGTTGATGAAAAATATGTTCCATTCTTCTCATATATACCCGCCGAACTGTGGGGGGAAATCCAAGTAGTATATAAGAGTCACAAATGATACCACCATGCGGTGGGGTGGCATCGCGCGTAGCCGGTGCCTTCTAGAGGGTGATGGTATCATTGTGACTCTTATATACTACTCCGTACGTCCGTGTACATTTACGTCGAAAAGTTTATAAGAGTTTCTCCAGTTACTGTCCAGTGTGCCACGGTGGCATATCGTTTTATTAACATAATATCTAGTTACCTTCACATTTTTGTGGAAACACTTAGCTATTTGTTTGCGTCAAAACGTTTGTACACATTTTTTCATAATGCTATATCTTTAAATTAACTTTACGGATTGCTTCAATATTTGACTTATGTCGCCATTAACATGCCCTTCACCATTTTACCTTCACATTTTTGCGGAAAACTTAGCCTTTTTTTGTGTATCAAAACGATTGTACAAGTTTCTTCATCATGATACAACTTTAATATTACTTGATGGATTGTTCAATATTTTGACACTTGATACATGTGAATATCTGGAATATGTTCATGCCCCTCATTAACATGACCATAACCGTCTGTATCTTCATATTTTTGCGGAAACACATAACCATTTCTTGCGTATAAATGTTTGTACAAGTTTCTTCATCATGATGTAACTTTAATATTACTTGACGAATTGCTTCAATATTTGGACACTTGATACATGTGAATATCTGGAATACATTCATGCCCCCCATTAACATGACATTAACCTTATGTACCTTCATATTTTTGCGGAAACACATAACCATTTTTTGCGTATAAATGTTTGTACACGTTTCTTCATCATGATATAACTT
Source organism: Conchocele bisecta (assembly GCA_029237695.1). NCBI lineage: Eukaryota > Metazoa > Mollusca > Bivalvia > Lucinida > Thyasiridae > Conchocele > Conchocele bisecta. Next base: position 160,092,449 of record CM055266.1, read on the forward strand.
TAATATTACTTGACGGATTGCTTCAATATTTGGACGCTTGATACATGTGAATATCTGGAATACATTCATGCCCCCCATTAACATGAAATTAACCTTATGTACCTTCATATTTTTGCGGAAACACATAACCATTTTTTGCGTATAAATGTTTGTGCAAATTTCTACATCATGATATAACTTTAATATTACTTGACGGATTGCTTCAATATTTGGACGCTTGATACATGTGGATATCTGGAATACATTCATGCCCCCCATTAACATGACATTAACCTTATGTACCTTCATATTTTTGCGGAAACACATAACCATTTTTTGCGTATAAATGTTTGTACACGTTTCTTCATCATGATATGACTTTAATATTACTTGACGGATTGCTTCAATATTTGGACGCTTGCTACATGTGAATATCTGGAATATATTCATGAACCTGAACCTTCTGTACCTTCATATTTTTGCGGAAACACATAACCATTGTTTGCGCATAAATGTTTGTACAAGTTTCTTCATAATGATGTAACTTTAATATTACATGACGGATTGCTTCAATATTTGTACACTTGATGCATGTGAGCATTCGGAACTCCCTCATTCCGCCAATAGCAAGACCTTTACCTTTTTTACTTCATCTCGTACAAATGAATGTTACTTGATGTATTGTTTCAATATTTGGACACTTGCTACATGTGAGCATTTCGAACACACTCATGCCCCTATTAACAGGATAGTTTGTGCCTGCACATGATTGTGGAAACACTTAGCCATTTTTGTCGTGCCTGCTTTAGCAGATATAGTCGCCGCTTTTTTCGTTGTCGTCGTCGTCCGAAATGTCAAAAAGTTTGTACAAGCTTCGTCATCAAGGTTCAATATTTGGACACTTGATACATGTGATAATTTGGAACATACTCATTCCGCCATTAACATGACCTTGAACTTTTTCACCTTCACATTTTTGCAGAAACACTTGGTCATTTTTTGCGTCAAAATGTTTGTACCAGTTTCTTCATCATGATATAACTTTAATATTACTTCACATATATTTTTGCGTAAAAAGTTTGTACAAGCTTCGTGTCAGCATGGCATAACTTTAATATTACTTGGCGGATCGCTTTAATATTCAGACACTTGATTATTGTGAGCATTTGTAACACATCCATGCCACCATTAATGTGACCTTGACCTATTTTTTTTACTTCCACATGTTTGCGGTGTTTGCAGAAACACTTAGTTATGTTTTGCGTGAAAAAGTTTGTATAAGTTTCTTCATCATGATATAACTTTAATGCTACTTAACATATTGCTTCAATATTTGGAATAGTGATACATGTGAACATTTGGAACACATTAATGTCCCACATTTTCCATCAAAAATGTTATACAAGTTTCTTCATCTTCGTATAACATTAACATTACATGATGGAATGCTTCACTATTTGGACACTTGATGCATGTAAGCATTTGGAACACACTCATGGCGCCATTAATATGACCTTGACATTTTTGACCTTCACATGGTTGTGGAAACACTTAGCCATTAGTGAAAACGTTTCTTCAACCATGACCATTTTCTTGTTTTAAGCATGCACGGTTTTTATGAATCTTACTTTAGTACTTGCCCATGAACATGTTATGGTCAAATGCCTTGGCAGGCGCGACACCGCTTCCGTGGCGGAATTCTTGTTTTTGTCAAGAAGTTTCATCACCATTTGCCCTTTTCGTGCTTAAAGCATGCGCTTCTCTGATGCTATTTGTGATGCTTACTTTAACACATGCCCATGATCATGATACGGTCAAATGCCTTGGCAGGCTCATATATATCCCAGTGCCTATGTTCATGAAATTTGGACACAACTTCCTTCTTGCCTCACTCACCACAACCCACCCCCAATCCACCTGCCCACCCATGTCCTTGACCTACTTTTCTGGCTTTTTACATTCTACTTGTTTTACATTCAAGTCATTTTCTCAACAACCATTGGGCAAACGTACATTAAACTTGCACACAACTTCCTTCTTGCATAGCTCCCCACAACCCATCCACAATCCATCCGCCCATCCATGTCCATGACCTACTTTTATGCCCCACCACAATAGTGCAGGGGGAATTTAGTGTTACACTTGTCCGTTCCTCCAACCTTGTAACTCGTGAAACGTTTAAGCCCTAATAACTATACACCTGGAACTTGGTATGTAACTTCCTTGTGATAAGTAGATGCGCAACGTTTATTTTGATTTTTTATTCGACCACCGGGTCGGGTTTTTTATTTTGACCACCACCCACAATCTACCGGTCCATCAACATGACATTCTTTTTCCGCTTGAATTACTTAGCAATCTTATGTTCCTAAATCTTGGTTAACGTGTATACATTCAAGTCATTTTCTCAACATCCCCTATGTTCACGAAACTTGGATGCAATTTCTTTCTTGCATCATTGACCACAACCCACCCATACGCCATCCGATGATCCGTGTCCGTGACTTAATTTTTCAACTTGAATTACTTAGCAATTTTATGGTCTTAATTATTGGTTAACCTCTACATTCAAGTAATTTTCTCAACAACACCTTGGCCTATGTTCTCGAAACATGGAAACAACATCTATGATGCATCACCCATCACAATTCACATGCCCATCAATTTCCTTGACCTATTTTTTCCGCTTGAATTACTTAAACTATTAAATCTCAGTGAACTTTTGCATTCGAGTCATTTTATCAACAACCCCTTGGTCTATGTTCATGAAACGTCGACATGACTGCGTCCACACTCATCACAATCCGCATGCATAACCATGTCTTTGACCTACTTTTTCCGCTTGGATTGCTTAGCAGCTGTATGCTCTTAAATTTTGGTTAACCTTTACATTTAATGTATTTTCTCAACAACGCCTTGGCCTATGTTCATGAGACTTGCACACAACGCCCTTCTTGTATCACTCACCGCAACCACCCACCCAAGATCCAACTGCATGTCCATGTAGTTGGCCTTCCTTTTTCGCCTGAATTAGTTATCAATTGTATGCACTTCCTGGTTAACCTTTACATTCAAGTAATTTTCTCAACAACACCTTGGCCTATTTTCATGACACATGGACACAACTTTCTTTGTGCATCACCCATCATAATTCACATGCCCATTCCATGTCCTTGACCTATTTTTTGCCGCCTGAATTACTTAAATCTTAGTTAACTAAAACATTCGAGTTATTTTCTCAACAGCCCCGTGTTCTATGTTCATGAAACTTCCACATGACTGCTTCCTGTCATCACATAACACAACCCATCCAAATATACCGGCCCATCAATGTCCTTGACCTTCTTTTTCCGCTTGAATTACATAGCAATTGTATGTTCTTAAATCTAGGTTAGCCTCTTTACATTTTATTCATTTTCGGAACAACCTTTTGGTCTATGTTTTCATTCACTGTCCGTGTGCTGTTTATTACTGATCATTTCGGTGATAACAATTCGGACAAGAGTTGAATCTTTTTGCGGTGCTCTTGTTAGAAACTGTTTCAATATTCTGTCTACTGTTCAGGAAAATAATATATATGCAATAAACTAATGTACTATACATGCTTTGCGTACAACACCAGTATTTATAAATAGAATATTTGTAAATTTAAACAAGTTTAAACATTCTATTGTTTAATCTAATACATGTAAATTTTATTTTCCAAGTTGGCAACCGTTTGCATAATGATTTAAGTTGAAAATGAACTAACGTTTGTAAAAAAGAGGCTAAATGTAAATAAAGAAATTACAAAGCAAATGTAAAACATAATCTCACATAGAACATACGCGCAAAAAATATAGTTTCTATAAATTATTTAGAAGCCATAGTAGTATAATACACTTAATAAGGTTCTACGTATTCAGATTTAATGTCAGTACTAATGTATTTCATGCAACACATATTATGCCTTATGTTCCAACCCAGTTCCACCCATCATCCACTCCGACGTTTGCTTCGTACAGGTCTAAAATATACGTAAGGCCAAAAGAAACTTTACAGTATATAAATGGTTCGATATTTCGTGAACAAGTATGTTTAAACATGTTTTTAATGCTAAATATAATCTGCAACTACTGCACCAAAACATTAGGTGCATGTGTTTATTCAGATTGTGAAAACACTGAAAATACAACACGACCCTCCATTTCAAAAACTGCAGTAAATAGAACATAATTTCCTAGTCAATATTGATATCCCGAGGCTAAAACTGATCGCCTACAGTGATCACAATGATGTATTGTCTAAGCAGACACATATTTCACGGGCCAACTGATATTGAATGAGAGACGGGAAAGTCGAAGGGCAGTGTTGAACAACGCTGTGGTCACCTTTTGTCAATATGGCAAGACTTACGCAAGCGAATCGAAACAGGGATATCGGGATGCTACAAGCTGGTGTCCCGCAGGCTGAAGTTGTACGTCAGTTTAATTGCAGCAGACAAACAATAGTGAATAGTGCAAGAAGATTTCAGCAGACGGGGGATGTAGCAGATCAGCCCGAAGAACGATTGACGGGCACAGCCGTGTTATTAGCGGTAAAACAGCGAGGCGTCGTCTCAAGGAGGTATGCATGAAAGCGAGACGTCCTTATATAGGAGCCATTCTGACAACCAGACACCGTCAATCACGTCTTCAATGGGTCAGGGCTCATATGCGTTGGATACGCCGCCAGTGGGCAACAGTATTGTTTTCAGATGAAAGCAAATTAAATGTATCGGAAGCAGATGGTCGTAAACGGGTATATCGCAGAAGCGGTGAGCGGTGCGCGGGTGGCTGTGTGTTGCAGTCAGACAGGTGGAGTGGGGGGCATCGTGATGGTATGGGCAGGGATAGGTGCTAATCATCAAACACCGCTGGATGTTTTAATTGGAAGACTGAATGCTGTGACGTACCGCGACAATATTTTGCGAGTGGGTGGCAGGTTGGAGCATGCGATGGATAATTTAACGATCGGGGTTCATCCGTGCCAGAATTCCGACTGGAGACCTGGTTTGACCCTCACATATATCTTTGGCATTTTGTATGTGACAGTTCAATCTGGTTATACCCCTTATGTGAGTATTACGATTATTCATAAACATATTTTAAGGGAAGGTGCCAAGTTCCATGGTAGGTATGGTCAGGTTATTCTAATTTCAGGGCTGAATATATTTTTTTCTCGATGTTGATAGGCCGTTAAACATCAATAAACAAACAAACTATGTTGCGACAGATAGCTGTGCCTTTTCTGCGAAAAACGCATTGCAGTATTTCCAACATGATAATGTCAGACCCCATTCAGCTCGTGTAACAACCCAATTTCTACGTGGTAGTAACGTTAATGTCATGCCCTGGGCATCTCTCAGTTCAGACATGAATCCTATAGAGCATGGCTGCAATGAGCTGGGATGCACAGTTCGGTGAAGACCAAATACACCTGATAATGTTAGAAAGTTAGAAGTAGCTCTTCAGGAAGAGTGTGAAGCAATGCCTCAACGTGTCATTCGGTCATGTGTGCATTCAATGCGCAGACGTTGATGAACGCCCAAACAATATAGACTAGGAAAGTTTCAAAATTGTGTATTCTTTTACTGCAGTATTTTTAAATGAAGGGTTTTGTCGTCTTTTCATTGCTTACACAATCTCTTTAAACACATGTATCTAATGTTTTGGTGTGCAGGAGTTACAGATTTGATTCAGCATTAAAACATTTTGCATCAGGTTTTTAAACCTCCTGGTTCACAAAATATTGAACCATTTCTATACTGTAAAGTTTATTTTGACCTTAAGTAATAAGTATAGACTATTAGACCGCCCCGTCACCAAGCCGACCGCCTGTGTCATCAATTGGCTAAATTGGAACGAAAACAAGAGCAGGCATGTGCAGTTGTTTATTTACGTCTGACACATATACAGGACACACACACAACTAGTAACTGCATGTGAATTGAAAATTAATTTGCTACATTTGTCATTTAATACAAGTACATCAAAGTCAAGAGACTAAAACATATCTAAGATATCACAGCCGTTAATTATCACAACTATTCCGCTCATTGCTAACCAGTGTTAATTTGTGACCACTATTTTCCATATTAACTGGAGCACCATTGAGTCGGAAGTACAGTCTACTAACTGTTCATTGTGCCTCTAACGAAGACAAAGGCACCGGTCTCAGATATACAGGATGTGATGAACTCTATTGGGTAGGTGAAAAACGAACCCAACTTTCAAATGGCCATATCTCAAGATCTATGAATACTAATTCAGTATAATTTCTCATATACTTTATTATATTGTTTCTGAAATCCAACCGTTTCTGCTTTCGAACTTAATTATTAACGATTGGGTGATAAAAACCAAAATAATGATCAAAAAACTAAAATGTCCAGTTCATTGAATGAGGGTAGATCAGATCACACAGGGGTATGGCCGATCACACAAGGGTCTGGTCGATCATAATTATAAATAATAGTGCCAGTAGCGGTTTGGACTTGTTGTGTAACGCACTATCACTTACAGTATATACGCCTATTCGCAGGCTTGTGGAACTGTGAGAACTGTCATTTATAGTAGCATAGGGGGTCAAAATTCATAAAATCGTGCGGCAGTGAAAAAAAAAGCTACGGGTTGATAATAACACAAGGAAAACGCATTGTTTTTATGGAAATTTGGAAATGTATCAGATACAGCATGCCATTCAGTGTTAAATAGACATGAAGTTGGTAGACTTTAGGATATCCATTTAGAAAGTCGACATTACCGTTACTGAATTAGTATATGTATCATTTGCGAGATATTGGAATTTGAACATTCGTGTCGCCACCCCTCTCCCACCCCTGATATTAGCAAACAAATAACTTAATTTTAGATGTGTATCGTATACAGGCCCGTAGCGGTGTGTAAAATAATGCCACGGCAGCCTTTTTAGCGGGAAAAATTCCACTTAGACCCTCAAAATCGCATTTCCTACATTCCAAAGTCACCGTCGGAGCATGGATTATGCTTACATTTAAATACATTATTGCGTTGTTATTGGATGTTCAACGAATGAAGCTGACGAAAAAATAAAACAGGCCAAAATAATGCCACGGCAGCACCGTGCTGCCGTGGTGGCCGCTACGGCCCTGGTATATGTAAATCCGATTGTAGCTATATGAGTTGAAAGAAAACATATTCTGAAATGGGTAAAATAAAATATACTAATGATCTTGTTATAGTAAGTAAGTAAGTAAAGTTAGTAAGTAGGTAATGTAAAGTAAAGTAAAGTAATGTGAGTGAAGTGAGTGAGTGAGTGAGTACATGTGTTAAATGAAACATACACGTTTATCTTTGAATGCTGACGAAAGGACTATATGTTACTTTCAAATGGTCAGTTATCTGTGAGTATGTCTGTTAAAATAATCTAAGCAATGGGTTAGTTAATATGAGCACAGTGTTGTATGTACCAAAGAATCGTTAACTATTTTTGGATAAAAAAAGCCACACACTGTTAATCACGTCCAATTACATGGGGGTTTGTGACCACCATAGACCAAGAGCCGCACGGGTGGTTATCAAGTATAGTAATAAGACGGGTTCCCAGTACGAGACTCAAGATCATAAATATATATAAACAAAAGATTGGTCTCAGTTAACAAAGTACGGAGCTTTATAAGGGACATGAGAAGAGAAACAAATATTCTGACCAATTTAATTATTCAACGCATTCAACGAATTCGTTCCAACACTTTATAATTCGTTCCAACGATTTCAATTATTTCGTTCTAACTAATTGGAATTCGTTCTAACGATTTCAATTATTTCGTCTAGCGCATTCGAATTCGTTCTAACGATTTCAAATATTTCGTTCTAACGCATTCAAATTAGTTGTAACGCATTTCAATTCGTTCTAACGCATTCGAATTCGTTTAAATGTATTCGAATTCGTTCTAACGATTTCAATTATTTCGTTCGAACGCATTCCAATTCGTTATAGCGATTTCAATTATTTCGTTCTAACGAATTATAATTCATTCGAACACATTCCAATTCGTTCCAAAGCAAACCAATTCGTTCTAACGATTTCAATGATTTCGTTCTATCGCATTATAATTCGTTATGACGCATTCAAATTCAATTTGATTATTGCGTTCTAACGAATTAAGTTATTACGTTCTAACGCATTACAATTCATTCTAACGCATTCCAATTCCTTCAAACACATTTTATTTCGCTCTAACGAATTAATAATTTAATTGGTTAGAATGAATTTGAATTCGTTAGAACGAAATAATTGAATTGGTTAGAACGAATTGTAATGCGTTACAACGAATCCGAATGCGTTACAACGGATTGTAATTCGTTAGAACGAAATAAGTGAATTCGTTAGAACGCAATAATCAAATTGTATTTGAATGCGTTAGCACGAGTTGGAATGCATTTGAACGAATTGTTATTTCGTGGGAACGAATTGTTAAATTGAGGGATTTGTTAAATTGAGGGAACGAATTGTTATTTCGTGGGAACGAATTAATAAAAAAACGAATTCTACGTCCCCTGCGGGACTCCATACAAATCACAGTTTCAATACACAGGAAATATAACTTCAATGTCCGTGTCACTCTCTCATTAAGTTATTAATAGCTTACATCTATGTGTCCGTCTGTCTGTATGTCTGTATTATATTAGATTAATTCTTATTAAATGTTTATCTTTTTATTCTGAGTTAGTATTTCTGAATAGTATTTGCCAAAATTGTCAGAGCTTTTAGTATTTAAAATAACGTATTTAGTATGAATGTTTCATCCAAAGAATATCTCACAACTGACGTATTAAGCATGATTCTGATGGGTGTATCCAAATGTTACCTTTGGCCATCATGGGCGTAGCCACCTTAAGCCAATCATATATCTGGGTTCGGAGGCACATACATATTCATTTCCATATTTGTACATTGAACGCCATGCGTGATATTTTATATAACGAAACCCTACAGAAAGGTTAAAACCGTGTTAATCTGAAGTAAATTTGTGCAATATTAATACTGACAAGGTGTCTGCAGTGATATTGTATTAATTAATCACCGTGAAGTGAAACAGACGAGATTCAATTGGGTCATTCCACAGGCTAACGTCGAGGACACAGGATCCTCACCGCCTCTCCCCTAAGTATTTATTATAATAATCTACAAATCTACAAAATAATAAAATGGCATAAGCATGACAATTCTATCAATACAAAACATGTTCTGACAATATAAAAAATGGTAAACTATTGCATAACGAGAGACATGTAGAAGACCGTTTGTCGATTATTATAATAAATACTTAGGGGAGAGGGGGGCACCCCAATTACAGAAATAAGTCTTCTGTACCATACAATTATTCCATACAATACAGACAATATTCTGGCAAACAGACGGACGAAAACGTTCAGTTTTATGTGATGACCAGTGCACAATTTGTACTGCTATCGGATGTACAAGAAATTAGAATAATAACGATAGTCTAAAGTATACTGCAAATTGAATTACCAGGTTCCTTATAGTAGGAGCAGCCATGTTTCTACGCAACCTCGAAAGTAAGTACAAGTATTCATAACATGAGAGGTCAGAAAGGATATTGGCTTATCATATAAATGAAATAAGGCTGCTAACAAAATGCGGCTTATAGCAGCGGCTTATAGCATTTTGTTACATTATACTTACGATGTCAATTGGTGAGTATGATGTCTCGACTGTTGAGGGGAAGTAACTGCACTAACATGTAACAGTGTTTTCCCAGATTAGCCGGCCAATTCGCACAGCCTAGGCAGGGGCAACTCATAGTATTCACAGGGACATCCAGCGGTATGTTAACGAGCAATTTTGAATATTATCATGCTGTCGGTTGTGCTAACAGTTTCGGAGTTGTATTCTTAAATATCTTGTAGGTGGACGTTGATATATATACGATAAGTGTAGACTTTGTCAAAACCTCGTCGTTTTGTTCGAATGTTTGTTTCTAGATATTTAAAGCATACCGGACTACAATATGCGTGAGCAAAACATTACTGTCCCGGCAGCATTTCAGTTGACAGTCCCACAGGATATTTCATTCTGCTCGATGATCAATACTATCGACACGATCACTGATTGCGCTAATCGTTTTTTACTTTTTAAAGTGGCCGTGACTCAGATGGTACCTCCGAATATGCAATGCACAAACACAGTTGCGATATAGCAATGAATACTGCATATATACCGTCGCAACTGACCCTTGGTCATAATCATGTGTTCGCCACTAATTATCGCATTTAGATGTCAGCGTTCGATGTCATAAACAGCAAGTCGTGGAAAATGTCATGCTAAACATGCCGAATTTCGTAAAACTCGCTAGCAGTGACTTAATTTCTTTCAGCGATTCATTGTTATAGTGAAGTAGTGGGGAGGGGAAATTTCGGTTAACCTTGCAGTAGGGTACTACTAACGTGTTTATTTATTTTGGTAGGTTGATGTGTCAGTAATTCGCAACTGAATGATGACTCGCTATCATCTTTGAGCAATCTCCAAAATTCGAGATTGTATTCAAGATGCGGACAAAACTGGATGAAAACTAAAAATGATTAATAGTTACGTAGCAAACTTATTTTGACAGACTATACACTACGTCATCGACTACGTAGGCGATTACATTCAGTACTCGTATTGTTAAATTCGGTGAATTCTGCATATTATGCACGAACAATGTGTGTTACAGTGTTTATATAGAAGTGTAAAATGGTGAAAATATCTTGCAATAAAGCTTTAGACAAAAGTTCAAGTGGCGTTGCCGTTGTGTCGTATATTCAGAAAAATGGTTGTCATTGGTAAAGATAATCGTCGAAAGGAATTACGTCACTACTTATAGACGCAATACGGCCAAGTTAAATACATCACGGAAATTCCTTGTTGGTTACAATATGGAGAGCTGACACACAAATGCGATAATTAGCCGCCAACTGCATGCTTATGAACAGAACATAGCTGAACCCTAGATACTTGTTGCGACCTTTGTAAAAAAACGAAATCGTGAAAACATTCGTGCTGCTGTTGACTTTTCGAGATTTTGCACTTGATTTATGAACCCGTGGGACCTCGGATCATCCTATGATTCATGCATAATTGCTTCGTAAATGTGATGCGATATATACATAACATACATGTGAACAGTCTCTTCTTACTATATCCTACATGATGCATGGAGCTGCCAAGTCGGCCATCTTAATGTGTACAAGCCATCGGCCAGTCTACCGCTTATGGCATTTGACACACACCACTAATAATATGACAAACACATGAATACAATCTGGTGCAACATGATAGGGATGCATCAGACTACAGCGTGATATGCGTTGTTTTTATCAAATTTATACACAAAGTCTGATATCTGAAGGGTTTGTTGACCCTTTGTTAATATGTTTGAGAATTCAGTAAAGACTGTATAACAGTAAGAACAATACGCAGTGCTGTAGATATACACATGTATTACCATACATACTGTATCGAATCCAGTGACTTGTAAGCAATTATCTGTCTGTATTGTCACTATTGTATACTCGCCTACTATGTGAGTAAACAAGGATTTGCGTGTGACAAATGTACTTCTAATAATAGACCGTCCATCAGTTTACATTTTACACATTGAAAAAGTGTAAATTGTACATTTTGTGAGTAATGGTAGAAAATCTCAGATATTTAGCTTTTTTGTCGTCTACTGAAATAATATGTATAGGAATGTCGTCCTATATATATGGAACGTATTGCACCGAATTTTATTAGATTGTCTGATATATTATTTGCTGCATGTTTCAAACGCTCCAAGTGGTGAAACTGTCTGATAGCATGTACAAACGGAGCAGATGGCGACTCAATGCTCTGTATAATAGACACTAAAAATAACGTGGTCAGATATACTTTATATAGATATTCAGTCACATATATGATGTTATTACATTTGAAACAATAGGTCATATTCTATAAGGTCAGTCCTTAAACGTTGTTTGTGAGAAGGCAAACGGTCAACGGGAAAATGTGAATTTCAGTAACATTTTTTACTTTTGATTACTTGATTGGTTGATTGATTGAGATTGATTGATTGATTGATTGATTGATTGATTGATTCTGAGTTTACATCTGTTCAACAGTAATGTCATATACAAACACAAATACACATGTGGAGCGTGTACCGCGGTCAGCTCTGAAATTACAATAACAACTTTGAGCATTGAAATATAGTGTCCTGATCTGGGTTAGACACCATTAACAGATCACTTGGCTTCAGGGGTGAATCCCAGTAAGATAGGATTCGCCGTAAAAAATGAATCCTCAAGGATTCATGCAACGCTAAGGTTCCGCGATATTGGTATTACTAACATGAACTCATGCTTCCATATCAACGCATCAAAGTAATCAGTCACATTTCAATAAACTAATTATTGAGATTAATGTAGCACACGTACATACTGACGTTTTGCATGTAAAAATATTGATCTGAACAGCACACCCAGAACAATGACAATATTTACAGAGAATACCAGGTTAGCATTTGTGTAGGAATTCCTGTTTTCTACGAGCCGAACCTGATAAACTTGATATCAAAATAAACTAACGTTGTGTTCTATTTATCAGGTAACGTTATATGCTGAAGAATTATGCAATAAAACGTGAGTTCCATGGACAAAAAACGCAGAAATATTTTCGTTTCGTCATTATACTGGCGTCATTCGGTAACGTCATGTGTGGCAACGAAACGTCAGCGCCAGTAGTCTAGTAACAGCAAGAGACGACAATTTGTTAACGTCGTCGTGTATTCGGTCATTGCATCGGGAGCTTCCTGATACAAAATGTAACATGTTTGTTCACTCACAGGTAATGCCTATTTACATCCACAACGCAAATATTCCAACAGTGTCCATATAGAAAAGTAGAAAACGCCACTTCCCCGCACACACACCCGCCGCCTCATCCATCACTGACACGGGCTGCCGGAGCGACATTTCTCACAGAGATCGCTGCGGTGCGGCTTGCTGGGGTCGCTGTGTTTGTCGCAGTCACAGTCGCGGGCGATCTGGCCACAGTTTTTGCACTTGGTGGGTTGCACGCGGTACGGATGGCAGGCCGTGTCACAATTCTTGCAGTCTTGCGTGTAAAACTGAAACCAGAGACAATCGGGATGATTTAACCATCTCCGATTATATTCATCTAGACAAACACAATTTGTTTCTCTTATTTGAAGTATGCTTCACTGGTGAGTGCATAGTGGTGTGTCTAACAATAACCATGCTCATGACGGGACAGATAAGCTAATAGCTAGTTACAAATACATACAGTACATCTTATCATGGTCTATAACACAAAACATATATCCTTATGGTGCTGTTATATCTAAATCTGGCCGAAAGCAGCCTTATGCGAATGCTTCGCCGCATGCCCTGACAACCGAATTAAAGCCATATGTGCACGGTTGTGGATCGGTGCAATGGCACTATTATATATATTTGAAATCATTAAAATATAAAAACAAATAGTGTATTTAATCAATATATACATTCCATAATGTAGACCACGGCACGATGTATCCCTATAGGAAAGTAAAACCAGCAAAATGAGACTTATTCTCATAATTTGCTATATAACTCAACTGGAATTTCTTATTTTGGGGAAAATCACGACGGAACAAAGGAAATGAATCAGAATTTTCTATTTTAGCACATTATTAAAGCTTCCTGTCGGTTATTTATATGTATGAATCCGCAAACAGGGATTCCATGGTACTTCATCAGTCAACACAGATATGACAACAGCTAACTACGTATAGTAAAGTCAGGGACACTGATTCGATCATTCCCACATCCAGTGGATCATTTTTCATCGGACCCGGACTTGACATATCTACAATGGGTGTTTGGTGATTTGTCATCAACAGGACCTATATTATTGGAATCCGATGGATGACACTCTGTCACCTTTGAGCATTTTCCATAATACATGATGGCGTCCTAAATTGATGCCAGATACAACAATACCCGGTATTTTACTGTTCATAGTTTGAAATACATACACGTTTTTATTTTGTCTTATATTTTGAATGAAATCACGTTCTATACATGTTAAAACTTATGTTTTAGAATACAAAATGGTGTTAAAAATGGCCACCAATTCCGACATAATTTCTCACAACGGCTTGAACAATACATATATAGACGTCAAGTTTGACTTTAATTTGTAGTTCACAATGTCTTTTATTAACACAACCATATGCTATTCGAATGTTTGCCAATATGGCCGCCAAATTAGTACGTATCTTAAATATAAATTTCAATGAACTATGATTTACCCAGTACAACTTACAATGGGGTTCTGTGATTCAGCGTACATCTCAAGTAAGTATCTAATTCAAATATGGCTGCTAACACCCAGCGATTCTTGTACATTTTAATTAATTGTCGATTTTACATGACCCAAGACGCATCCAAGATGTTTGCCAACATATTAAAAGTATACAGCTTGCTCTTAATTGTATTTAATATATACATGTATGTGTTATATAGGGAGTATTTTCGTTAGCACGTATCTAAGAAAAGTAACACGATATGCTTACTTGCCAAATTGGCTTCCAATATGGCCACCAGAACGTGCAGAATAAAGTCACTTTTTAGTACAATATCGTAAATGTCACTGTGTCAATTAATACTGTTCTAACTACCATTCAATCATTTAATCATGTGTTCTTCAAATGTTACCCACGACGACTACCATAACGTAATTTATATTACTAGGTATATTAAGATATGAAAAAATATAGATTCTCCCTAAGTGGAATTTATTCAATTAATTTTCCGTTCTGGAACTGTGTGTTCTACAAGTTGCATCCAGGATAGCTGTGAAACTGTATAATATATCACCTTATAATAACAAAATATGATGAATTATATTTACTTCCACAATCGGTCATGATTATGCTTATCATGAAAGACACGTAACAATTCAAAATGACCCATGTAACTAAATGTATGACCGAACTTCCATTACATAGTGTATTTTGATATACGTTCCCATCACAATCAATGACCAGTGTGCCATTACGTGATCAGGCTTGTCTGGCCCAAAACTGTATCACATGGGTTATTTAAATTTACATTGATGTTGATCAAGGGTAGCCTTATGTTCCTCACCGAATCTCAAGAGCTACTATTTTGCATTTCATATATCCGAAAGTCATGCCCATGGAAAGTAACAATGGAATATTTAAGACACTTAGACAGTACATATATCACTACATATAATGATTAAATTATAATTAAAAGAGCAAATATACTTCGACTGAGGCTGCCTGTATGTGACGTGTAATGCAAGTATTATGTAATATGCATTCGGAAATGTTATCTTTGATAACACTGAGGGCACTGTCCTCATTAACGTACAGGTAACATATATCGACAAGCATACACAAAGTATATGTACATAATTCGTCAATAACAAAGCCATCACAATTAATAAATTTAGCTAAAAATAGTATCGTTACATAGTTACACACGTTGAACGTTGACTTGTGATGCTCTCTGGATTATGGCCACAAAATAACATTTACATGCGGGCTGTGGCCATCTGCTATGTGTATTGAACAACGTTTTCAAGTTTTAGAGGCCATCTTGGACGCCATATTATTTCAAATATAATGTTATTGAAGCTTTAATAATAGTAAACGTAACTAGAAGCAATTAAAAAGGCAGTTCATATATGTTGTGAAGAAAATGTAACTTTTGCTTATTTTGTTGGTAATCTTGGCAGCCATCTTGGATATTGTATAGGTTAAGTGACTCATCATTATTGGAAAGGTTAATATACATATTGTTCAGTGATATGCTGTCACACTATGTGTGAATATGTTCAGTATAGTCGCTTCATGTGTTTAATCAATTGATTGAAGCCGACTTAGACGCCATCGTGGATTCTGAATTAACATTCTGATTAAGCTCCAGTGGGGTTCATGGTGAGTTTTGATATGTTTCTCCTAATGATATTCTGGACCCATATAGAAAAGTTCAGCTTTGGCTTATTTTTTTCCGAACTTTGGCAATGTTATATTTAATACTTTTCGCCTATATGTTCCCCATCCATGCTCCCCCATGCCCAAGGTCCGGGTCAAATAACTTTCCGTCCAGTAGATGTATGCGCGTTTCTCCATTCTGCTATAATTTCTTTACTGTATGGCCGTTTGGCTTGAAACTTTGTGTGCACGTTTATTACGATCCATATGTTTATTCCCCGCACAACACATGCTCTCTTTATGCCCAATGACTCGCTTTGAAACTTCAATCTGCATGTTTATTATCATCCATATTTTCATTCCCCGCCACAGCCATGCTCTCTCTGTGCCAAAGGTCATATAACAAGATATGTCCTTCCAATAGATGTGTGTGTGTTTCTACATTCTCCTATGACTTCATAACTACATGACTGATTGGCTTGAAATTTCATGTGCATGTTCTCTTCATTCCTATGTTCATTCCCCCCAATCACCCATGCTCCCCCATGCCAAAGGTTAATGGTAATTAACGTTAACATTTACGTCCAGTAGATGCGTGCGCGTTTCTCCATTCCATTATAATTCCCTAACTGTATGAGCTATTGATAACATAGAAATGTCCGTCCAGTCGATGCGTGCACGTTTCTCCATTCTGCTTTGACTTTACTGTATGACTGATTGGTTTACACTTCGTGTGCATGTTTGTCATTATCCATATTTCATTTCACACCCCACACATGCTGCCCCTTGCCCAACGTCAATGTCACATATGATAACTTTGAAATTCCCACATCAGTATATTAATTTTGTTATATCCTCATTGCAATATGAGTGATTCACTTGAAACTTCATATGCCAGTTTGTCACAATTCATATTTTCATTCAATAGATGCATGCGTGTTGTTGTATTATCTCATAAATTATTTACTTTATCAATGTGCATGTTTGTAATTTAGCCACCACAGCGATGGGATCCATGTCGTTGGCGACGTTCTTGTTGTTTATAGAATTAAAAAATAATATGTTTGTATTGACAAAATTCATTCATAAAGAATTGGATTGAAATTTTCAACAGTATGCTGGTGTATATTTGTAAATATAAACTAGAGTTGAGTCAAAGTGTTTAAGTTGTTAGGTACTGTTTTTTATTAGTTTTATTTAAAAATATAATATGTCAAATACAAACAACACCAATAGCATCCATCCCGACCCAATTTGATTGGGTCTGTGGAGTTCTCGACTAATGTGGATCATGCTTATCTACACCATTTATTTATACTCACACTATTTTCGACACATGCTGCATGTGTGTTCAACCCCCACCTGGGGCCATAGACGTTCAAACACCCGTCAATGAAACATATAATATGCAAACAAATAATACCAGATTAGATGTTTCTATACGTACTATTTATGTGTCTACCACCAGTCAGTACATTGAGTACCCTACGTTGATTAAGCAGTTAGCTTATTGAACTATGCATACGTTACATACATAATCATTAGTTTCAGAAATTCAATAAATTCAATATGTGAATTATCATAATACAACAATGGCACTAGTGTTGTACCTATTTAATATTATATGTTCAACATACGGTATAATATGGGCCAAAAAGTCACACATCGTATTCATACAGTATCATATATAACACGTCTAACAACACTCACAGGTAATACTAAACCAACATCAAATGCCAATGAGAAAGCCCGTAATATAGGTATCGCCTATTTTCATATTAAAGTACGTAAAACATTAATGTCAACAAGCCTTGGTGTATATATTATAATGTACATACATCGCTCCTACCAACAAGCCTTGGTGTATATATTATAATGTACATACATCGTTACTGCCAACAAGCCGTGGTCTATATATTATAATGCACATACATCGCTCCTTTTGTTCCGTTATTTTTTATTCACGTTTAAATACAACATGTACAATCATATATTTTCATATGCATACATAACACAACACATTTGACATTACATGAAGTACACAGTGTATTTTCGAGTGATGTTTTTTTAAGAGAAATTGTCAGAAAAACATAGTAGAATGAAAGGAAATAAATATATTCCTCCCCTACGTTGATACCTGGTACACAATTCAGATACACGGAGCATGATTACTATATTACATGAGTGTGTAAAACAATGTACTTGATTGTTATATGGTGCTATACACATATTAATTTTTCAAACCTGCCCCACTTAATATTATGTTGTTCTATTTTATCTTTGCTAATGGATATTTCTTCTTCTAAGGATATTCCATACTTCAAATAGTTTAAAAAGTGTTCAAATTCTATTTCACGATGTTCATATTTGCATTCAATAATGAAGAATTTTGCCAATATAATGATACAATTAAATTGTTGTGCCAACTGCGATTTATCATTAAGTCCTAGAGAGATGATCTGAAAATTCACTGTATAATTCATGTCTTTACTGTTTAAAAACGGTCTAAGCTGTGACAAAAGTATTGCACATGAGTACATTCCCAAAATAGATGTTTTATATTTTCAGTATACATGGAACAAAAATCGCACAGACTGCTACTTACGAAATTACAACGATAAAGCAATGTATTTGTCCCCAGAATTCGCATTATATATTTATACTGAAAATTCCGAAGTTTTGAGTATATTGTACATGTTAACGGTAATATGTAAATCTGCTGCCAACATAAATTAGAGTCTGGGAATTCAGTTGCCCATTTTTCTTCAGATTTTATTATTTCTTTTTTCCCGGTTTATTTGTGATATATATAGTTATTTGTTAACACCACATTTGCATTTTTGTATTTTTGTATTTTTGAAATTAGGGCTTCAGAGTTAGAGGGAATGTTAATTCGTTCTGTTTTTATTTTTTCACTCCATACTGAACTTGTTGTTTAGAATAAATTGTTATTTTATGAAATCTTCATTTCGTATACTAAATATTTCTGCAAAATCTGCGAATAGTCAAAAAGCGTTTGCTCTGTAATCATATAGTTGTTCAATATATTTAATTCCTTTTTCATACCAGTTTTTGAAAAATAGTGTTTTATTTTGATATTTTAAATTTGAGGTATGCCAAATTATTTCTTTGGATACAATTTCGTTTTTGTTTGAATAATTTATACGTGCACCCCAAGCTTTCAAAACGTTATTTAAAAAGGTGTTATCTTCACTGGTATGCTTTATAGTACAGTAGAAATTGACTTGAAAATGGTCAAACCCAGACATTTTCGATAACAAGCAAATTTGTGTCCCAAAACCTTCATACAGGTCTCCTACAAAAATTCCCCGAAATTCCCACCTGCTGAAAGTCCCTAATTTGATAATTCCAAGATGGCGGCCATGAATGTAGGCCAATTTATTAAGTGTTTCATCTTTGGACTGGCTTATGATAGGATCATGATTTTGGTGTATATACCAATGTTTTGACATATGAGGAATGCAATGCAACCATTTCAAATGATGTCCGACCATGTTCATGTCACTAAAATTCAAAATGGCCGCCATTTTCACCGAAAATAACCAATATCGAGTATAATTCTTTGTGGGTTTGTGCTACAGAAACTGTTTTTGTGTCAATACCCATGTTTTGCCATATCAGGACTTCAGTGGAATCATTCTTATAACAGCAAAATACATTTTATTGAATATTTAATATGTTAATCTAACATTCAAACTGTTTAATATGGCACAAAAAGCATCCATTTGTTTTGTACAAAAGTGTATGCTGTACAAAGACAACACATTGCAATAGCCAACATGGGTTACCTTCACAATTATCTATCTAGGCATACATGTCAGTATTACATAAACATTTATGTATCTGGCTACCAAACAACATCACCATACATGTCTTAAACAACATTATCATGTCTTCTATTTGTTACAGGCGCGGATCCAGGGGGTGTGTCCACCGGGTCCGGACCCACCCCAGCTACCTGATTTTTTTATATCGCTTCGTAGTGCATTATAATTTGTCAATTACGGTATTTCTGGACTGGCGATGACCATCACATCCCTTTATTCGGGAAGTTCCCCAATTGGGCAGTGCCCTAAAAAGTAAGTGCAGGAATCGGGGAACAACTACAACAACAACAACAATACTATAAAGTTTATTTTGTGCCATTATTTAAAAGTTGTTAAATGCCACATGTTGAGTAAGTTACATAATTAATGAATATAACTTGACAATGTTGCTTTACTTCTTCTTCTTACCAATCTCCATGGAAAAAACACAAATGCGACACTTCCCAATTGCCATCTCAATGACACACAACCCCAAATCCGTGTATTACCTATATCCGTGCACAGTCAGCCTGGGTTGGGTTACTATTGTTCCAGAGAAAAAACTGTTTTGCTCTGTTAGGGGACCCACCCCCCCCCCCCTGGCCAATTGTGTTGCAGGTGTTGACGTAGTCATTTTTAGGCCCATTGTTGTAGTGGGGATAGGGGAGAGGAGTCTGGGGGTAGAGGGGAGGGGGGGACGTAGGTTTATCGAAGAATATGGAGAACTTATGTTGTCACCCCGGCGTCGGCGTTGCTCAAGTTTGTATCTCCAATACTACGAGACCTAGACCCAACATACTTGCACATAATCATGAGCCAGTGTTGTGCACAACAAACTACTGTCCGACACCTGCCATTCAAGTGACCTTGACCTACTTGACTTACTTTTGCTCTATTTACTTAATCATGTTCTTTGTTAACCTTATTTTACTCAAGTTTTTGTTTCAATAAGCTCTTGTCTAGTCTTGGATTAACCACTGCCAGAATTATTGGATCCATGCATGCCTGTATGATTTCCAAATATCTGACGCAGCAGAAGAAAAAATGTCAAATTGGGGCTTCGGCCAATGTAGCTCCTGGTCCTCTAACACATTCCCTATGTATGATGTTGATCTAAATTGTTCATGAAAAGCATCATGAGTATTTCCCTGACAAATTGTGGCAAGTGTATGCCCTGCTCAGACTGAGAGGATGTACAGGATGGTATTGGTATACACTGGTTGTAAACCCTAATCAGGTAATTGTTCCCATTGCTTGTCACATAGATGTTGAATTATATAATAAAGCATTATGCTTTTATATATTTCAGATACAATATTACAGCCCTGTGGATCCTGGACAACCGGTGTACAAGCGCGTCATATGGACAGTATACATGAGCATCTATGTAGCAGATACAGCGCGCGGTCTACATCCAGGAGTACGATCTGCATAGATGAAAAAGCAAGTGTGCTGACGCCGACAGTATGGACATGTCTTATTTCGTCGTACATAGCGTGTGTCGGGTATATATTGACAGTAGTACAGAAGTAATTCTCCGCTACTGGATTTGAACATATGCTTAGTGTATTTCAAATGTATAGACCGATCGCTGTGCTAATACAACGCATATAGAAGCATTTAGCATGACATGGACAACATGGATACATGTATAGTGTGTAGTAAATGTATAAACAATGATGGACGGAAATTGGGTTCAAAAGGACAATTAACTCTATTGGAAAGTTCGAAGAAACGACACGATGGACTTCATGAACAGTTGTGTACCCCCAGAAGAACACCATGTGCATGATGCATGCTATTAGAGCTACACCAGGCTAACAAACATATCATCATCACAATCAACCAGCAGTTCAACAGGATGAAAATACTCACCTGTATCAACATTGAGGTCGAACGCGAGATATGACTACCAAACACACTGTTTAATATGTGCGCAGGAACTGAATCTCGATGCAGCGATGAGGAATCCAGATCGTTGTTCACATATCAGCAGCGTGGAAATCGTGAGCAGGGACAAAAAAAGAAGTAAAAACTCAAGACAATCTGTTGGCTGTCTATGACGAAAGATAGGATGACATTGATGCCATGAATGTAAAGGCTAGAATAAATTGTGCTGGTAACGTGCTGCAGAAGCAAAGTATCACCGAACATGTATGCAGATATTCATGTCCCATAGATATATTCCTCACATCAGTTGTACACCAAAAGACAACGCAAGAAATCTCAATGCAATTAACGATGAAGCATTTGTTAAAATGTGCGCGTGGCTCGAAGACCATGAACAGCAAGACAAAACAATTTACACTTGTTGATTTACTGACCCTATTAATATCGTATTAATTTTAGACCACCCTTTTCATATGATTGGTTTATTGTCCCATAAAGATTTAAATAGTTTATTTTTAATTCGCTTAATCATGTATTCTGGAGGATCGTGCATCACTGTTAGTGGGTATATTAATTTTGGAGTTTCAAATGTCTTGATTACAGTAATTTTTCCAAGTAAACTTAATTTTCTTCGTTTCCATTTATCTAAACACTGCTCAAACTCTATTCTTTTTGACAGCATGTTGTATTCATGTGTAGCGCTAATGTCATTTGAGAATGTAATTCCTAATATTTTTGCACTATTTGAAGTCCAATGGAAATTCTTGTCAGGGCAGAAAATAATATTTGTATTTTTTAATGCACCCACTCTTAATATAGTAGATTTTTTTTGTGTTAAGCTTGAGGCCCGATATTTTACTAAGTTCATCAATTATGTAAATTAACTTTTCAAAATATTTTTTTGTACCATCCGTCATGAAACTTGCGTCGTCAGCAAATATTGCATTTTTAATTTCTATGTCGTCGATTTTGACTCCTGTTATATCTGTTTCGTTTATAATTGCTTGAGATAGTATTTCAATGGCAATAATGAATAGGTAAGCGGACAGCCTTGTCTTACACCTCCATCTATTGAGAACAAATTTGATAACAATCCATTATTTGTAACACAGCTTTTTGCATCGGTATAAAAAAGCTCAACACATTTTAAAATATCATTGCCAAAATTAAAACTTTCTAATATTTTTAAGAGGTATGTATGCTCAATAGTATCAAATGCCTTTTATAAATCTGCAAAGAAAAATAAACCTGGCGAGTTAGTTTCGTTTAAATAATCTATTGATTCATAAAGTGTTCTAATATTTTCTCCTATGTATCTTCCTTTGAGAAATCCAGTTTGTGAAAAATCGATTATGGACGGAATGACTTTTTTTATTCGATTTGCGATAGCCTTACCTGCTATTTTATAATCAACGTTAAGTAATGATATTGGTCTCCAGTTTGTTAATATTGATAAATCACTGCCTTTCTTCGGAATTAACGTTATTATTCCTTGTTTTGTGAAATTCGCTTAGAGTTCCGTGTAATAAAGAGTAGTTAAAAGATTCTACATAGTATCGTTTTATGTCATTCCAAAATATTTTATAGAACTCAACAGTTAGACCGTCCGAACCTGGGCTCTTATTGTTTTTCATTTCCTTGAAAGCATTACTACACTCATATTCGGACAGGTCTCCTTCACATTGTTGTTTATTTTGTTCTGATAATATGGATTCGTTGTTATTTTTTGAGAAGAAGCTATGGTTAGACTGTTGAACGCCTTTTTTCGTGTACAATTTTTTATAACATTTTTCTTCGCGTAGTATATCTTCATTTTTCGTAATGCTATGACCATTTACAGTTACTCTAGTTATCGTTTTAATTTCCGCTCTTGTGTTTTCGAGGTTTGTAAACTATTTTGTATTTTTTTCTCCACTCTCTATCCATTCAGCTTTGGATCTTAGTATAATTCATTTAAATTTCATTTCATGTAAGTTATGTAATATCTCCTTTTTAGTATTTAGTTACGTTAAAATATTTTCTGACATTGTATTTGCATATTCTTATTCTAATTTATCTATTTCCCATATTAACCTTTTCTCTAAGTTTATCTCCTTTTTCTTTTCATTGGATGCATATTTTATTGTTTCATTTCTAACTGTTCTTTTTATTTTATCTCCCATTTCGTAACCGGATTTGCATTTTGATTAATTTCAACACTTGTAGCTATGTTGTGTCAAATTGTTTCTTGATATTCTTGTTGTAAAAGTAGAGTATTATTTAATTTCAAATAACCTGGACCACTTTCGTCGCATTGTGTTTGTAAACAAAAGTAAACCATTGAATGATCCGATTTTAAACCTGTAGTAATTTTACTTTTCGTTACACGATTGATATTACATATTCGGATATTAGAAAATAATCTAGACGACATAATATTGGAGGTTTAGTATTCGAATTCCATGTAAATTTCCGTGCATTAGGGTTTAACATTCTCCATATATCATATACATTATATGTATTCATAATTGACATTATTTTTTCCCTTGTTCGTTTATTTGTATCTTTTCTACCATTTTTTTTTATCTAATTCAGGATCTAAAATTGTATTTAAAGTCATCCCCTATTATTAATGCGTCAAGTTCTATTGATTCAATATGTGTGTCTAACTCTTTGTAGAATTAAAGACTGTTATCGTTTGGTCCGTATATATTAATTAATGTATACTCTTGTTAGGTTATACTTATTTTAAGTACTTGCAATCGACCAGTCCTAGCGTTTTCATACTGTTTAAAATCATAATCGAGACCTGGTTGTATTAGTATGCATATACCTTCTTTACTGGAATCCCCACTAAAGAAAGCATCACCACCCCATTCGTCTAGCCATTGCTCTCTGTTATCCGAAGTAAAATGTGCCTCTTGAATAAACCATATGCTGTATTTGTTATATTGTATTCATTGAAAAAGTTGTACACGCTTTCTTTTTGACCCCATGCCCTTAACATTAAAGCTTCCAATTTTTTAATCAATGTACTTTTATTTCTAATCCATTAAAGCATTTTATCAAGCACACCAAGACATCACTCTACAATTCAAGGGTGTACCACATATCAACGGGATCGGAGATATGAGAGAGATGTGAGAGATGCGTGAGAGCTGCATCAGTAATAAGTTTCGAGCGAGGGTCACCAAATTAGCAATTATAAACTAATACATAAATACAATATTTATTAACCCTTTCACTCTAAATTATTGAACATGTTTATTTCCATGTTAATTTGTGATTGAGGATTTACTGCAAACTATTAGCATTATTATGAAACATGCGGCAAATCCTGAATAGACGTCTCTCTACGATCCAGCTAATCTGGATCTACAGTACTTGCAAAATACATAGGGTTGAAAGGGTTGATGACATGTAAACATACGAGCGACGTCATCAAACTGGTTATTATATATTACTGCACAAATAAGCATCTGACACGTTCACCTAGAATATAGAACATCGATATGTATGTTGATTTGTAACTAATGCATTAATCAACGAGGATTTGCTTCAAACTATTAGAAATGGTGACAAATGCTGCAAGTCCAGAAGTGGCGTCTCGCTAAGAGCCGGCTCATCTTGATATACGGTGACGGTGACGGTGACAGTACTTGCAAAATCAGTATGTAATCTGTAGGGTTGAAATGGTTTAGTGAATGTAAATATACGAACAAGGGTCACAGCATTAGCTATTATATATCACTGCACAAATAATACTTTTTTAACACATTCACCTTACAATATCTAACATGGATTTCCCATGTTTATATGTGGCTATTGTTTTGATCAAAATGAGAAGTCGCTTAAAAATATTAGCAATAATGGCAAACACTGAAAAACCTGAAGAAACGTCTCGCTTCGAGCCGGCTCATCTGGATCCACAGTCATTGCAAAATCAGCGTATATTATGTAGGGCTGAAGGGTTGATTACATGTAAACATATGGCAGATGGTCACTAAATTAGCTACATGTATTATATATTACTGCATAAATAAAAGGTTTGTTACCGCCTTCACACTAAAATATCGAACATGGATGTTTCATGTTAATTTTGACTATTCAATTTAATCATACATACATCGCTCCTGTCAACTAGCCGCGGTGTATATATTATAATGTACATATATCGCTCCTGTCAACAAGCCGTGGTGTGTATATTGTAATGTACTTACATCGTTAATGTCAACAAGCCGTGGTGTATATATTACAATGTACTTACATTGTTAATTTCCACTAGCCGTGGTGTATATCTTATACTGTACTTACATCGTTAGTGTCAACCAGCCGTGGTGTATATATTTTAATGTACTTACATCGTTAATGTCAACTAGCCGTGGTGTATATATTATAATATACTTACATCGTTAATGTCCACTAGCCTTGGTGTATATATTATAATGTACTTACATCGTTAACGTCGACTAGCCGTGGTCTATATATTATAACTAGCCGTGATGTATATATTACAATGTACATATATCGTAGTAGTAGTAAGGGAGTCAAAATGATACCACCTACCGTGGTATCATTTATAACCCTCTATAATACCCCCACCACCCCCGAAAATCAAAAAATTGGTTAACGAGGAAAATTGGGTCTCCCGACAGCAAATTTATGAATTTTTGGAGAAAATAATTTTGAAAAGAGGGAGTCCCAATTATATTGGTAATTGACTTTTGAAAAAAGTCGAAATCATTCATGCAAGTACAATAGTTTATATTCCTCATTTTTCTCCTCCGATATAGCTAATTTATTTCGCAGATCAGCAACTAATTCTACCAGCTCTAGTCTACCACGTTCACCTTTAGCCACCTGACAGCGTAGTTGCTTATGTCTACAAAGAGTTTGGGCACTAACGAATTTACAAGGGCATCTAGGGCATTGAAATTGTGGGGGGACACAAGGAAACTTTCTACGTCTCGCTAGATGCCTTCGTAGATAGTCTTTACACGTAAACCTCTTACAACAAGTCACACACTCCATTATATATGTATATAAAATGTATCTGTTCAATTGGACGTGAAAAAAACATTATGTAAATTTTTGACGTCCAATTGAACAGATAAATTGTATAGGTTATACAAAAGTATATATACAAAAGTATAATACAGAAAATATGATAACGCCAGAAACTAGAGCAGAAATAGAAAGTTTGAGAAGAGAAGCCGAATCTCTAGGGATTACTTATAGTACACGGTTGAGAGTTAGGGGGTTGACAAAGCTGATAAATGCCACAAAGAATGAGGCGTTTATGAAGCGGTTTACCCGCGCCTATAAAAGAGGGGCATTTACAAACCTCTCACTAGCGGATGAAGTTGGTAACAGAATTCAAAAAGAAAGTATTGCGGAGTTAAGGGCTAGTGTAATAAAACCTTCAAGCACCAATAATTTGTCCCAAATTAGACACACAGGTGGCCCAATACAAAATAAAAGATCTCTCGTTCGCGCGATAGTGGAAAAAGGTGAAGAAATATTGGGGGCTCACGATGAAACATTGGAAAAGGTAGAAAATGGAAGACGGGTAGTTACATTATCCTTTCGTAAAAACATTAACATTAACGAGTCTGAACGCATGTCCGAGAAACTCGCTCCGTATCTAACAACCAATTTTTATTTGAGATATTCATATTCTTACAAGCTAGAACATATGGAGGAAATTAAAAATGGAAAACCTGTAACTATAATAATGCACAAAAATCTCGGTGGTAGCGAACCACTATCATCAATGAAAACCGTTAAAAAATGGCTGTCAGATAAGGAGCAAACACGAATAATGTCCGATAAAATAGACAGACCGAATACAAAGTGGAAGTTTGTAAGATGGGTAGAGGTTTTCGTAAAGCTAATACAGGGTAGTAGGGGAAAAGATTTGGGACTACAATCCAAAGAAGCAGCAGGAGGAGAACTTCCAGAATGGCTGAAGAATAAAAAAGGTATGTATTCTTTAGATAAGTATAATGACGACCTTTGTCTGTTCAGGTGTCTAGCTATGCATATGACAGATAAAAGACCCGACAGATGTACAGAAAAGGCGAAAGAACTTAGTAAGCAATATTTTGGTAGTAATGTGGTTTCACCAATTCCTTTTTCAGATCTGAAAAAGGTTGAAGAGTTTTTTAAAATCGGTATAGAAGTATATCAACCAACCGAATGTAACGTATGGTGGTTGAAAAAGGTACCAGCGCACTATAAGGCAATAGGTAATAAACCAATGACAATAGGACTGTTTAATAATCAAGCATTTCTGATAAAAAACCTTGAAAACCTATCTAAAATTTACGCCTGCGATAATTGCAAGCAGAAATTCACAAAAGCGAGTAATATGAAGAGACACGGACCAAAATGTATGAAAGGTGAGACAAAAGTAGTATGTGATGGTAATTATTTAGAGCGCCCGCGTTCGTCGTTCGAGAAAGCGTTCTACCCAAAAAGTTCTAACAGTTATGGGGCGATCGATTGGATGTACTCTGTGGAAAAGCGCGAGGGAATTCACATTCACTACGAACAGTGTGGACACGGGGGTGAAAGATGGATTTTAGGAGCTCCAGTAGATGGATACTGTCCAGAAACCAATACCGTATATCAATATCACGGCTGTTACTGGCACGGGTGTGAGATTCATGCAAAGCATAGAAAAGAAGAACGCGCATCCACTATGAGAAGAGATACACTTATTAGAAGAAGTAAAGAATTCAACCTAGTAGTTATGTGGGAATGCGAATTTCAAAGAACTGGTAAAGACATAAAGATCGGTTGCGACACTACTCTTTATCCATATCAGATAGTATACGATTTTGAGGCATATCTCAACCCAGAATTTGAAACTCTCGGTAATAATCTAGAGTACGAAGCCGAGCACGTTCCGGTAAGCGTTAGTATAGGAGATAATTTCTCAGGAACAGTAACTCATATTTGTGATAAAGATCCCGCAAGACTTATAGAAAAATTCGTAGAAGATTTGAAAGTCAGGGGAAAAGCTATAAGAGAAGAAGTGTGTCAAGATATGGGTTTAATACAGAACATTTACGTAAAAACCAAATCGCCAAGATCGAACAGTGGATAGAGCAAGTACCGGTTATAGGTTTTAACAGCAGTAAGTACGATATAAACTTAATAAAGAAATACCTAGTAGGCGAACTGGCATCAACAACAAAGAAAGTAATGGTCGGAAAACGTGCAAACGCAACAATATTTCTATTTACTCCAGAGTTTAGATTTCTTGATGTAATACTTTATCTAGGACCCGGTGTAAGTTACGATAGTTGGATAAAAGCCTACGAATGCAAAGGACAGAAATCTTTCTTTCCTTATGAGTGGTTCGATTCTCCAGACAAACTGGATTACCCAGGACTACCGGATATAGAGAATTGGTATTCCAAACTATCTGGGAAAATGTTAATAGATGAAACAGAATTAAGTAAATGTCGTAGAATTTTCGAAGAAAATAATATGAAAACTTTCAGAGATTGGTTGAAATATTATAACGATTTAGATGTAGCACCGTTCCTAGAAGCGGTGGAAAAAATGTGTGAATTTTATAAACACAGAGGTGTGGATATTTTCAAAGATGCGGTAACACTACCTGGAGTAGCTATACAATATTTATTGAGAGGAACCATTAAAGAACAAAAATCTTCAAAGACGATTATACCGGAGGATGCTCTATATGCACCAAAAGAAGAAACATACGAAATGATGAAGGACGCTCTAGTTGGCGGTCCATCAATAGTATTTACACGATATGCAGAAGCTGGTGTTTCAAATATTAGAGTGGGTTCCAAACCGTGCAAGGCTGTTTTGGGGTACGACGCAAACGCGTTATATTTATCTACGTTAAATAAAGAGATGCCGTGTGGGAGAGAAACTATACACCATATAGATACCCCACATAACCCTAAATTTATTAAAAAGTTTTGTAAAAGAGTTTTATCTGGAGACTGGTTTGGGTTTGCGGAGGTGGATATAGAAGTTCCACACAACTTAAAAGATAAGTTTTCTGAAATGTCCCCAATATTTATAAACAGAGAAGTAGAGGTTGATGAAGTTCCCACACACATGATAAAATATTTGGAAGATACTGGAAGAACTAGAGGAAATGGAAGAAAATTGGTGGGATCTATGTCGGCCACCAAAGTATTGCTGTACGGGCCACTGTTGAAATGGTATTTAAAACACGGCCTAGAAATAACGGGAGTTCATCGTGTTATAAATTATATTAGTGGTAAACCCTTCGAATGGTTCGCAAAAGAAGTTACAGCCGCAAGACGAACGGGCGATGTAGAACCAAATAAGAAACCAGTAGCCGACATAATGAAATTATTAGGAAACTCGTGTTGTGGAAAAATGATAGAGGCAACTGAGAGACATTTAAATACGACATATACACAAAACGAAACCTGTGTTGACAAAGCATTAAGATCTGCATTCTTTGACGATTTGGAAGAGATAGGAGATGCGTACGAAATATCTTCAAGAAAACCCAGGTGTGCGGTAAAGAGACCATTCCATTGTGGAATAGCGGTTTATCAACTAGCTAAATTGAGAATGTTGGAATTTTACTACGAATTTCTTGACAAATACGTAAAAAGAGAAGACTTTGAATTAATACAGATGGATACGGATAGTATGTATATAGGAGTTAGTGGAAAAACGATAGAGGAATTGATTAGACCTAACTTACTAGACGGGTTTGAAAAAGAAAAAAAGAAATGGTTGGCTTGGGATAAATGGAGCGAAAGAGAGCCCGGACTTTTCAAAATGGAATTTAGCGGAGATAGGGCGATAGCGTTATCTAGTAAGTGTTATTTTGTAGAAAAATTTAATTCTATTAATAAAAACTCTGCGAAAGGAATGTCCAAGAGAACTAACAATTTAAATTGGGATAGATATAAACGAGTACTAAGTGAAACTACAGAAGATGGAAAACACATTATAGATGTAGCACAAAATAGGGGATTTAAAATGAAAGACGGTGTTATGAAAACGTACTGTCAACAAAAATTAGGACTCTCGGCATACTACGATAAAATACGTGTGTTACCAGACGGAATACATACAGAACCTCTCTAATGATTTATTTAATAATTTTGAAAAAAATTAAGAAAATTAGCAATCTAAAGACTCTGACGATCCGGTGGTAGCTGGGTGTCAGAAGGCACCGCAAGAAGTTCTTCGCGAACAAACCCTCGAGATGGCCCATCATCCAAATAGTAGAACACGGGCTCATCGGGCTTGGTAATAGATCGATTTAGATGATATACATTGAGAGACCACACGGGATCAGTCGCGCGGCGGCTGCCACCTTCGAGCTCTCCCGGTTGATAGAGGTACCGGACGTCAATATCCGATGGAAGCCGTTGCTCCTCTAAACCAACGGGTCGCCCGCGCGAGACGGCAGAGGGCTCGCTCGTCACCCTTTTAAACTTGATAGCATCTACGGGTTTCTTACCTATCAATCTGGTCACCTCTCCGTTCAATGCGGAGACCACGGCGGGCAGTCGGGCCACCCACTCGGTCGATCGCGAATGAGGGTCTACAAGTTCTTTAGCGTATTGGTGTCCGAACAGTCTCTCAGCCAGGGTTCGATTGAAGCGTTCCACGATCCCCTGGTCCCGGTGGATGTTGACGCGGCCGCGTCTGACAGAAACTTCGTGCTTAGACAATAGATGAGAGACCGCGCCCATGAACTCGCGGCCGGGATCGACCTGGAGAAGATTCGGCCATTTGAGAGGACTCCTCTTATATATTCGGGAGAGAGCCTCGGCCACCTCCTTAGACTCTTTAGTGGCCAACGGCTCAGCCCCCTTATAACGACTCGCTACGTCAACGACTGTCAGCGCGTACTTGTACGTCTTAAGACCGACGCGATCGTGAGGGAGAAACAGGAGATCCGCTTGGTGAACTTGGTTCGGTACCGGCACGTCGAATTTCGGGCGCGGAATATTGTGAGGCGCGGGTAATAAATCTGCCAGATGGCCTGCTTCTTGAGCCATTCCTTGACAGCGTTTTCTGAAACCTTGGTCGCCGCCGCGAGGTTCTTGATGGCAGCGAGTCCCTTCCAGTAGCCGCGGGGGCTATAGTACACGTTCGCTAGCTTGCGCGTTAGGCGAACCGATAGTTTGGTATTAAGTTTGCGCGTGTTCATCGTATGCGATGTATTCTAATATATCTGACAATCTCCAACATGCCCTCGCCAGATCGTCCGGTAACTGCGTCGATAATAATAAACCTTTATTGGAAGTACAATCGCGATTGGGGGTTAAGTTCTGAAGGAAATTGGGAAAATCTAATCCCCCAGGATTGGTGGAGGAATCTAACATCCGCTTTGCGAAAAGGGTGGCCACTTTTTCGTCCTCCCGCCACGTCTCGAGAGAATCTCGGGCCAGACGAATCATACCCTTTGCACCAACCATGCGGTGTTTAAGGTCAGTGTAGCCTACATCAATCATAGCAAAATAAAGTTCGTCAACTGACATTGTTCTATATATATATATATAGTTATTTAAAATAATTAATTTAAAATCTCGATTGAATATAGTAGCCGACGAGACCCACCACACCCATTCCCACGACGATGAACGCGATCTCGCGGTCTTTTTGGGGCTCTGACGGTACATAGAAATCTGAAAGTTGGGGCTCGCGATCCAGCGGCGCGAGACTTTTCTGCGGATATGCCAGCGCGTACTCGCGGTTGGCTTCTTCAACGTTCTGAAAAGTTTGTGCGGCGTGATTTTCGCGGCGAAGCTCTTCATTGACCCAGTCAAGATGGGCGGTTCGTTTTTTCGACCACGCTTCCTTTGCGCTATTGAGTTGTTCTACAGCTAAATCGTGACGCTTACTCTCCTCATCCGCGTTCGAGTTTTGTAGTTTAGAGAATAGAAAGTTGCTGCCGCTGAACGCCAATGCGTTTACGAGCGCACCACCTATCATTATTGCGATTGAAGCCATTTATTTCCATATATTAACTGGTAGAATTCCAGCTTTAACTAGATAATCTCGGGTCCAAACTGCGGCCGCTACATCTAAGGTCGCGAGCCCTACGTCTCTCACAGTAAAGTCCAATTTGGGAGCGGATCCTCCTAGGGCCATCTTTGATAGTCGAGCATACCCGATACTGAAACCCGATATCACCACGGCGTGATAAAGCGCATTCACTAACATTTTACCATCTTGTTCAGCCATTATTGCATATAAAAGGGGTCGCGATCAATGTTTAAATGGGGCGCGTCCAATCGCGATTGGTGTTTCGTAACTTTCTTCTGAACACTGGCTGGTTGTTTTTTCGATAATAGGGGGTATTTCCACACGCACAAGGCACCAACAACTGCCAGACCACCACCAACAACCCAACTCCAATTCACGAATTTGGGTTCAATCGGATTCGCCCAACTCCAACGGCAGTTGGTATTGGGTGTTGAGTGTGCTTCCAATTCGTGAATTGGGGGTGTTGTTGTACTCAACTCTGTCTTCAGATGTTTTGCTGTCTCCGTCCCCGATTGCAACGACTGTTTAGCCTCTCGAAGCTCGGCGAGTATTTTATCTTGTTTAACTTTTCGGGTGGCAGCCGCCGCCCGCCCAGCTGCCTGTCTTTTGGGATTTTTTATATGCGGTATGTCATCCAGTGGCGGAGTTGGGTTCGATTGGGTTGGAGCAATCGGGTTCAACTCCGTCACTCTCGCGGGTGTGTCTTGTGTCATCATTTTCAGGGCTTATAGTTCGTGGTCATATATGTCCAAATTGACAGTGTTTACCCGTGGTCAACGCGGTTGTCAGCGGAGCTAAGTACATTCCAAACTTGTGATAAATTGAGCAGCAGGCTGTTCTAAGAGTGTGACCTATAAAAGGGTCAGTATCTAGATCGTCAATCAATCCCGCGGTGTTTGGTATAGGGAGAAGTATACTAACGGCGGTTGCGTACAAATGAATAGCCGCCGATCCGAGAGTTTTTGTCATCTCCGCACCTAACCTAGATTCGTATCGCGCATACATTTTATCGATCTCCGCATCTGACATCTTATCCACCTGAAAAACTGAGAGACGCCTACCGAGATAATGCTCCGATTGTCCCCCAGCAACCAGCGCAGCTAGCCGCTCTCGTCGCGCCGCATTTTCATTTTCATTCGGAGTCGTTGCACTCAACCCAATACCAACCGCCGTTGGAGTTGATTCCGATTGCTCTGCGGATCATTATCTATGTTGGCAGTCGGAGTTGAGGTTTCTTCTATTAGCTGATCGAGAAGTTCGTCGCAGTTCATTTTTCTTAAAATTAATTTAACTATTCTAACAAGTCTCATCACTTTAACATATTGCCAAGCGCACCACCCGATACTTATGATCACCATTATGCTCGCAACAAAGCTCGCAGCGGAGCACCAAATTGTTAACATTGTTAACCATTGTTCAGCATTTGTTCAACATTTGTTAAGCATTTGTTCAGCATTGTTCAGCAATTGCTAAGCATTGTTCAGCATTGTTCAGCATTTGTTCAGTAATTGCTAATTAATTATAAGGGGGTTAGGGTCTAACCCTAACCCGATCAGTCTTTAGCAAAAGCTTGGCGTGCTTAGTTTCCGAAAGCATCCGTCTAACCTCCAGGCGCTCCTCGCGCGTTGGGATAACGTCATTCTCTCGAAGACAGTCATCGAATGAGTCTCGGTCCTTGCAGTGAAAGAGGGCGACCCATTTCGTTTGCTCGCGCAGATCCTTGAGGACGGCGTTGTACTTTTGAGTGGATATCCATACGCTTTGCCTAGCATGGCGGCCAGAAAATGCGAGCTCGGAGAGCATGTCCTTCTTTTTGGTCATCGCCGCCTTGGCCGAGCAATCGTCAATCACGTATAGGGTGGGCTCACCCTGGAATTTTTGGTATAAACCACGCAACCAATCGTGAAGCCTATCACCTGGGTCAATAACGTATACCTCAGGGTCGGTCCATATCCACGTTCGCCGCTGATATGTATCGTTGTGCCGCACAGTGGGACACAGGATCACAATGTGACGAAAGGCATCGCGGTAGGGCTCATCGAGCAAGTCGAGGATGAAAACCGTTTTTCCACATCCTGTCTGCCCACATATTATGGCAGAGTGGGCATCTCCAATCGTGAATTGGTATTGATTGCTAATTTTCTTAATTAATTCTTTAGAATTATCAAATTTATTAATTAATAAATCGTTAGAATGATTGCTAATTTTCTTAATTTTTTCAAAATTATTAATTTATAAATCGTTAGATTTAGTAGAGTGCTGAGACGTATCGGCCATCTTCGATGTTGAGTTGTGCGTCCGTAATTATATATAAGTACACGTTCAATGGCCCGGCTCCGTCTGCCTCTTTGGTTATCTGGATCGTCACACCCTCGCTAGCGTTCTCAACTTGGCGTCCGCTGCCGTGTATTTGGTCGTCGTCGCTGGCTCGCATGTCTAGCCATAACGCGTATTTGGTTTTGGTATTCAGGAACTCCGCGAGGGAGACGGACGAGAGATGCAGGTCTTTGGCAACCGCTGCAACCTCCGAAGAGCGCTTAGAGCCGGCAGCAAACTGCTTTCTTACTTCGTCCCACTGCTGGTGCGCGCGAAGACCCGCGCTGTAGAGTTGATTGGGAACTCCCTCGATCGTCATCTCTACCTTCGTGATTTTGGGGTTATAGTATTTGTCGGTTTTTCTAGCACCGAACGCGAACCGAGCATCCTCGAACAACATCAGTATACCTTTCATAGAGCGGGCGGGTACGTTGACGTTAATATTCCACAATGTGTCGCCTTTGTCTTTCGGCATCTTGCGATGGCGAAGAACTCGGTCGTAAAGTATGGCAACGCGCCCGGCGTACTGGGTTCTGATCAATCGTGCGAGTTCGGGCATCGTGACCATGTCATACTCCAGCGAAACATTATCGATCGTATACGTCGATAACATGTCGCTGGTTATGAGAACTCGGCCGTAGTCGTTGAACGTTAGTTCGTATTCGAGGCGGTCAGCCAAAGCGCTCTGATAGTAGGGCATGTGACTCTCCAGCAACTCAAAGTCGAGCGGGATGTAGAAGCGGTTGCACCTTGTTACCAGCCCCGATTCTAAGTTTGGTTACGTTCTTATTTTTGCTGGTGTCAATACCCTGATAGACAGCGTTTTCGCGCTCTTGCGCCGTCTTCCATAGGTCCTGATAACAATGGTAGACGTCGCTGTCGTCGATCGACATCACCTCATTACCAGAAATCTTTATCATGGTCTTCTTGACGATGGCGCGACCAAGGTTCTGAACGACGGTTCGGTCCTCGTCCGTCGACGTCAGCGAAATAGTGAAAGCGAGGCGAACAGTACCCGGCACAATGACGTCGTTAGCTCCGAGGTTGGGGAAGCGGACCAAGAGCTGCTGGTTCTGGTCGATCGTCGATGGGTTGTTCGTAATAACGACACTCTGTCTCACGCCTTTTGCCCCGAGGGGCTCACGCAGTCTGCGGTATGGATTGAGTTTGCGACCGTATTGACTCGAAGACATAATTTAGTGAAACTATATTAAACCCTTATGGTTTTGTCTTTAATACATAATTAATTTTAAGAAATTAATATGGCTGATTACGATAATGACATGTATGAAATCGGCAGAGACGATTACGTCGATGCGGATGATGATGATTATGACATAGATGATTATAATGACGAAACGCCCTTGATACAACGTCCAGTTCCAATCCAATCGGGGGAATTAGGTGGCGCTACTACTAGTCAAAGTCGGGAATTACTCGAGGTCTGGTCCCATCTGTCGGTCGCGACTACTCCAAGTTCAAATTTGATCTGAACGGTAGATTGCGACTAAAAGCAGCACCAAATCTCCCAATCATCAACACGAGGACCGGTAAACCCCTAGCGCTGGGTACCATTGCCGGAAACCCGGGCGGTGGCCAACTCGTAAGGAGCGAACTATGATTCGTAGATTGGAAGAAGAATAAGAAGATTGCTTTGAGGGCCTCAGCTATAAGGACCATTAACAGCCTAGAAGTTAAGGCGGCCTCCTCGATAGAAACTATCGAGCTCAGCGATCTCAGCGAGGTCCCTCAAGTGGCCACCGACGTTATTAACGCGGTGGAGACCACGTTCAGCGAAAACCAAATACTCAACCTCGAACAAGGGTCTAACTATGACCCACCGTTACCTCTTCGCGAACTCCGGGGACTCGATAAGGCTATGCAAACGGTCCGGGGCGAACTGGTCCGTAACCTCGCCAAACTCTCGTCGCTGGATGAACATATCGCGCTAGAAGAAAGAAAACTGGAGGAAGCCGGTGACGATAGAGAATCTACCGAGCGGATCACCGAACGCCTGCGGTCGTTGCGGGATCAAAGAGAAGCTCGCTTGGAGGCTGCACCTACTAACCGTGAGACACTCCGCACCCAAATAAGTCGGATCCGCGAAACAATCTCGAGGGTCCTGAACGAGGAGACGACACTCGGTGAGCGTCTTGGCACTCTGTTCAGAGAACAGGGCATCACGATAGCAAGCATCCTCGTTGCTATCAGCATGACTATATCGACCATAGTTCTAGCTTTCACTGGTGGTGCCGCACCAGCACCCGCACCAGCACCAGCACCAGCACCCGCACCAGCACCCGCGCCATCAGGCGGAGCCAAGGAGTGGGTAAAAAAACAACTAAAAGCCCTCGCCAGTCTCCTGGCTAAATTAGCCGAAAAGGCGGCTGCCGCACTACCTGGACTGATCGGAAGTATAGTTTCTTACTTGCTATCTATATTATCAAAAACGGCCGGATGGCTAGCCAAAAATACTTGGGCTTTAATCGTGGCAATCGCCGGTCTCCTACTATTCTTCGCCAGAGAGTTCCTAAAACCAAAGCGCAAATAATCCGATCGCCACGAGGGCGACGACGAGCGCTAATTTCTCCTCCTCGTGTGTTGTGCTTCCAATCTCGATTGGTGTTTCAAAATTGTTGATGGAACTCGATGGTGCATCCAATTTACGAATTGGGGGTACTGGGTTCGATTGTGTTGAGGGAGGTGTATCCATTTTGTGTTTTGGGGGTTTTATGAAATCTTTTTCAAATTTATTTGAATTTACAACTCCGCTCCCGATCATTTTGGGGGTGCGCTTGATGATATCCGTGTTCACGTTACCGTTGTGACCGATTTTTTGATTGGCGGTGGCGATTACGATCTGATTATTGTAACCATCAACCGGGTCGTCTCGTAGTATCATATTGCTCGGCGCCATATAAAGACCTATTCCAAATACATAGTCCACTGGGGTGCTGGCAGTCTGCAAAACGTCTTGATAATTCTGGATCGCCTTCTCCAGGTCCACCTTAGCTGAGATGGCGTCCTCAACAAGTACCAAGAACTGTTTTTGCGCGTCAAACGCCGTTCCGAATCCTATTATAGAACTGCGAGTTTGTTTTTGTGCACCTAGTATAGCCCACACATATGTACGAATGGAGTCGTTGAGGCGAATACCCCGGCCTGAGTAAATCCAGTGCTTTTATCTAATATAAATGTACTCCATGCTATTCCAACTTTAGATGGTTGGTGTAGTGAAGCCGGATATGTTTGGTAGTAGGTTTTATCTGAGAACATATCAAGAAAAAAACTTGGTCTTTTATGTATTAGGAAACTTGACGTGTACCTCATAGTACTGCTATCGAATGTGCCATCAACAACTTTTACATCATTTCCAGCTTCTTCAAAAAAGGGGTCGCCCATTGAATCGTTCTTGGTGTAAACTTTTTGTTTCCAATCACGGTTTGGGTCCACACCAAATTCGTCACATATCCGTTCGAACTCCTTACGGTTGTATGTGTTGGAAATGGGATTCCACCCGTCGTCTTGAGGTAGTGGAACACGTAATTCTTTCAAAATCCTTCTAATAGTATAATAAACATGAAAGTTGTATAAGCTACTGCTCATCATGCTGTTACTTGGTTTTATGTGGTCTCCGAAAGATACACCACACCCAGTTGTGGCACACCACACGGCAAAATTTAGTTGGTTCTGCCAGAACTGCATCGGAGTTGCCCGCCATCTGTTTACCCCATCCACCTTACTAATCTTGGTCACCCTATATTTCTCAAATATGTTAGTGAAATTTGTGTCGAAACCCATGCCCAAACTGACTCTTATTTTAGGGTGCACAAGCCAACCAATGGTGTTCTTTTGAGCGTATACACCACCAACTTTATACTTTGCATTAGAGTTAAAGCTAAATGCTTTTGTATCCATTGAAAGATATTATTATGTTTGCTACTATCACTAATGTTCAAAAAGGGAGTTGTGAACTTCCAAAAATTAATAGACAACTGCTGCGGACAACGCCGGGTAGGCCTTAGATCAATCACGTTCACGGTCGGGTGGAAAAACGTTGAAACGCTCGAGTTTTTCACATCAGAAGTCGAGGGTGTAAGCCCTGTGGCTTTCGGAAACTACCTCATAACTGAACCAGTGACCTCAGGATTTCGTAGAACTCAGATGCTATAGTACCTCAGGGTCTTTGGAGTTTCGGAGATCTCCAAGCTTTTGTCGCGGAGAAGATTCCTGGTGTAGTCACTCTCGCAATCTCGAAAGCCACGGGGCTCACGACATTGACCGTTGATAGGCGTTTAAGGATCTCACCGGGGTTGGGCTCACTGTTAGGATTTAAAATAACATACCCTTACAACGATGACGGAGTGTTTGATCCTGGCGAGCACGTCGGCACGACCCCGGTGAACTTCGCCGTCACGAAAACTCTCGGGTGCACCTGGATCGGGTGAACACATCGTACAACACGGTAGACGGCACTCCCACCACATTACTGAAAACCGTGCCCGCCAGCGACTGTTTCTATGGTGAGACCCTGACCTTAGACTTCCCACACCCCGAGATGAAAGTTTTGGAATCGGGACACATCCACGAGTTGAAGATTTCTATCCTCGATGATAAAGGGCGAGAGTTGAAGAACGATTACCCGATTTCGGTCGTCCTAGAAATTTCAAATTAATTAATTTTAAGAAAATTATTTAGAATTAAACGCATGTTCGTAATATATATTATCAACATTATTGAAAATGAGTATATACGGACCAGGTAGTTCTTCCGATTGGGTGACAAATTCAAAGAATTTGGAACCGACAGAAGGGGGATTCATCCCGACAGAGGGCGACTTTTTAACTACCCAAAAAACAAAGGCCTTGATCAATATAACTATATCGAGGGCCACGGACGAGATTCACAAAAGTCTACTGTCACAACTTAGAGAATATGCCCTGGCTGTGAATACACAAAGTCGTGAAGAAACGCATACGGAACTAAACGAACTAGAAAAAAAAATATCAAAATTTCGAAAAGAGGCCCGGTCGGGTATTGAGAAAGTCCGAGAAGACCACCAGGCGGACCTTACGGAGGCTTATGATGCGTTGCTCTTAAAGGACACTCTCATCAGTGAAGCCACACTTACCGAACTAGACGGAAAAATAACAAAATTTCGAAAAGAGACCAGGTCGGATATTGATAAAGTCCGAGAAGACCGCCAGGCGGCCCTTACGGAGGGTTATGACACGTTGCGCTTAGAGGACTCTCTCATCAGAGAAGCGGCACTTACCGAACTAGACAAAAAAATAACCAAATTTCGAAAAGAGGCCACGTCGGGTATTGAGAAAACCCGAGAAGACCACCAGGCGGACCTTACGGAGGCTTATAGGGTGTTGCGCTCAGAGGACTCTCTCAGACAAGCGGCGGTTGGTGAACTAGACGGAAAAATAACCGAATTTCGAAAAGAGGCCCGGTCGGGTATTGAGAAAGCCCGAGAAGACCACCAGGCAGCCCTTGCGAAGGCTTATGAAGCGTTGCGCTCAGAGGACTCTCTCATCAGAGAAGCGGCGGTTGCTGAACTAGACGGGAAAATAACCGAATTTCAAAAAGAGGCCCGGTTGGGTGTTGAGAAAGCCCTAGAAGGCCACCAGGCGACCATTGCGGAGGCTTATGATGCGTTGCGCTTAGTGGACTCTCTCAGTAGAGAAGCGGCACTTACCGAACTAGACGGAAAGATAACCGAAGTTTCCGATAAACTGAAACATGATCGTATAGCCGCGACCAAAGCTCTTGAGGAGGCCTCTTATAATATTCGTACTGAGGCATATAACGCAAACAGTGCGCTTGCCGGAATAGTGCGAACAATGAAAACGCTAAAACGTGCCATCACAGTTTGGGCTGAGAAGCGGGGCCCATTGGTTGAGGGGCACTATGAATATTCGTTCGGTGCCAAAGCGAGTAATAAATGTGGGGATACACTATGACAGCCGCGGGTGAAGTTATCCAAATGGCGGTGTGCTCGGTTAATGGTAGTGGTAAACCTGTGGGCGCGGTCGCGATAAATATTGTAGTAGATGGTGAAGAACGGGGTGTTGGAGTCACTAAAATCTCTGGAGATAGTTCGACGGTGGTTTCGTTCTCCGGTTATGATCGAATTAGACTTTCCAAAGGTAGTGTTATTAACTTTGTTACGAAATTCGGTGACCAAGATAGTTCTTCCACTATTGTCTCGTTGTTAATTGAACTTATTTTGTAAATACTAATATATTGAAATAAATTTGTAAAATTTAAATATGAACGAATCAACGCTTCCAATTGTCAATACCACTCCATCAACACTGTGTACAATTAACGAAAGAAATTCAGATTTTAGGTTGAATAATATCGTCGCTATGCAGGATATTTTAGTTAGAGAATATACAAATAGAAAAAGAAACGCTAAAAAATATAGGCGCGCGGTGAACATGGCTGAAGTATCTAGCACGGCTCTGGCGAGTGTTTCTGTGTTGTGTGGGGCGGGGACAGCTGCAACTATATCCACCATTATAACGGTTCCCGTAGCGGGGATTTTATGTGCGGTGTCGGCCGTTTCTGGGTTGTTGTGTATGGTAATTAGGGCGTCGGGTGGAAAACTCGAGAAAAAATGTAGAAAACATGATAGAATATCTGTTCTCGCCAGGTCGAAGAAAAATACCATCGACGTTATGGTGTCCAAAGCGTTGGCCGATAAGAAAATATCAAATTTAGAGTTTGAATCCGTGGTGGAAGAAATGGGGAGATATGAACAATTAAAAAATGATATAAGAATCAAGGCACGCGCCACCATGCCCAAGATTGAGTGTACTGATTGAGATAAATTTAGGGAAAAACTTGGAGATAAAGTCGGAAGAAATGTTACAGCACCATTGTGATTTTTTAAAAAATAATTAATTTTAATTATAAAATTAATTAAAATTAATTATATTGTCGCAGTAAACAATTTATTAATTAATTTTAGGAAAATTATTAACAATTTTAGGAAAATTATTAACAATTTAAAAAGAAAAAAAAGAATTTTTTTTTTAGCTTCCACCGAGGCTCTAACCCACGCCAGCAAAACCCTTCTGGGCCCACCCGGCTAGCCACCTTTTCTGATCTTGTCTGATCTTGTCTTTGTCTTACTCGTCTCATGTTGTGGCTAGCCGGGTGTAATAGCTGCCTGTACAGCACACCCCCATCTATCGGCTGATCTAGGAACCAGTGTCGAAAGTCTAGGCAACCTTGGAAGTGCCTGCACGGAAGCACTGAGCGCTCATTTTTTCGTCAAGGGGCGTCCCCCAAGACAAATTATTGTTGTTAATTTTACATATATGAAGCTAAA
This sequence comes from Conchocele bisecta, assembly GCA_029237695.1. Taxonomy (NCBI): domain Eukaryota; kingdom Metazoa; phylum Mollusca; class Bivalvia; order Lucinida; family Thyasiridae; genus Conchocele; species Conchocele bisecta. Next base: position 160,134,825 of record CM055266.1, read on the forward strand.
ACCGTGTTGTGTGCAATACCAAATATTTACTCGTTTATTTTTATTTGTTTTATATATAACAAGTTCATTTTTTATTTAATAATATAGGTTATAACGTTCTAAATTATTAAAAGAAAAATTAAAATTAAAAAAATAAAAAACATGCCAACCAATCACAATGTAAGAAATACTTCCGGAATATCGATAGCGGGTTGTGTAATACACACCCGTGTGTGTAGTATATATTACAGTGTGTTTATGTTTCATTCCGGAATATCGATAGCGGGTTGTGTAATACACACCCACGTGTGTGTAGTATATATTATAGTGTGTTTATGTTTCATCCCGGAAGACGTAATCGTGTAATCTCTCTATAAAATGGACACTTAATATACGTGTAAGGTAGGACACATAATTTGCTGTGTTTATAACACGTGTAAGTGAAACATTGTCGTCTGCTTGGTGTTGTGATTACAATATAAATTTGTAAGCGATATCGTAGAAATGTACGTTCGTAAACGAATCGTTGGGTTTTAAAATTTTTGTATAAACGCCTTAGTTTCATATCCGATACGCATTATCTGTCTTAATGTTCGTATTTGCCTCTTGTATAGTTGACATAATTGCCGGTATAATATTGGAAATGTAACGTTTTTATCGGAGCGTAATAAATTACGCTGGTATTTCATATATTCGATATCGCCTAGTGTTCTCATTTTATAGAATTTTATATACAGGATTATAACCCCCGTATTCTTCGTAAACTTCTTCAACACAGTCATTAAAAATTTGCAATTCAAATTGTATTGTATTATCCATTTTCTCTAATAATATTGGTACTCGTTTTTTCTGTTCAATTGGACGTGAAAAAAAACATCATGATGTATTTATGACACCAATATATACTTTCAAAAGTCAATTACCAATATAATTGGGACTCCCTCTTTTCAAAATTATTTTCTCCAAAAATTCATAAATTTGCTGTCGGGAGACCCAATTTTCCTCGTTAACCAATTTTTTGATTTTCGGGGGTGGTGGGGGTATTATAGAGGGTTATAAATGATACCACGGTAGGTGGTATCATTTTGACTCCCTTACTACTACTATCGTTAATGTCAACTAGCCGTGGTGTATATATTATTATGTACTTACATCGTTAATGTCAACTAGCAGTGGTGTATACATTATAATGTACTCACATCGTTAATGTAAACTAGCGGTGGTGTATATATTATTTTGTACTTACATTGTTAATGTCAGCAAGCAGTGGTTTACAAATTATAATGTACTTACATCGTTAATGTCAACTAGTCGTGGTGTATATATTATTATGTACTTACGTCGTTAATGTAAACTAGCCGTGGTGTATATATGATAAGGTACTTACATTGCTCATGTCAACGAAACGTCCCTTAATTTTGGGGTGCGTATGTGCACTCTCCCACGTTGCATCGCATTCGTCGCATCTGAAATATCCGTACATCTTGTAGTTAATAGTGTCCACTTCTGTAGTTTCAAATATTCTTCTGTAGTTACAAAAAATAGTCTTCCGTTGAAATAGCGCAGCCAAACGTACAGCGGGAGCTCGTAAAGACAACTGCGGCGGAACGATCACGCACCACGAATATATACTGACCACGATCCGAAACTATTATATATAGTACACAGATAGTGTTTATAACCAGCATAGATATCGATCTGCCTGCATCGAAGTCAGTGTAATAGCTAACCTGTTCCTTAAATGCTTAATTTGTGATTTATTGACCGAATGGTAGATAGTGAAAACCCTGATCATTTGGACGGATGCTCAGGCTGATCTGGGATTTTGCTGGTCGCAAGATATAGATACTAAATTAATAGTGTGTTATGTCGCAAATGCACCGCTATTGATAATTCCCAGGAACGCACGGTGACGTAATATTTTGGAAAATCCAGTGTACGGATACAAGTTTCATTATCTGTCGATAAAGGACTCTATTTTCGGTTTTCTTTATAATACTTGTTAATTATGTATGTGTCAGGAGAAAACCCAATATGTTGACAAGTGCGACAGTACCTGGTGTATCTAATGATGAAATTAGTTTTACATCATATCAACATAAAGGCCATATACAGAATGAGGAATCACTGTACAGTCTTCACAAAACTTACATCAAATTCAATACTGAAAGACATTATCTTGATCCGGTGTCGGTCACATTTACCCCGACAGACCACTTGGGTGTGAATCCCAGAAAGGTTCACTGTTAATGTATGAATCCGTAATGAAGTCGTTGTTAAAACACGCGGTACGCATCGTCCGTCTTCCGCGGATGGCAAACAGAATACAACAGAATACGATATGAGCCCTTTTCACTGCACTTCGTACACATAGGATGTTCGTATGCGTAAAAACTAACTTTTCAAAACTAACCTTTTCACCTACGTGCATACACAATTATATGTGAACACATCCACAAAAGATTTGCCAGCATCGGAAGTGCAAATGATATTGTAACTTACACTTTTGCACTTACGAACTTTTTAGTCGTACGAAGTTTGGCGAGACGGGTCCGAGGTAATGATATACCAAAAAAACGGACCACAGGTGATGATATACCAAAAAAAAACGGACCACAAGTGATGATATACCAAAAATAAACGGACCACTGGTGATGATATGCCAAAAAAACGGGTCCCATGTGATGATATACCAAAAAAAACGGACCCTAGATGATGATATACCAAAACACGGGTCCTATGTGATGATATACCCAAAAACGGACCCCATGTGATCATATACCAAAAAACGGATCCCATGTGATGATGTACCCGAAAACAGGTCCCATGTGATGATATACCCAAAAAAGGGTCACAGGTGATGATATACCCAATAAGTAGTCTTCACTTCATGCATAGTAAATGACATATATAAATAAATCGCATCAGTTTATTTATCACATTCACCAAAACTTTAGTTATATTCAAGTACATGTTTTCAGATAATGTGATAAGCAGGGGGAGATCATTTGGCTTGGCATGATGTGGTACAATAGTTATACATATCGGCCAGAAAAATAATATATATGTTTTATTTTTTGTTGTGAAATAATCATATTTACCAGAACCCTACTCTTGTTTGAGGTGATGTGTGTATAATTGGGTTCAGAAATACGATACATATGTACAGTTTGATCTGAGCCTACACCGATTGTTATAACGTTAATAAGTGTGAAAAAATGAATCTGGAAAATAATGCAGTTCTGGATCAGAGGGCCCGATGTTGCTAAGGGGGTCCGGGGGCATGTTCCCCTTGAATGTTTTGAAATCTAAGAGGTGCGAAATGCCATTTCCTGCATTCTCGGCGCCCAGTCATGAGGGCGCAAAGGGCCGGATGTTGCTAGGAGGTCTGGGGGAGCATCTAAGAGCCATAAAACACCATTTCCTGCATTTTCAGTAAGCTTGAGGATGAGAATATGTGCTTTATTACATAATTATTTAGGGGGCCAGGCCTCCCCAACAAAATGATTGTGGGAGGGGGGGGCAGCCCCTCCCCCCGCCCCAACTTCCGCCGCCCCTGTAATAATCCGGGTACACAACTTGGTAAATCGGGCGATGTGGGGTAAACTACAGCTATGGCATTTATTGTCTGGGTGATTATATGAAATGCCGCATCGGATCTATGATAGTCGCACATATGCATTCTAATCGGCCAGCGATCAGCACATAACAGATCATAACAATCATGGTATACATGTAATATTAGCATATGATTACATCCATAGAGCACTCACAGTGACTGATAGTATGTGCTTACAGCGGTATACAGATTTTGAAAAATGGATATTCTCAAAATGCAACGGACGGTGAGATAAAAACTCCAGCAAAAAGTGTACATCTTAATGTGTCGTATCTGTGTTCATTCAGCGTCCAGTCCAGATTGTTTCCATCTGCAGTCACACATATAACCGAGAGGGAAACCTGGTGTGGACGTTTAAAAACACTAATGCATGACTGTGCGAATGCAATGTGAGTTTGACTATCACACTCGAAAATATTACGAAAACGTGTCATGGTAAGATTATTATGAAAGGTACTTTATTTTGGATGAGCCTCCACAGTGTATTAAACAACTTATAGTGTAGGAATCGTTACTGGTCTATAGGAAACGACTCATTATATCTTTCTCGACTAGACAGGCAAACTGCCACGACCGTTTACATCTATATAATGTATTAATTGGCAAATGACCTGGAACGTTGTTTCAAACACTTTCCCATTAGGGATAAGAAAATACCCGACTTCGCCTGTATGAGACACAATGCCACTCGAGTATATCTCACGGGAAGAGCAAAGCAAATGGCGTTTTGATACTTTCAACGGGTGGGGAGGGGGAACTATTTTGCGTCCCCCTAGGTATTCTAAAGTACACACTTGCCATTATTTTAGATTCTCATAACGAGTTAAGTGCTGTATGGAACGACAGAATGCGATACTCATGGTCGACTTGTGATGGTTGCTACATGCATGCGAAAAGGGGCCTGTCCGGTCGCCAGTACCAGCATATGGTCAAGTCCACCACTTACACGTTGTTTATTACACCGTCTCTATCCATACATGACACAATATACAGAAAGGCGCATTTTATACTGTATGGCTTCAAAAATGCTAACCAGGATGTAGAACTGATCATATGCTGATATTAGATACTAGCTGGTACATTTGCGCATGCACTCATCTGCGGTTCGGTTCACTGATTAAACTGTTCTCACCCGGCGTCACCGCATATTTTAATGTAATTTCTTATATATTAATGTACAGTTATTTGTCTTTCCTTGTTAAGGACCAATGGGGCACCTGATCATCCAATGATCCGTGCATAATTGCTTCGTAAAATGTGATGGGATAAGCATAACATACAAGTGAACATTCTCTTCTTACTATATCCTACACAGCGCATTGAGCAGCCATGTCGGCCATCTTAGTGCGTACCAGCCATTGCCAAGTTTTACCTCTTATTGCGTTTGACACATACCACTAATAATATGACAACCACATGAATAAAAGTTTGTGAAACATGGTGGGGATACATCAGGCTACAGCGTGCTATGCTTTGTTTTCATCAAATTTATATATATAGTCAGATATCTGAATGGTTTGTTGACCCTTTGTTAAAATGTTTGAGAATTATGTAAAGATTGTGTAACAGTAAGAACAATACACAATACTGTAGATATATACCGCTATTACCACATATAATGTATCGAATCCAGTGCCTTGTAAGCAGTTATCTGAGTGTATTGTCACTATTGTCTACTTGCCTGCTATGCGAGCAAATATGGTTTTTACCGGTGTCATATGTACTTCTAATAATAGACAGTGCATCAGTTTGACATTTTATACATTGGAAAAATGTCCATTGTATTATTTTGTGAGTGATGGTAGAAAAGCTCAGATATCTAGCTTTTTGTGTAGACTGCTGAAATAATATTTATAGGACGTTGTCGTCATATATCGTGGATGTATTGCACCAAATTTAATTATATTTACTGCCATATTATTTACTATACGTGTAAAATGCTCCAAGTGGTGAAACTGTCCGATAACATGTACACACTGGAATGGTGGAGATGGAAACTCAATGCTCTGTATAATATACTCTAAGAAGGACATGGTCAGATATAGTTTATATAGATAGTCAGTCACATGTATGATTCTACTACATTTGAGACAAAATGCCATATTCTATATAGTCAGTTAATAACAGACTATGCCTCGACGGGCGTATATTTTGACCTTCAGTATTCATGTTATTTATTGTTGTAAACTGAAACATTCCAAACTGGTTTGTTTTGCACGTTTATCGTATGACAGACATTATACCCAGTAAATCGTATAGTTCGTATAACCATAACGCTAACCCAATAATGAAAATTGAAACTGAAACCGAAAGTATATACCGGTTCACGAGCCACGACCTAACTCCTGAAACCAAAAGTGCATACCGGTTCACGAGCCACGGCCTAACTTCTGATCAGTATTAGACGAGAAACCAAGGCCAAAAATATAACTTTTCGTTCCGACCTTTCCGAAGGTTTGTTGACGTTTTTATTGACAAAAGTAATCTGACAAACATTTCCAGCGTATGTGTCATTCTGGCAACTGGTGCTAAAGTTCTCCAATTCAAGATGGCGTCCAAGATGGCGGCCGATACTGGTAACCAGTATGAATAGATAAAACTATTATTAATTTAAATTTATCTTATTACATGTTGTCCAGAAATTGATGTAGTTCGGTTAAACAAAAATGTAACCCAGCTACAATCAGCAAAAAGAAAATCATGTCATAGAATGAAAGATCAAATTCAAGGTCAAATTCAAGGTCAAAGTTCAAATAATCGTAAAACTCGTTTAATTCGTTAAATGCTTCATTTGTGAAAGATTTCTTCGCTGAAACTAGGACGAATACACAAAAAAATATCGTATGTGGACTTGAGCTAAACGTACATGTGGTTTAATGTATTTATATATTTATGCCACCATGGAAACAAACCATGTTGAATCCAGTATACAGGCGCGGATCCAAGGGGGGGGCGGGGGTCCAGGGGTCCGGATCACCTCCCCCCCACCCCCCACCCCCACCCCCCCCCCCCCCTGCTCCCTGGCAAAAAAATAAAATCTGCAATACTCGAATAGTTGGATGACTTTTTTCGTGGCCTAGGTGTCAGGAAATCGCATGTATTCGAAAGCAGGATATGTTTTATATAATGTGTTTGACGGTTATGATAACATATCTGAAGTTCTCGCGAACAATTATCGATGAGACGCATTAACGCGCGGATGTCATGTGTTGCATTATATAGTAGAACTATGTTTCATTCATCTATGAAAAGTAACTGATTTTTTTTATTCCAACCCACAATAAAGTAATGAAAGATAATCGCCCTACACACACAGTGATTGTAGTCTGTCATGTCATAGTGTGTTACACAAAGTGCGACACACGAACATTAATCTGCTGTTACTTTATACACTTAGCTGCTGATATATGTCATCTGAAGTGATATACATTGTTTGCCATACGCAATAGGTGTTATTATTTTGCTTGTTTTTATGGGTAATGATTATGGTAATGTCACAGTGTATGTTATTACGTAAAACGCCGCAAAACGCCGCAAAACGCCGCAAAACGCCGCAAAATATATATGTCGTATTAACGGTTCCGTGTGTTTGGGGTGGGAATTTACACCGCTGTTTGTATATTTTTCAAATTCAAAAATATAGAAACTGTTGAAGAAAAAAATACTATCCGAAATATATCGGAATATGCAGAAGTATGTTCTAAACAATGCTATGCACATTGCTTCTCTGATACATGTTGGAATATGCAATGATGAAAAATGGCTGTTAAAGCGGAGAGCTTTTCATCGTTTGAAATGATTGTACTACACGTTTTATCATTAAATTGTCATAAACAACCTGTACAGGACACACGTACATGTATATATTCTTTACTAGTGGTTATGTTTAAGAGTACATGTACTATGATTCATTCGACACAGGCCATTCACAATTTCAGATTTGGAACCATCATATAATTCCGTTTATCATATAAAATTATTACGGAAATATATAATGGTTCCAAATCTGAAATTGTGATTTGCCTATGACATTTGCAGTTATAGTATATATATAAGTATGACAATTGGTTCAAAATAAGGCCGACCTTTGAAGTATGTGCAGTGATGGACTGGAAAGCGAGAAGAAGACATATATGAATAGAATCGAGCTCCTATGATGAATGTCAAAACGAATAAAAAAAACGAATCCACACATACATTTGGCCAAATAATATCCCCCTACTTATCACACTATCTGAAATCATGTACTTGAATATAGCGCAAGTTTTGGTGAATATGATCAAATAAAATGAGGCGACTGATTGATATATGTCATTTACTGTGCATGGAGTGAAAACTACTTATTGGGTATATCATCACCTGGGACCCGTTTTCTGTTATATCATCACCTGTGACCCGTTTTCGGGTATATCATCACATGGGACCCGTTTTCGGGTATATCATCACATGGGACCCGTTTTCGGGTATATCATCACCTGGGACCAGTTTTCGGGTATATCATTAACTCGAACCCTTGTTTTGGTATATCATCACCTGGGACCCGTTTTTGGGTATATCACCACCTGGGACCCGTTTTCTGGTATATCATCACATGGGACCCGTTTTCGGGTATATCATCACATGGGACCCGTTTTCGGGTATATCATCACCTGGGACCCGCTTTCTGGTATATCATCACATGGGACCCGTTTTCGGGTATATCATCACATGGGACCCGTTTTCGGCTATATCATCACATGGGACCCGTTTTCGGGTACATCATTAACTGGAACCCTTTGTTTGGTATATCATCACCTGGGACCCGTTTTCGGGTATATCACCACCTGGGACCCGTTTTCGGGTATATCATTACCTTGGACGCGTTTTCGGGTATATCATCACATGGGACCCGTTTTAGAGTATATCATTACCTGGAACACATTTTTGGGTATATCATCACCTGGGACCCGTTTTCGGGTATATCACCATCTGGGATCCGTTTTCGGGTATATCAATACCTGGGACCCATTTTCGTGGATATCATCACCTGGGACCCGTTTTCCGGTATATCATCATCTTAACCCATTGTTGGGTATATCATTACCTGTGATCCGTTTTCGGGTATATAATCACTTGGGATCCGCTTTTGGGTATATCATTACCTGGGACCCGTTTTCGGGTATATCATTACCTGGAACATATTTTGGTATATCATCAACGGGGACCCGTTTTCGGGTATATCATTACCTGGGACCCGTTTTTGGGTATATCTTCACATGGAACCCGTTTTTGGGTATATCATCACATGGGGCCCGTTTGTGGGTATATCATCACCAGGGACCCATTTTCTGGTATATCATCACCTGGGACCCGTTTTCGGGTATATCATCACCAGGGACCCGTTTTCGGGTATATCATCACCTGGGACCCGTTTTTGGGTATATCTTCACATTGAACCCGTTTTTGGGTATATCATCACATGGGGCCCGTTTGTGGGTATATCATCACATGGGACCCGTTTACGGGTATATCATCACCAGGGACCAGTTTTTGGGTATACCATCATCTGGGACCTGTTTTTTGGGTATATCATCACCTGCAACCCGTTTTCGGGTATATCATCACCTGTGACCCGTTTTCGGGTATAACATCACATGGGACCCGTTTTTGGGTATATCATCACCTGGAATCCGTTTTTTGATATATCATTACCTGGGAATCGTTTTTGGGTATATCATTACCTGGAACCCGTTTCACCAAACATTGTTCGACTAAAAAGTTCGTATCCGCAAAATTGTAATTAACAATAATATTTGCACTTACAAGCAATGCTGGCAAATCTTTTTTGGATGTGTTTACACATAATTGTGTATACACGTAGGTGGAGAATGGATGGAAGTATCAGTGATTTACATTAATTTCAGGAACCAATGTATAAACATTTTAGTAAGAACATTTTTATTGCACGAAGTTAGTGAAAGGGGCCCCTGATGCACATTCACTTTCATGTTCTTTGGTTACAACGTTGTAATTATGTTTTCATACGTTTACTGTGTACATTAATATGTCTCAATAATGTAATCCACCAAACGTGTGTCAACACCGACTGTTTTATGGGACCTTTGTTGAACATTTTAGTTTTCTTTGCGCATACGAGCATCTTAGGTGTACGAAGTGCAGTGAAAAGGGCTCATATGGTTTTCTGTTGTATTCTGTTTGCCATCAGCGGAAGACGGACGATGCGTACCGCGTTTCTTAACATTATGGATTCATACCTTAGAAGTGAACCTTTCTGGGATTCACACCCAAGTGCTCTGTCGGAGTAAATGTCCCCGACACGGGATCAAGATACTGTCTTTCAGTACTGAATTTGATGTAAGTTTTGTGCAGACTGTACAGTGATTCCTCATTCTGTATATGGCCTTGCTGTTGATACGATGTAAAACTCATGTCATCATTAGATACACAAGGTACAGGCGCACTTGTCAGCATATTGGGTTTTCTGCTGACACATACATATGAATAACAAGTAGTATAACGAAACCGAAAATAGAGTCCGTTATCGACAGATAATAAAATTTGTATGTCACGGTCGATACACTGGATCTTCCAAAATATTAGGTCACCGTGCGTTCCTGGGGATTACCAATAGCGGTGCATTTGCGACATAACACACTATTCATTTATTATTTATATCTTGCGACCAGCATAACCCCATATCAGTCTGAGTATCCGACAAATTGATCAGGGTTTTCACAATCTACCATTCAGTCAACAAATCACAAATTAAGCATGTAAGGAACAGGTTAGCTATTACACCGACTTCGGTGCAGTCAGATCGATATCTATACTGGTTTTGGATCGTTGCAATTATATATTAGTGGTGCGTGGTCGTTCCGCCGCAGTTGTCTTTACGAGCTCCCGCTGTACGTTTGACTGCGCTATTCCAACAGAAGACTATTCATAACTAAAGGAGTGGACGCTATTAACTACAAAATTTACGGATATTTCAATTGCAAATGCGGCGCAACGTGTGAGAGTGCACATACCCACCCAAACTAGAGGGAAGTTGTGTTGACATGAGCGATGTATGTTCATTATAATATATACGCCACGGCTAGTTGAGATTAATGATGTAAGTACATTATAATATATACACCACGGCCTGTTGACATTAATGATTTAAGTACATTATACTATATACACCAAGGCTAATTGACATTAACAATGTAAGTACAATATAATACATACACAGCGGTTTGTTGACATTAAACATGTAAGTACATTGTAATATATACACCACAGCTAGTTGTCATTAACGATGTAAGTACACTATAATATATACACCACGGCTTGTTGACATTAACGATGTAAGTACATTATAATATATACACCACGGCTTGTCGACATTAACAATATATGTACATTATAATATATACACCACGGCTAGTTGAAATTAACGATGTAAGTACATTACAAAATATAAACCATGGCTTGTTGAAATTAACGATGTAAGTACATACTAACATATACACCACAGATAGTTGACATTAACGATGTAATATACTATATACACCACGGCTTGTTGTCATATACACCACGGCTAGTTGACATTAACGATGTCAGTACATGATATTATATACACCACGGCTATGAACGATGTAATATAATATATGCACCACGGCTTGTTGTCATTAACGATGTAAGTACATTATAATATATACACCACAGCTAGTTGTCATTAACGATGTAAATACATTATAATATATACACCACAGCTAGTTGTCATTAACGATGTAAGTACATTATAATATATACACCACGGCTAGTTGACATCAACAATGTAAGTACCTAATAATATATACACCACGGCTAGTTGATATGAACGATTAAGTACATTATAATATATACACCACGGCTAGTTGATATGAACGATTAAGTACATTATAATGTATACACCACGGCTATTTGACATTTACGATGTAAATACATTATACTATATACACCATGGCTTGTTGACATTAACGATGTAAGTACATTATAATATATACACTACGGCTAATTGTCATTGACGATATAAGTACATTATAATATATACACCACGGCTAATTGACATTAACGATGTATGTACATTATAATATATACACCACGGCTATTGACATTACCGATGTATGTACATTATAATATATACACCACGGCTATTGACATTAACGATGTGAGTACCTAATAAAATATACACCACGGCTTGTTGACATTAACTATGTAAGTACGGTATAATGTATACACCACGGCTAGTTGACATGAACGATGTAAGTAAATTATAATATATACACCACGGCTAGTTGACATTAACGATGTATGTACATTATAATATATACACCACGGCTAGTTACCATTAACGATGTAAGTACATTATAATATATACACCACGGCTAGTTGTCATTAATGATGAAAGTACATTATAATATATACACCACAGCTAGTTGACATTAACGATGTAAGTACATTATAATATATGCACCACGGCTAGTTGACATTAACGATAGAAGTACATTATAATATATACACCACGGCTAGTGGACATGAACGATGTAATATAATATCTACACCACGGCTTGTTGGCATTAACGATGTAAGTACATTATAATATATACGCCACGGCTTGTTGGCATTAACGATGAAAGTACATTATAATATATACACCACGGCTAGTTGACATTAAAGATGTAAGTACATTATAATATATACACCACGGCTAATGGACATGAACGATGTAATATAATATCTACACCACGGCTTGTTGGCATTAACGATGTAATATAATATCTACACCACGGCTTGTTGGCATTAACGATGTAAGTACATTATAATATATACGTCACGGCTTGTTGGCATTAACGATGTAAGTACATTATAATATATACACCACGGCTAGTTGACATTAACGATGTAAGTACATTATAATATATACACCACGGCTAGTTCACATGAACGATCCTATATAATATTTACACCACGGCTTGTTGGCATTAACGATGTAAGTACATTATAATATATACACCACGGCTTGTTGGCATTAACGATGTAAGTACATTAAAATATGTACACCACGGCTAGTTGACATTAACGATGTAAGTACATTATAATATATACACCACGGCTAGTTGATATTAACGATGTAAGTACATTATAATATATACACCACGGCTAGTTCACATGACCGATGTAATATAATATCTACACCATGGCTTGTTGGCATTAACGATGTAAGTACATTATAATATATTGTCACGAATCGTAGCCGACTATTTTCTTTATCATCCATTAATTGTAACACGGGTCACATAGTCAAGAGCAATAATCGAATATTCTAGTACAAGACGGTCGAATAGGTATTGTTGTGTGAAATATCGCCCGTGGAATACACCGCTGGAGAGAATAGCGCTTTATCCGAAACCGCGCACGGACCACCAGTATTGGATTTTGTACTGATCATATCTGGGTGATCTACACTGTATATGCAGATTTGGATGCTAGCCTAATTAGCTAGTAGGTCATACCTATTTATGACTGAAGTATTTCAGACTAATTCACCAGATATCTCATGAGCTGGACTGACTGTCAGATCATTAGTCCACTTACGTAAAATTGTAAGCCAAATGTTGGCACATAAGTCTTACATTGACAAGCAGACTATATGAGGATAGTCATGCACTAGGGTGGGGGTATATATTCGTTGTAGCACCATATACTATCAGTCGGACACTCAATTTCATTATTGTGACATTGGAGCGCAAGTTTTCACTGGGAATTGGCGAGTACATATGTTGTTGTTACTTTCTAATGCTGCCATTTAAGTCTGAATCTTGCCAAGACCGGCAATTCTACGCAGTGTTATCGTATCCTGGATAATACTGCACTATTTAATTTACCTGAGTTATTTGGCCCCGTTTCGACCAAACGCTTGGTCAATAAAAGCCGTATGGCATGTATCCGCTGTTGTAGATTATCTCCCTTAATCAAATAGTATTGATATGCTCCGGCATATTTAGGTGCTTACCTGCAGTTCATATCCAACGAAGTTGATGTGACGTTTAATTTCAAATCATTTACAAAGCATCCAGTTTATCATTCTTGTTGAAATGACAGACCGTGAAATAGCAATATACATGCAGATCTGGCAATTCATACTCAGACCACAACACGCATACTGAAAATCACAGCCGTCTTCGGTCGAATATTGAATTTCCATCCATTTTCGCTTGATTGTGTGTTGACAATTTCGCGCACCTGTCCTTTCAACAAGTCTGCACGCCAATCCACTCGATTCGCGTGTAAACACCACACAGTAAATATTATCATGTAACATGTTGTTAAATGCATTGTTTTGCCAGCTATAGCTATCCAACGATCCCAGAAATTGCGTCTGTAACTGATAATCTGATCCTTTTCTCACATGGTAAAATCGCGTGGCTTTTCGTCCGCCATCTTGAGAGTTGCATGACGGGATAGTTGGGGTACTATCTGGCGAAACGATTCAATTGACAGAAAAGATGAAGAGAGCATATACAAATGCATTTGAGGTGACTATCTATCATATGTCACGTATTTTAACTTAAATTCGTCTTCGTGGAAGTATTGTCTACGAAAAGTCCGCCATTTTTATCTCTGAATCTGTGCACCATGAATCTACGTCTTGGCGCATACATGACGTCATGTTTCCGTAAATGCGTCATACTTCAGGGCGCGCGCCTGGCCTGTTTTGTGGCCAGCTGGCCCGTATTTGTGGCCAGCTGGCCAACTGGCCCGTTATATGGCCAGCTGGCCCGTATTGTGGCCATCTGGCCAATTATTGGCCACTGGCCCGTTTGTGGCCAGCTGGCCCAGCCACACTATAAAAGGAACGGAAATTCCGTCAGTCATCACTCTGGTTTTGGCATTTCACCCGACAATACCTCCACGTAAATTCCGTGCTAAAAAAATGAACAACACTCTCCTTGTAAGCTAATTTCCTGTTCTCATAGCAAGAACCATTTACTGTTTAGATCATTATTAAGTCCATCCAGAGTCATTTGGACATTATTTAACCCTTGAGAGGGTCTTATCAGCAACATAGGACATTTTTCACCTGTTTAGGGTCCCTGAGACCACACCTGCGACATAGTAACGTTTCATGGGTCCCCAGAGACCCAATTAGTCATAATTACTACATTATGCAGTCATATTTGCCTGTACGTGAACGAACTCTGATGGATGTCAAGTTCTACCTCTAGATCGAACCATTGTATATATATCTACTGGGCAGTACGTTGCCATTTCGTTAATATTGATCTTTGCGGTTTTTACTACATACTTATTATAAACAGTTTAGTCTATTCACGATATATTACTGATTGTAGTACGGACGAATATACCGTTCATTTGAACCATCTCACGGATATCTCTTGTGCTAACAAAAAGTTAATAAATAGTCGAATTTATCTAACCTCTTATCTGTTCCCTGGACTGCCAGACTGCAGTTACACCCGTGTTCCCTTACATACAGATGTGCAGCATCTAGTCCAGATCTGAGAGACACAGGTTGCAGGCGGCACAGATCTACTGATTGACAACGATAGGCAGACGCTACCACATTTGTCGGTCAATCAGTCATCTATAGCCCGCAACGCGTGTTAGAGGATACTGGGTAGTATACGCACAGCAAGGGTTTGATACAGTGTGCGGGAGCCTGCAGCAACACACGTAGCCTAGACAGGGTCTGCGTGGGGTCATATATACGCACCACTACCGGCGCGTAACAGTATTGATTCATTAATTCGTCGTGTTTACGTGTAAATGATAACGATTACAGGACTGGCATGTGGGAGCATTCCGTGAGTATTGTAATGGCATATTATTCTCATGTGTTTTTGTTGCATGTCACTCTGACTAATTGCATTAGCAATTTATTGTATGTGTAAAACGAAGGGCGAACTTGATTGAAATGTTCACTAACATTGGCTATGCATTTTATATTACGGTTGAATCCAATATCAGTCTGCGCCCTGTACAATACATGAGAATATTGCCAATTTTAACATGTCACAATTGTAACGTGAATTTTCTGGACGACTTTCATTACTCTATGGGGGAACGCATGTAAACTCCTAACCCAGTCGTCTGTACATTCATTGTATTAAGTCATATTACGTTCGCAGTGTGTTGTAAATATTGTACATACTATTGCGACCAGGATGGACCAGATCAGACAGTTCTGCTCTAAATGCACTGATTTATACATCAGTAAGCTGCAATAAGGACATGATGTGAAGTATAATTTGTTTCAATCACTGATGCTTTGGGTCAGCCTGTGGAATCCTACAGTCTGATTAGAGTATACAGTGTTTATTATTAGTAATGTAATGTAATGTAATACTGTGAGTCTGCACAGGAGAATACTTGGCACAGTTGCTCTTTATTAAGTTAGCGCAGTTGGCCACGGGCAGTCTGATCAAGGTAAGGCCTGTCGCAATCAAATGTTTGTTTACTAATGGTCAATAAATGTGAATGACGTCTGTATTCAGATGTACGGCTGTGAAGAGATATATCGTTGGGTACACTAGATATGGTGGCTGTTCATTAATGTGTTATATCGCATTTTCGGACTTATGAATTCCATCAGCCCCTTCTTCCAATTAGTGAAAATATCTTTGTGTACATTGCAATTTATCATGTTTCATCATTGTAATATATGATGATGTTTAGTATTGCCATGCAATCATGATATTGATTTCATGTGCACTACTGTAAATATTATTGAGACTATAACATGTTACATTCTGGTAACAACACCGTTGGTGTTTTGTAGTCCCAGCCAGTACACCAGCCAGGCAACCAGCCAGTCAGAAACGAGCGACGGCACGTCCCTTACTTTGTGTCTGCGTAAATTCAGTACGCAACACAGATTTATTTATTTATTCTGGAGTCCACGACACGACACCGTGTGTTAGCGGGGACTCTGCTCCGCGTGGACCAAGGGCGTAATCGAGTGGGGCATATTCCGGTGACGTCATTCCGTCAGAGGACATGATGAATCGATAGGGACGTTCACCGATACGTTATGGACCCCATCCGCCCAAATAGGCTCTGTATCTCATAAGTACCAGTAACTTTACGAAGTTAGTATAGCGTCACTCCCATCATGGCGGAAGCCGGAGTTGTTTAGCTGGACCCGGTTGTATGAACGTTCCATTAGTTAATGTATCATTAGCCTAATGACACATTAACTTGCCATTAGTTAATGAGTCATTAAAAACTGGTTGTACGAAACGTCATTAAGTCCTCATTAACTAATGACGTTTTAATGGCATATTAACTAATAACATGCTGTCATTAACCTGTAAACAGACAAGTAAACCAGTCAAATTCCAGTTTTCTGGTTCCGGTTTCTGTAATATGACAATATGACGGCGCGCATTTTCCTGCTGCAACCGAACGATTCAACAGAAACTCACACAGGCATGGTGCCTTTAACTATATTGTAGCAACGTCATGTCTACGTCATGTAAATAGGATAAAATTAGAAATCACCGTGTACAATCTAACAATCTACACGCAACGTACATGTACTGCGTTGAGGAATCTATGGTATTTTCGTATGACCGACCGCAGGCCCGTACGCTATAGGGGGGGGGGGAGTTGTGACGTGTGCGTATGCACCCCCTTCATCCGTTCATCCGCCGAGATAAATAGAAATCGTATCGGTCCCGTTATTATTAGTTGATTACGAGAATCGTCTCGCGTTTTCGCGATCTCGCCTTCCGCTTTTGGAAATAAGTTGGCTCCAACCCTATTGTTCTGTCTAACTTAGGGCGACTATCTCGGCGTTACAGACAGAAAAATCGGGTTTGTTTTGCTCATACAGGTGTCGAAAGCATGTCGCGTTATCGCGATCTCAATCTATGCGAGAAATCGCAAGGTTGTCACATTTCATGAACAGGGCACGTACCCGTTGTTTTAGGAGACGATTATCGTGTGCTGCCAAAACATGTTTTTATTAAGAAATAGAGCAAATGTGGACAAACTTCAGTATTTCTTGACAACTAAAACATAATTTGACAAAAGATGATAATCGTCTTAGAAGACGATTCTCATGTACTGCCATGCCAATACATGTTTATTGAAAAAAAACATATATGATACCATATGATATATGGTTACTGCATCGTATCGTCAACCTATACACAAGATGGCGAAAACGTGAGACCAAATCGCCAGACTGCGAAATCGCGAGGCGAAAACGTGATATTCTATTGTATTCAATATCGCGTTTTCACCTCGCGATCTCGCGTTTTCGCGACTGCGATGACGCAATTTTGCCAGAGCATTTTCACGATGTGTTGAAATTTAGTTTTGTGCAACATGTACGTACGTAAAACGCAATTCCAGCTCACATGCTTTCGAGATCTATGCATGTACGTACGTACAACGCAATTATTTCGTCAGCTTATTTTGTGAACACACAGACCAGGATACCTTATTTTGTCAAAATACAGACGGGGATACATCTATATTTGGGAACATGTAAGATACAGTATTTTACATACATGTAATTGTTACCGATTCCAGCAATACGTGTAAATCTTGATCGAATTAATTGTCTATCGTCTTATGTGGACAACTGAGCTATCATTGCTTATGTTGATGCGTAACAAATAAATGAGATAACAGAAAATGTTTTTTATTTATCATCAGAAAATATACATAGTATTAAATATCATTACTGGTCGTCGTGGATGACGTCGGTGGGGTTTGTTGGTGCTAATCCGATGCTGTTGGTGGCCTCACACAATAACTGCGTCGTCGTCATGGTCGTTAACAATGACTAATGATTTTACAATACCAGTTCCACATGGGAACATGGGATTTTAACGAAACCACCAGCACCCTTTTTCTCCATCCATATCCATGCTAGTTATTCCACATCAGCCCAATGGAGAGCGACGCATTGCCAAATGAGACGTATTTTGTATACATGCTTGCCACTGTCAGTGGAATTGGTATCAACGTATTTGTTCGTTCCACCGTGTGACCGTAGTGGAGGGTAGAACATTGGGTGTGTCAATGCCTACGATGTGATACAGTTTAAAATTATATCTAAAATCGATTGTCGTTTCGCTCCTCCCAATTTGAACCCCAGAAAATGTCGCTGCCCTAGACATGCAGTGGGCCTCACTATCGTCAGAACAAGCTGTGCCCGAGGGTCGTCCGCCCCACATACAGCGTGGATACATAAATAATACTCCCGTTTTTAAACGAGCGTATAAAACATATGCCGTCGTACACCCCCCCCCCCCCCACCCCCACAACTAGCACACTTGCGACATATCATTTTCGGTCTAGGTGCACACCTGATGGTGTTTACAATCATCTGTCGGTAATCCTGTTTCACGTGCAAAGTGTGACTGTAGAATTCGGCGGGGGAACAAACGTATGTAAACCACACTATGTAGTCGCTCACGTCATCGCATCGCCAATAAATTGATATTTACCATTAGCTTGTCAAGTTGACATAGTGCATTTTCATAATTATGTGTTTGCTCTCTTGATAAAGCACGATTTGGCAGCACATGAGAATCGTCTCCAAAGACGATTCTCCTATTTTGTCAAAATATGGTTTTGTAAAGAAATACCAATATATTCATGTTTTCTTTTCACATTTGTTGATTTATTAATAAAAATAGGTTTGGAAACACATGAGAATCGTCTCCTTAGATGATTCTAATGTTTGTAAAAAAAACATATTGATGCTTTTTGACACAAACGTTTGACACACTCAGAATTAAACGATTTAATTTGTGTTTCTCGAGTCGGGTGGAGAGGAAATACGATCGATTACACACCGTGAAAATCTTGTTGGAACGTAAATGTCAATTGTCACGTAGAGGTGTACCGCTTTGAGCTGGCGCGTTATTATTGTAAATATTATTGTAAATACGTGCTATTTTTAAATAGTTTACGTCATATGTTGTAGACATGGTATTTGTATACCAGCGCAAACGCATTAACATTCGATAGAATTGCTAATAATAGTAACATCGTTTAGTGCTCTAGTGGGTAGATATGCTGTTTGGTGATCGGAAGGTCGTGAGTTCGAATCCTTCCAAAGGCATACATTTTTCTCTCGATTTGACCATTTTGGCGCCAGAGGTAACACACACATCCCGAAACAGTCGTGCATTTACTTTTACACAACATTATAAAACACCTCACTTTGAACCTAATCATTGTGAAATGCATTCTGCACATTCGTGCGTTATTGTGAAAGTCCACCTCAACTCACTACAAATGCAAATATGTTACGGAGAACACCATGTCGAAAAATAAACCTCTCACTTCAGATAATAAACAAATCGTGGATGCATGTGGTTCAAATTACCATGTTAATTATTGTTACATGTAATAAAAATGCATTAAAAAGAAAAAGAAAACACAAAAACAATATTTAAAAACAAAATATATATATATATATAATGGCCAAAGTGAGGATCGAACGCATGCAGTGCAAACTTAAAATCAAGTGCCACCGTTAGCCGCCAGTTTACCCACTGCTCCAGTATGAGAAACTGTTTTGTCAATCGCAATATATCGATCATGACTATAGCGACGCGCCATAATAAACAGGGAAATACCTACAAGAATTCCATGTTTATTTATACACCAATGTTTATATAAACAAAGCATGTAAACAACGCCATGTCAGGCTGGTATACTTATACACCATTTCAGTTTACCGCCGTTACATCAGCTGTTATTCTAAGTATGTATGGTCGCTCGTTAGGGGCATTTATTTCATTCATTTATAAGTGACGAACTTTCCCTATTCGAGCCACCATAGGAACGACCCCTCTACCAATTAGCACGTTTAACATACATCATTTAGTGTCTTGCTACACACCTGCCGATGTTTATAATTAGCAGTCGATAATCCCGTTTCACGTGCAAAGTATGACTGACATTTAGAATTCGGCGGAAACAACATTACCATAACCACGCTATGTAGTCGCTCGCAAGGGTTACGGTTAGGGTTAGGGTTAGGGTTAGGGTTAGGGTCAGGGTTAGAGACAAATGACTACATGGGGGTTAGGGGTTAGAGACAAATGACTACATGGGGAAAACGATATGGGGAAGAAACGGGATGCAGTGTGGTGATTTGTCGAATCATGTCACATGACGTTTAAATTGATTGGTCAACTATTTTTAGTAACAAGCCTTACTCTACCATACCATTAGTGTCAGTGTATGATGCTTAGTAGTAATATTATGAGGACTGTG
>CM055266.1:160156214-160237824 GCA_029237695.1 Conchocele bisecta
GGACCGAACCGTCGTTCAGAACCTGGGTCGCGCCATAGTCAAGAAGACTATGATAAAGATTTCTGGTAATGAGGTGATGTCGATCGATGACAGCGACGTCTACCATTGCTATCAGGACCTGTGGAAGACGTCACACGAGCTTGAAAACGCTGTCTATCAAGGTATTGACACCAGCAAAAATAAGAACGTAACCAAACTTAGAATCGGGGCTGCTAACAAGGCAGATAACAACGCGAGTGACAACGCGGTCGCGGGCGCTTACGGCAACCGCTTCTACATCCCGCTCGACTTTGAGTTGCTGGAGAGTCACATGCCCTACTATCAGAGCGCTTTGGCTGACCGCCTCGAATACGAACTAACGTTCAACGACTACGGCCGAGTTATCATAGCCACCGACCAGTTATCGACGTATACGATCGATAATGTTTCGCTGGAGTACGACATGGTCACGATGCCCGAACTAGCGCGATTGATCAGAACCCAGTACGCCGGTGCGTTGCCATACTTTACGACCGAGTTCTTCGCCATCGCAAGATGCCAAAAGAAAAACAAAAGCGACACATTGTGGATATTAACGTCAACGTACCCGCCCAGCTCGATGAAAGGTATACTGATGTTGTTCGAGGATGCTCGGTTCGCGTTCGGTGCTAGAAAAACCGACAGATTCTATAACCCCAAAAATCACGAAGGTAGAGGTGACGATCGAGGGAGTCCCCAATCAACTCTACAGCGCGGGTCTTCGCGCGCACCAGCAGTGGGATGAAGTAAGAAAGCAGTTTGCTGCCGGATCTAAGCGCTCTCCGGAGGTTGCAGCAGTTGCTAAAGACCTGCATCTCTCGGCCGTCTCCCTCGCGGAGTTCCTGAATACCAAATACGCGTTATGGCTAGACATGCGAGCCAGCGACGATGACCAAATACACGGTAGCGGACGCCAAGTTGAGAACGCTAGTGAGTGTGACGATCCAGATAACCAAAGAGGCGGACGGAGCCGGGCCATTGAACGTGTACTTATATATAATTACAGACGCACAACTCAACATCGAAGATGGTCGATACGTATCAGCGATCTACTGATTTAATAAAAAAATCATCTAACGATTTATTAATACATAATTTTGAAAAAATTAAGAAATCTAGCAATCAATACCAATTCACGATTGGAGATGCTCACTCCGCCATAATATGTGGGCAGACAGGATGTGGAAAAACGGTTTTCATCCTCAAACTTACTCGAGGGATCCTACCGCGATGCCTTTCGTCACATTGTGATCCTATGTCCCACTGTGCGACACAACGATACTTATCAGCGGTGCCCGTGGATATGGACCGACCCTGAGGTATACGTTATTGACCCCGGTGATAGGCTTCACGATTGGTTGCGTGGTTTATACCAATATTTCAGGGCGAGCCACCCTATACGTGATTGACGATTGCTCAGCCAAGGCGGCGATGACAAAAAGAAGGACATGCTCTCCGAGCTCGCATTTTCTGGCCGCCATGCGAGGCAAAGCGTATGGATATCCACTCAAAAATACAACGCCGTCCTCAAGGATCTGCGCGAGCAAACGAAATGGGTCGCCCTCTTTCACTGCAAGGACCGAGACTCATTCGATGACTGTCTTCGAGAGAATGACGTTATCCCAACGCGCGAGGAGCGCCTGGAGGTTCGACAGATACTTTCGAAAACTAAGCACGCCAAGCTTCTGCTAAAGACTGATCAACCAACTGCTTATAAAGTTATCAACTAAATCTAACGATTTATTTAATAATTAATAATTTTGAAAAAAATTGCAAAGTAATAAGCTATTGCAATGCTTAGCAATTGCTGAACAATGCTTAGCAATTGCTGAACAAATGCTGAATAATGCTGAACAATGCTTAGCAATTGCTTAACAATGCTGAATAATGCTGAACAAATGCTGAACAATGGTTAACAATGTTAACAATTTGGTGCTCCGCTGCGAGCTTTGTTGCGAGCATAATGGTGATCATAAGTATCGGGTGGTGCGCATTTATTATTTTTGAAAAAATTAAATAAATATGTTAAAGTGATGAGACTTGTTAGAATAGTTAAATTACTAATTTTGAAAAAAATAAGAAAAATGAACTGCGACGAACTTCTCGATCAGCTAATAGAAGAAACCTCAACTCCGACTGCCAACAATAATGATCCGACAGAGCAAATCGGGATCTGGTTGAGTGCAACGACTCCGAATGAAAATGAAAATGCGGCGCGACGAGAGCGGCTAGCTGCGCTGGTTGCTGGGGGACAATCGGAGCATTATCTCGGTAGGCGTCTCTCAGTTTTTCAGGTGGATAAGATGTCAGATGCGGAGATCGATAAAATGTATGCGCGATACGAATCCAAATTGGGAGCAGAGATGACAAAAACTCTTGGATCGGCGGCTATTCATTTGTACGCTACCGCCGTAGTAGACTTCTCCCTATACCAAACACCGAAGGGTTGATTCACGATCTAGAGACTGACCCTTTTATAGGACACACTCTTAGAACGGCATGCTGCTCAATTTATCACAAGTTTGGAATGTACTTAGCTCCACTAACAACCGCGTTGACCACGGGTAAACACTGTCAATTTGGACATATATGCCCACGAACTATAAGCTCTAATATTAATTTTGAAAATGATGACACAAGACACACCCACGAGAGTGACGGAGTTGAACCAGATTGCTCCAACACAATCGAACCCTCCGCCACTGGATGACATACCGCATATAAAAAATCCCAAAAGACAGGCAGCTGGGCGGGCGGCGGCTGCCACCCGAAAAGTTAAACAAGATAAAATACTCGCCGAGCTTCGAGAGGCTAAACTCCAATCGAGATCGGGGACGGAGACAGCAAAACATCTGAATACAGAGTTGAGTACAACAACACCCCCAATTCACGAATTGGAAGCACACTCAAATTCAAGAATTTGTCACCCAATTCACGAATTGGGGGTTGGAGTTGGGCCTGAACCAAATTCGTGAATTGGAGTTGGGTTGTTGGTGGTGGTCTGGCAGTTGTTGGTGCCCTGTGCGTTTGGAAATACCCCAAAAAACAACCAGCCAGTGTTCAGAAGAAAGTTACGAAACACCAATCATCAACAATGTTGAATTTGGATGCGCCCCATTTAAACATTGATCGCGACCCATTTTATATGCAATAATATTATAAACAATGGCTGAACAAGATGGTAAAATGTTAGTGAATGCGCTTTATCACGCCGTGGTGATATCGGGTTTCAGTATCGGGTATGCTCGACTATCAAAGATGACCCTAGGAGGAACCGCTCCCAAATTGGACTTTACTGTGAGAGACGTAGGGCTCGCGACCTTAGATGTAGCGGCCGCAGTTTGGACCCGAGATTATCTAGTTAAAGCTGGAATTCTACCAGTTAATATATGGAAATAAATGGCTTCAATCGCAGTAATAGTAGGTGGTGCGCTTTTGTAAACGCATTGGCGTTCAGCGGTAGCAACTTTTTATACTCTAAAATGAAAAGCTCGAACGTGGATGAGGAGCGTAAGCGTCATGATTTAGCTGTAGAACAACTCAATAGCGCAAAGGAAGCATGGTCGAAAAAAACGAACCGCCCATCTGGATGGGTCAATGAAGAGCTTCGCCGCGAAAATCACGCCGCGCCAACTTTTCAGAACGTTGAAGAAGCCAACCGCGAGTACGCGCTGGCATATCCGCACAAAAGTCTCGATCCAATGGATCCCGAGCCCCAACTTTCAGATTTCTATGTACCGTCAGAGCCCCAAAAGGACCGCGAGATCGCGTTCATCATCGTGGGAATGGGTGTGGTGGGTCTCGCCGGCTATTATATTCAATCGAGATTTTAAATTAATTAATTAAAACAATTTTTTTTTATATATATAGAACGATGTTAGTTGACGAACTTTATGACGCTATGATTGATGTAGGCTACACTGCCCAAAAACATCGTTTACCTGGTGCAAAGAGTATGATTCGTCTGGCCCGAGATTGTCTCGAGACGAAAAAGCGGCCACCCTTTTCGCAAAGCGGATGTTAGATTCCTCCACCAATCCTGGGAGATTGGATGAATTAGATTCCCCTCTCCTGTTCCAACCCAAACGCGATTGGGGCTCGCAGCGACAATCGCAATTGTACTTCAACAAAGGTTTATTATTACCGGACGAACTGGCGAGGGCATGTTGGAGATTGTCCGATATATTAGAATACTTCGCATACGATGAACACGCGCAAACTTGATACCAAACTAACGCGCAAGCTGTCGAATACATACTATAGTCCACGCGGCTACTGGAAGGGACTCGCGGCCATCAAGAACCTCGCGGCGGCGACCAAGGTTTCAGAAAAACGCTGTCAAGGAATGGCTCAAGAAGCAGGCCATCTGGCAGATCTATTTACCCGCGCCTCACAATATTCCGCGCCCGAAATTCGACGTGCCGGTGTCCGAACCAAGTTCACCAAGCGGATCTCCTGTTTCTCCCTCACGATCGCGTCGGTCGCAAAAAACGTACAAGTACGCACTGACAATCGTTGACGTAGCGAGTCGTTACAAGGGGGCTGAGCCGTTGGCCACTAAAGAGTCTAAGGAAGTGGCCGAGGCTCTTTCCCGAATATATAAGAGGAGTCCTCTCAAATGGCCGAATCTTCTCCAGGTCGATCCCGGCCGCGAGTTCATGGGCGCGGGTCTCTCATCTATTGTCTAAGCATAAAGTTTCTATCAGACGCGGCCGCGTCAACATCCACCGGGACCAGGGGATCGTGGAACGCTTCAATCGAACCCTGGCTGAGAGACTGTTCGGACACCAATACGCTAAAGAACTTGTAGACCCTCATTCGCGATCGACCGAGTGGGTGGCCAGACTGCCCGCCGTGGTCTCCACACTGAACGGAGAGGTGACCAGATTGATAGGTAAGAAGCCTGTAGATGCTATCAAGTTTAAAAGGGTGACGAGCAAGCCCTCTGCCGTCTCGCGCGGGCGACCAGTTGGTTTAGAGGAGCAGGCGACTTCCATCAGATATTGA
This sequence comes from Conchocele bisecta, assembly GCA_029237695.1. Classification (NCBI taxonomy): domain Eukaryota; kingdom Metazoa; phylum Mollusca; class Bivalvia; order Lucinida; family Thyasiridae; genus Conchocele; species Conchocele bisecta. The sequence continues at coordinate 160,161,240 of CM055266.1, forward strand.
CGTCCGGTACCTCTATCAACCGGGAGAGCTCGAAGGTGGCAGCCGCCGCGCGACTGATCCCGTGTGGTCAATGAATGTATATCATCTGGATCGCTCTATTACCAAACAGATGAGCCCGTGCTCTATTATTTGACTGATGGTCCATCTCGCGGTTTTGTTCGCGAAGAACTTCTTATGGTGCCTTCTGACACCCAGCTACCCCCGGATCGTAAGATCTTTAGAGATGTTCGGTATGTATTCCGTCTGGTAACACGCGTCTTTTATCGTAGTACGCCGAGAGTCCTAATTTTTTTTGACAGTACGTTTTCATAACACCGTCTTTCATTTTAAATCCTCTATTTTGCGCTACATCTATAATGTGTTTTCCATCTTCTGTAGTTTCACTTAGTACTCGTTTATATCTATCCCAATTTAAATTGTTAGTTCTCTTGGACATTCCTTTCGCAGAGTTTTTATTAATTTTAATTTTGTTCCAAATTATCTTTAGTGAAATTAATTTTTTCTACGAAATAACACTTACTAGATAACGCTATCGCCCTATCCCGCTAAATTCCATTTTGAAAAGTCCGGGTTCTCTTTCGCTCCATTTATCCCAAGCCAACCATTTATTTTTTTCTTTTTCAAACTCGTCTAGTAAGTTAGGTCTAATCAATTCCTCTATCGTTTTTCCACTAACTCCTATATACATACTATCTGTATCCATCTGTATTAATTCAAAGTCTTCTCTTTTTATTGTATTTATCTTAGAAATTCGTAGTAAAATTCCAACATTCTCAATTTAGCTAGTTGATAAACCGCTATTCCACAATGGAATGGTCTCTTTAGCGCACACCTGGGTTTTCTTGAAGATATTTCGTACGCATATCCTATCTCTTCCAAATCATCAAAGAATGCAGATCTTAACGCTTTGTCAACACAGTTTTCGTCTTGTGTATATGTCGTATTTAAATGTCTCTCCGTTGCCTCTATCATTTTTCCACAACACGAATTGCCTAATAATTTCATTATATCCGCTACTGGTTTCTTATTTGGTTCTACATCGCCTGTTCGTCTTGCGGCTGTAACTTCTTTTGCGAACCATTCGAAGGGTTTACCACTAATATAATCTATAACACGATGAACTCCCGTTATTTCTAGGCCGTGTTTTAAATACCATTTCACAGTGGCGCGTACAGCAATACTTTAGTGGCGGTCATAGATCCCACCAATTTTCTTCCATTTCCTCTAGTTCTTCCAGTATCTTCCAAATATTTTAACATGTGTGTGGAACTTCATCAACCTCTACTTCTCTGTTTATAAATATTGGGGACATTTCAGAAAACTTATGTTTTAAGTTGTGTGGAACTTCTATATCCACCTCCGCAAACCCAAACCAGTCTCCAGATAAAACTCTTTTACAAAACGTTTTAATAAATTTAGGGTTATGTGGGGTATCTATGGTGTATAGTTTCTCTCCCACACGGCATCTCTTTATTTAACGTAGATAAATATAACGCGTTTGCATCGTACCCCAAAACAGCCTTGCAAGGTTTGTTACTTTCATTTGATCTAATATTGGAAACACCGGCTTCTGCATAGCGTGTAAATACTATTGATGGACCACCAACTAGAGCGTCCTTCATCATTTCGTATGTTTCTTCTTTTGGTGCATATAGAGCATCCTCCGGTATAATCGTCTTTGAAGATTTTTGTTCTTTAATGGTTCCTCTCAATAAATATTGTATAGCTACTCCAGGTAGTGTTACCGCATCTTTGAAAATATCCACACCTCTGTGTTTATAAAATTCACACATTTTTTCCACCGCTTCTAGGAACGGTGCTACATCTAAATCGTTATATATTTCAACCAATCTCTGAAAGTTTTCATATTATTTTCTTCGAAAATTCTACGACATTTACTTAATTCTGTTTCATCTATTAACATTTTCCCAGATAGTTTGGAATACCAATTCTCTATATCGGGTAGTCCTGGGTAATCCAGTTTGTCTGGAGAATCGAACCACTCATAAGGAAAGAAAGATTTCTGTCCTTTGCAGTCGTAGGCTTTTATCCAACTATCATAACTTACACCAGGTCCTAGATAAAGTATTACATCAAGAAATCTAAATTCTGGAGTAAATAGAAATATTGTTGAGTTTGCACGTTTTCCGACCATTACTTTCTTTGTTGTTGATGTCAGTTCGCCTACTAGGTATTTCTTTATTAAGTTTTATATCGTACTTACTGCTGTTAAAACCTATAACCGGTACTTGCTCTATCCACTGTTCGATCTTGGCGATTTGGTTTTTATTTTTACGTAAATATTCCGTATTAAACTTATATCTTGACCACACTTCTTCTCTTATAGCTTTTCCCCTGACTTTCAAATCTTCTACGAATTTTTCTATAAGTTTTGCGGGATCTTTATCACAAATATGAGTTACTGTTCCTGAGAAATTATCTCCTATACTAACGCTTGCCGGAACGTGCTCAGCTTCGTACTCTAAACTATTACCGGTAGTTTCAACTTCTGGCTGGAGATACGCCTCAAAATCGTATACTATCTGATATGGATAAAGAGTAGTGTCACAACCGATCTTTATATCTTTACCCGTTCTTTGGAATTCGCATTCCCACATAACTACTAGGTTGAATTCTTTGCTTTTTCTAATAACTTTATCTCTTCTCATTGTGGATGCGCGTTCTTCTTTTTTATGCTTTGCATGAATCTCACACCCGTGCCAGTAACAGCCGTGATATTGATATACGGTATTGGTTTCTGGACAGTATCCATCTACCGGAGCTCCTAAAATCCATCTTTCACCTCCGTGTCCGCACTGTTCGTGGTGAATGTGAATTCCCTCCCGCTTTTCCACAGAATACATCCAATCGATCGCCCCATAACTTTTAGAACCTTTTGGGTAAAACGCTTTCTCGAACGACGAACGCGGGCGCTCTAAATAATTACCATCACATACTATTTTTGTCTCACCTTTCATACATTTTGGTCCGTGTCTCTTCATATTACTCGCTTTCGTGAATTTCTGTTTGCAATTATCGCAGGCGTAAATTTTAGATAGGTTTTTAAGGTTTTTTATCAGAAATGCGTGATTATTAAACAGTCCTATTGTCATTGGTTTATTACCTATTGCCTTATAGTGTGCTGGTACCTTTTTCAACCACCATACATTACATTCGGTGGGTTGATATACTTCTATACCGATTTTAAAAAACTCTTCAACCTTTTTCAGATCTGAAAAAGGAATTGGTGAAACCACATTACTACCAAAATATTGCTTACTAAGTTCTTTCGCCTTTTCTGTACATCTGTCGGGTCTTTTATCTGTCATATGCATAGCTAGACACTCCTGAACAGACAAAGGTCGTCATTATACTTATCTAAAGAATACATACCTTTTTTATTCTTCAGCCATTCTGGAAGTTCTCCTCCTGCCGCTTCTTTGGATTGTAGTCCCAAATCTATTCCCCTACTACCCTGTATTAGCTTTACGAAAACCTCTAACCCATCTTACAAACTTCCACTTTGTATTCGGTCTGTCTATTTTATCGGACATTATTCGTGTTTGCTCCTTATCTGACAGCCATTTTTTAACGGTTTTCATTGATGATAGTGGTTCGCTACCACCGAGATTTTTGTGAAATATTATAGTTTTAGGTTTTCCATTTTTAATTTCCTCCATATGTTCTAGCTTGTAAGAATATGAATATCTCAAATAAAAAGGTTGTTAGATACGGAGCGAGTTTATCGGACATGCGTTCAGACTCGTTAATGTTAATGTTTTTACGAAAGGATAATGTAACTACCCGTCTTCCATTTTCTACCTTTTCCAATGTTTCATCGTGAGCCCCCAATATTTCTTCACCTTTTTCCACTATCGCGCTAACGATAGATTTTTTCTTATTATTATTTTGGCGTCTAATTTGGGACAAATTATTTGTGCTTGAAGGTTTGATTACACTAGCCCTTAACCCCGCAATACTTTCTTTTTGAATTCTGTTACCAACTTCCTCCGCTTTGGATATATCATTAAATGCCCCTCTTTTATAGGCGCGGGTAAACCGCTTCATAAACGCCTCATTCTTTGTGGCATTTATCAGCTTTGTCAACCCCCTAACTCTCAACCGTTTACTATAAGTAATCCCTAGAGATTCGGCTTCTCTTCTCAAACTTTCTATTTCTGCTCTAGTTTCTGACGTTATCATATTTTCTGTAATATACTTTTGTATAACCTATGAAATTTATCTGTTCAATTGGTCTTGAAAACATTATGTTTTTTTCACTTCTAATTGAATATAAACATAAACATATACATATATAATGGTTAGTGTGAGACTTGTTGTAAAACGTTTACGCGTAAAGACTATCTACGAAGGCATCTAGCGAGACGTAGAAAGTTTCCTTGTGCCCCCCCACAATTTCAATGCCCCAGATGCCCTTGTGAATTCGTTAGTGCCCAAACTCTTTGTAGACATAAGCAACTACGCTGCCCTGTGGCTACAGGTGAACGTGGTAGACTAGAGCTGGTAGAATTAATTGCTGATCTGCGAAATAAATTATCTATATTGGAGGAGAAAAATGGGGTGTTGGAATATAAACTATCACTCGTGGGCACATTTAAATCAGAAACTTATTAGAATAAATTCATAAATTGGTGTCAAAAATAAATCCTTTTTAAGACTATTGTTTTATCTGGTCAATTGGACGTGAAAAAAACATGATGTATTTATGACACCAATTTTGAATATTTCGTGGTTGGTGGGAGACAATTTCATCGTTAACTATTTTTTTGATTTTTCGGGGGGTGGTGGAGTAGTATAGAGGGTGGAGAAATGATGCCACCGTTAGGTGGTATCATTTTGACTCCCTCTATACTACTCCACACCTTCTTTTTAAAATATTGAAACAAGTTTTGGCACATTCTTTCATGATATCACTATTATCAAATAAGATTACAAACTTATCGATATCACACAAGTTCAAGAAATCCGGAACAATGTTGCAAGCTTTATCGAACAATACAGTTCTAAGATCACTGTACAAATCACATTCTAAAAGCACATGCTTTTCCGTTTCCACAGTATTAGCATTGCAAAATATACACAGCCTTTCATCCAGGGCAATATTTTCGTATCGTCCGGTTTCCAGTCTAATGGGAGCAACCCCACAGCGAAACTTGGCAAAAGCTGATCTGTGCTTAAATGGAATCAAGAGCTTGCAATAAGCTTCTGTTTCGAAGTTATTTTTGAACTTACAATAAGACCTGAGTTTATTACCCCCTTGACCCCGTATGCTGCTATTACTGTTAATACGGTCATGCCATTCAACAACGTATTTGTGCATCATTGTCGTAACTAGATCTCCTAAAAGTGCCGTTTTAGCAATAAATGTATCAACATTTAAGTATTGATTAAGTTGCAAATTATTAAAATGTTTGATAACAAGCTTGATTAACACCAATTTTTGTACACTGCCTGCTATTAACGCTATGACACCAATTAAAAATTCTCTTATTAATTTGTTTACACTCATATTTACACAACGACTCCAGAGGTTGGCAATACATTTCCACTGTCGGATGATAGCTGGTAACCATGCCATATCACCGGAGACAGCAGCACTGGGTGTATACTTTCCCACGCCCATATAAAAAACGCAGCTCTATACTGTACAACATCGATACATGAGAATGATCTATATCCCCATACAGCTGCCCCATAAGCTATAACAGGCCATACTATTGAATCATACAGTTTAGTGAAAACATCATACGGCATACCGCCAATGTACTTAGACTTTGCAATGATAAGACCGAGGGCTCTGCCTGCACTCTGTGCAACCATTTTGGCAGTAACATTTATAGTCAAGATATTCATCTGTACAAGTCCAAGATATGTATATTTATCAACAGTGTTTAAACTTGTATCACCACATAAAAAAGTATGTGCGCTTCTCGATGCGGATTTTGGTCTAAAATGTACAATGTTACTTTTATTACTATTAACACACATATAATTGGCTTTGCTCCAGTCATACAACAAATCCAGCATACATTGTAAGTCACGTTCGTTATCTGCAATTAAGACAATATCATCAGCATATAATAAAATGGCAACAAGTTCATCTCCTACACGGACACCTTTTCCCAGAGCAGCCATTTTCAGTGCAAGATCATTAATATAAAGATTGAATAATAAAGGTGATAGACTACATCCTTGTCTCAATCCAGTAGTGACATTGAAACTATCAGTTTTAAAACCATTCACACGCACACATGACGATACAGAACTGTATAATGATGTTACAGCTCCAAATAGTTTGCCACTGACACCTATTTCAGCTAGTCTATTCCACAACATATTTCTATTTACAGTGTCATATGCCTTTTTAAAATCTATGAATGCGCAGAATGTTGACAGTTTACGTTTCTTACGCACATCAATAATGTTTGTTAATGAGGCCACGTGATCAATGGTGCTTCGACGTTTTCTGAAACCATTCTGCTCATCACATATTTTATCATTGGCCTCCGCCCATCGCGATAGTCTTTCATTTAAAATAAAACAATACAACTTATACATTACAACAAGTTAACGATATGCCACGATAAGATAATGGGTCCCTAGGATCTGTGGTACTTGATTTGGGAATTGGGTTAATGATACTGTGACCCCAAACAGTGGGCATTTTACTTTGGCTAAAACAAACATTAAATAGTATATGTAAGAACATTATACTGGCGTCATTACATAAGACTTCAGAAGGGATCTGATCATCACCACACGCTTTACCTCGCTTTGCATGATCTACAGCTTGTTTTACTTCTAACAATGTAATATTATCATTGAACATAGGTTCAGATGTGTCGTTGATCAGATCATTCACATAAATTAGATCTACACTGTTTGTAAACATTAGGATAGAGGCCTGTGGTGTTGAACCAAACTTGCTAATTGCACTTATCCACATATAGTAATTATATATATGCAATGCACTGCATTATTTCATATAAAAGAAACACATGTTTTTGTCTGAAGATTAAACATTTCTATATAATGGTACATGTATTTATTACATAATCACAGGCATTATTATGAGTAGAAAATAGTTTATTTCAGTAAATAAAATCATTTTTTTTCATAAATAGAAAATTTCTCTAAGTTAGATTTTGGTGAAATGGGACACAGATCAGCGTCCGCATCAACACAGTCTGGTCAGGGTCTATGTTGGTGAGAAATTATAGCTGCGTGTGTCAAGTCGAAAATGTATTTTCTTCAGTTTTTTTAATTATCTCCTTTCCTTTTGTCAGTATGTATGTCCCTTTTAATTATTGATAGTTCTAAACACTTAACGGCTCAGTCAACTTTCTATCCTGACTGCTCGATAGTTGTGTACATGTTGTCATGTAATTGTCACAAATGAAACTGTTTCTTTGACTGCAGCATCATTATGCTATGACCAAAATGATATATACACTCTGAGTCTCACAATATGTAGCATGTTCTACTAACATAAGTATGTCATTTGAGATACATTTCAGTACATGGGTGATATTGTTACCATGGTAACATGAATACATATTTAAATAAACACTGTTTGTATATTTAGGCAGGAGTCATGATGATTTGAAAAAATAAATGTAGTATAAAATGCAACACAAAATAATTAATTTACATTTCTATCAATACATTATTATTTCTCGGTTGTCATGGTAACAAAGAAATCATTTCAAATATTCATTGACAAAAATATTTGCGAATTATATGGACAATATGCAATAAATATAATGCCGTGTCTCTAAATTTACCTTTTTCGAAATCTACGTTTTCATAAGCCATGCTCGTATATAGTCATGAAATTGATAAAAATGGCGGCACTTTTGAAAAGGTCAGCCATCACGAAACTGAAAAGATGTTCAGGCCCCAGTTATATTGTCTTATATCATGGCATTCAATTCTTTCCTGTGAGCTTCATGCTGTTTGTCTAGAATGCCAATTATATTTCAATCCCAAAATCACCCGCTTCCAAGTAACGTAACGTTATATCACATGTTGCAACGTCAAATTGACGGTGCAGTCCATTGAAATGTGCCATTGGGTTGTATCATTAAACACGATATTGTCCGAAAAGTAGTAAAGATATCAAATCCAAATTTTCAACATAGCTTCATGACTTTTGCTGTACACTACTAAACCATTACGCAAACATTGTATTAGCGAGCATACCTCACTATATCCCCAGTTACCTATGTAAACAGGGGATTTGATGAGGTACCCGCGCAATAGGTAATGCGGTCAAATAGGTCACAATGCAGTGACTATGTTCGATCAATAACTTATGTTGTAAGCGATTGTAATGTGTATTTTCAATATTTATATTATTAAAATGTATCATATCGATACCCCTTTAAGTAATATTTGTATATTTTAAATATATTTATGTTCTCATGAAGCGTATGAATATAAGTATTAATTAATCCAGCTTATATTGAGGCAAATCACACAGCCTTAAAACATAGTGCTGGAGTATAAACCATAGTATCGTATATTATTCATAAGTATATCACTATTAAACATTAATTACAATATGTATGTATATTATTAAAACAGTAGATGCTACCGCTGTTTCGCTATATGTGATATTTATAACAAAATATTTTTTTTATTCGTCCGCGTACGGATTTCTGTCACACAAATGCCATTTTCAGTTCATATTTTGACCTGTGCATTTGAACCGGACTAAGTTTAAGCAACGCTCGATTCCGTCCAATTCAAATTTCTTTGCAGAATGTTCAGACTAACTACATAAGTAATGCTGCTAAATAAGTGTTAACGGCTGGAACATGGTCATCACTAAAAGGAAGAAACCACAGTCGTATTATTGAAAATAAGATTTACCTGAGACCTCATGGGGGCCGCCATTAATCCAGTGTAAACAATAGACCGTGTGATCCCATTCCCTAAGTAGCCCCAGCTTAGTGAAACGGTGTGCTAATCATGATATTATGTTCCTCAATAATTGGAAACGGTTTGAATTTCTCGGTAAAAACTACGAATGTCATAAAAAATAACGATGTATATTTAACATTGGATACGCGTAAGCGGTATTGCTCATCGGATCGTCAGTTTTAGTCGATAGCGATTTAACGTACTGATCTGGTCTTAATTTATTTTCAACTTTCAACGCCATTTACAAAATTTATGGCTAATTTTGGAAATAAATAACGGCAAATTACGATGACGTCTGCTCTGAAATATCTGTCAACTTGCGGACGTAATTTAAGGAAATCGATTATATTTCAAGGCTACATCTGTGACTTATAAATTACGAATTTATGTATGGTCTTTGGCTACACCCGACACATTACACAGATCTAGTTGTAAATACACGTCGCTTTGTGTGGGAAAAAATCGATAATGCGCAGTCGTGTGTGACGAGGTGTTGATGTGATGACACCACACAGCTGTAAATTTCGACCCTTAGGCAAAGTTTTGAAATTGACGTGTCGTTTTGATGTGTGCCGAACACCTCACTGTCGGAGACAACATGACAATTAACGATATACTCTCGATTATACACAGATCTATTAGACGGCTCGTTATGTAAAAAAAAAAGTAGTTCAGTACACCTTCGCCGATATTGTTTTTAGAAAATCAGTAATATTTTCCGTAAATGGTGTTGAAAAGTTTACAAAAATTATATCACCGTATTTAGTTGTGCCGATGTTGTTTTAAAAAATCATTAATTTTTTTCCGTAAATGGTGTTGAAAATTGATACAACATATATAGCCGCATTTCTCCGATATTCGTTTGGAAAATCATCAATATTTTCTGTAAATGGTGTTGGCACAAAATGCAGCGTTCACGCGGAATTCAAATAAAAGTAAAAAATAATAATTTAATAAATAGACGCCGAAGGCTACTGTGTTTGCGGCCAGTGATTTCTGGTCGTGGTAGCCACATGCGCAGTTCGAACAGTGTTGTGATCAGATGGAGGACAATAATTATTTCAAATTCATAAAAAAATGTTTGCTGTCCGAAAATTAATTAATTGTGACAGCCAAAAAAATAGATTTTGGGACAGTAAAACATTATGTGGTATAGACAGTACCTCAAACTTAAAAAAAAAGTAACAAACTGTCTGTGTATATATTACTTAAAGACAGACACTTTCATCGTTGGTAAGTTTCTTTGAATTTATAGCTATTTTTATTAAAATCATAAAATTGTAAAAATAATAAAATCACAAAAAAATAATATATATGGAGAAAAAAAAAATGCAAAGTAGAGGTTTGAACTCCCGACCCTTTCGGGAATCGGTAATTGAATCATAGAAGCCTGAGACCTTAACCTCACGACTATTGCGCCATTTACGACGATTACATTTATACAGAAGTGCTATCAGTATTACGCAACCATTTGAACGTAATAATTATTAAATTATTTGCAACTCCATCTACAACGATACCGTTACAGAGATACGCTATTGAAACAACATGTATTAGTACCGTAACATAACAAAGTAATGTATCATTATATATCACATATCACAGGAGATAGATTAAAACTATATATACTAATAAACAGAACAATCCGCTTGGCTCATATGAAAATAGTTCGCGTGATATTGATTATCTCCCTTGCCGAAAGTAGTTCACTGATTTATTAATACCAAATAAGACGTGTTTGCGTAATGACTGTTATTTTCCAGTTTGGGTGTGGGTCGATTTTTGGCCTTATTGCCCCTTGTTCAAATTTATAATTAAATGATTAAAGCATATTAACTTCGGGGAATCACTTATTCAATGGGTCTCTTTATTCTACAAAGACGCAAACAGATGTATCTCTAATAATGGTCATGTATCAGATTATTTCAAAATTAAAAAGGGAGTAAGACATTGTCAGCTTACATTTTTATTGTATGTATACATTGCGCAAACACGTCTTATTTGGAATTAATAAATCTGTGAACTACTTTCGGCAAGGGAGATAATCAATATCACGCGAAGTATTTCCATACGAGCCAAGCGGATTGTTCTTTTTATTAGTATATATAGTTTTAATATATCTCCTGTGATATACAATGATACATTACTTCGATATGTTATGGGTACTAATACATTTTGTTTCAATAGCGTATCTCTGTAACGGTATCGTTGTAGATGTAGTTGCAAAATAATTTAATAATTATTACGTTCAAATGGTTGCGTAATACTGATAGCACTTCTGTATAAATGTAATCGTCGTAAATGGCGCAATAGTCGCGAGGTTAAGGTCGCCGACTTCCACGATTTTTTTTACCGATTCCCGAAAGGGTGATTTTTCTAAACGAATATCGGAGAAATGCGGCTATATATTTTGTGTCAATTTTCAACACCATTTACGGAAAAAAACAACTGATTTTTTAAAACAATATCGGCACAACTAAATACGGTGATATAATTTGTGTCGACTTTTCAACACCATTTACGGAAATCATTACTGATTTTCTAAAAACAATATTGGCGAAGGTGTACTGAACTACTTTTTTTTAAAATAACCAGCCGTCTAATAGATCTGTGTATAATCGAGAGTATATCGTTAATTGTCATGTTATCTCCGACAGTGAGGTGTTGCGGCACACATCAAAACGACACGTCAATTTCAAAACATTGCCTAAGGGTCAGTCAACATTTAGAGCTGTGTGGTGTCATCAGATCAACACCTCGTCACACACGACTGCGCATTATCGATATTTTTCCACAAAATGCGACGTGTATTTACAACTAGATCTGTGTAATGTGTCGGGTGTAGCCAAAGACCATACATAAATTCGTAATAAGTCACAGATGTAGCCTTAAAATATAATCGATTTCCTTAAATTACGTCCGCAAGTTGACAGATATTTCAGAGCAGACGTCATCGTAATTTGCCCTTATTTATTTCCAAAATTAGCCGTATATTATGTAAATGGCGTTGAAAGTTGACAATAAATTAAGACCAGATCAGTACGTTAAATCGCTATAGACGACAACTGACGATCCGATGAGAGAGAGTAATACCGTTTACGCGTATCCAATGTTAAATATACATCGTTATTTTTTTTATGAATTTCGTAGTTTTTACCGAGAAATTCAAACCGTATCTATTATTGGGGAACATAATAGCATGATTAGCACACCGTTTCACTAAGCTGGGGCTACTCAGGGAATGGGATCACACGGTCTATTGTTTACACTGGATTAATGGCGGCCCCATGAGGTATCATGTAAATCTTATTTTTCAATAATACGACTGTGGTTTCTTCCTTTTAGTGATGTCTATGTTCCAGCCGTTAACACTTATTTAGCAGCATTTCTTATGTAGTTAGTCTGAACATTCTGCAGAGAAATTTGAATTGGACGGAATTGAGCGTTGTGTAAACTTAGTCCGGTTCATATGCACAGGTCAAAATATGAACTGAAAATGGCGCTTTGTGTGACATAAATCCGTACGCGGACGAATAACACAAATATTTTGTTATAAATATCACATATAGCGAAACAGCGGTAGCATCTACTGTTTTAATACTATGCATACATATTGTAATTAATGTTTAATAGTGATATACTTATGAATAATATACGATACTATGGTTTATACTCCAGCACTATGTTTTAAGGCTGTGTGATTTGCCTCAATATAAGCTGGATTAATTTATACTTATATTCATGCGCTTCATGAGAACATAAATACATTTAAAATGTACAAATTTTACTTAAAGGGGTACCGATATGATACATTTTAATAATATAAATATTGAAAATACACATTACAATCGCTTACAACATAAGTTATTGATCGAAAATAGTCACTGCATTGTGACCTATTTGACCGCATTACCTATTGCGCGGGTACCTCATCATATCCCCTGTTTACATAGGTAACTGGGGGTATAGTGAGGTACGCTCGCTAATACAATGTTTGCGTAATGTAGAACTTCTGTCACGAAAAATAAACAGCAATGAAAACATAAAAGGTCAATTTCTTGCTGGTAAAGATATAAAACAAACATTATTCGCTGACGACGTAAGTTTTACACTTGATGGTTCAGAAAAATCTTTCAAGGAATTGATTAAAACTTTGGAACATTTTGCCAAAATTACAAGTTAAAAATTAAATAAAGGAAAATGTACTATCTTAAAATTAGGAATAAGTAGAAATAACTCGAATAAATGGTGCAACAACAATTTATATACATGGTCAAATAACCAAGCCTCTATACTAGGTATAAAATTTACAAACGATCAAACGAAACTGCATGTATTAAATCTAATACTCAAAATTAAGTCATTCCAAAACTGTCTACATAGCTGGCAAAAATGGAATTTAACATTGATTGGAAAGATAACTGTACTAAAAACATTTGCATTTCCCAAACTTGTATATCCGCTAACAGTACTAGAAAATCCGCCAGATGAAATAATTACGGAAATTAATAATTGCATATGAATTTCTTTGGGACGGCAAACCCGATAAGATATCAAGGAAAGTAATCATCCAGAACTATGAAAATTGTGGACTTAAAATTATAAATATTCATGTATTTATAAATTCATTAAAAACCTCGTGGATAAAAAGACAAAAAGGTACAAAAAATCAGTATAAATCAGCTTATAATAACGAAGTAAATAATCATGGTGGCGACTTAGTGTTTAAAAGCAATTTTAATCAATGTGATGCAAAACATATAATCAAAAAGTATACATTTTTAAGCCAAATTATTATCTCATGGAGTAAAATTAATTTTAAACAAACATGCCCTCTAATTTCCAATACCATATTCTATAAAGATTGGTACAATAAAGGTATACTATATATTAAAAACATATATGACTACAGAATAAAGGACTTCTACAAATTCCATGATTTAAAAAACTTATACAGTAATCTACTTAATGGAGATTTTCTGCGGTTCTACACATTGATAGGTTCTATTAAAAATGATTGGAAAGAAAAACTTATAACAGAACCTATAAACACTGACCCACATGAGTATCTAATTTCGAGAATCATATCAGCTGAAAACCCCAATAATATATTCTTTAATATACAGATAAAATCGATGAGATTAAACACATTAAAACAGGTTGAACAATGGGAAAATGAATTGAACGTTCAGAATATTGATCGGAAAATATATATTTTCGCTACCTTACAAATGTACTATAAGTACCAAACTGAGAGCATTCCAGTATAAATACCTAATGAGAATCATTCCAAACCATTATATTTTATTCAATTGCAAGATAAAACCATGCAACCTTTGTGAATTTTGCCATATGTCAGTGTATTCTAATAAACACATGTTTTGGGAATGTTTAATTATTCAATCATTTTGGACGGATATAAATCAACTGATAAAATCAAAAGTACTGGGATATAACATGAATTTAACTTACGAATACATCTAATTTTGCAATAGTAACATATTATCCAAACAAAAATCTATCTTAATTAGTTTCATTATTCTGTTAGCAAAATACTTTATTTTCAAATGTAAATGTTCTTCAACAATACCTACTTTAAACTCATTTAATCCATAGGAATTATGAAGAAAAAAACATGAATAGTTTAAGTAAAAATGGAATGGCTATTTATAACTAAACTAGATAAGTAACATAGTGCATATTATAATGAGGTTGCCTAATATTACCTTATTGGTTTTCTTCCACGGTGATGATATTAAGCCCAATAACTGCCCTATAATTTACCCCTATCCCAATATATATATGTGTGTATACTATACTATAATAAACTCATTGTTGCCCTCATAGATACTGGTACACTCCTGCATGTCATTTATCGTGCCGATAAGGCGGTACTCTGACAATAATTTAACGTCTATAATTGTTTGTCAGAATATAGCCAGATCGGTTGAATACTTGTACAACTGAATTGTAATTGTATAATGAATGTATGTATAAGTGTATATTATGTGTAACAAAGAGAAATAAAAAAGGAAATTACACAAATAAATCAATTAATATATAATTAACGCACTGATTAAATAAATTAGAAAACAGCAGTGACAATAAAATAAAATACAAAAAGCCACTCACGTGTAGTCCAATGAGGCACTTAACCGTACCCTGCCGAATCGTCAGTGATCAATATAGTTCGAAGAAACAGTTAAACCAGGTTAGCTTGCCCCTGACAGTGACAAACCACAACACTATAGTGCAATGTGCGACACTCACGTAACAGGTCACCCATAAGTACAACGAAAACAAAGCAAATACTACAAAAGAAGAGAGAGTATGATCCAATTGAGTAGCATTATGGACGCTGTCGCGAGTTCTGCCGGACAACATCATTTTACACATGCCATGCAATTACCATTGCAAGCACGTCATAGCAACATTTTACTTCAATGTAATATCAGTAGCGGTTAAACACGACATACATAGTAAAATACTACTCAACACTGAATTTGACAGCATCCGCCTTCAGCATTAGTTGGCGCTAACAGAAATAAATGTCCTCGTAGTAAGTAAATGATAGCCAATTCGACCAATAGGTGAGCATCCCCACTCTGTTTATAGAATACACTTCAATGATTGTCATCGTAATCAATATGTAGCAATTGTCGTCGTCTATATGTCAGGAAGTGACTAACTTTAAGTTAATACAATTATGCTTTAAAATGGAGTGTTCTGTTGAAATACTTCCAGGACATATTGTAGAATTGAAATGTTTCAATATCAGTTGAATTTAGTTTGAAGTAAATATGATTGAAAATAACATTGTGTAGCTGGTGATGTAAAATGGCAAATATTATCGTCCACGCTACATTGGAAAGTACATATTGTAATGCTAATCTGGTTAAATAAGTGTTTTAGCGGTATGACACTAGGCAATTATTGCAACACTTGACAGTTGCAATGTTTCATCTGTGTGACTGGTGTAAAGTTTGTGTAGCTACGCGTAACCAATAGACAGGGACATTGCCACATAACATATTGTCGTATGTAATGAAACAGATACGGTTTTATTTGAAATATGTGCATCTTTTATCTTTAGTAGATATTCATAGCAATAGTAGTTTGTGTTGGTAAATCTGCTATCCATGTTAGCTAAAGGCGACATTGACTGGCTATGTGTTAAATACTAGTCGCTAGGATTGCAGGATGTTTTGGATTTGTATAAGTAAGTTTCCTCGATGAGCACGTGCAAACTAGTATCTGATATAACATAATACTATCTGATCTGAATAAATGGGCATGTCCATGGCATTTCCAACGTTGGCGTGGTAAATGCTATGCCATGGAGTAAACGCGCGTTAAACGTATATGGCGTGCAGCCAAAGCTGTCGACACACACTGCGGGTATTTGACAATATACATTTTCAGTATCAGGAGATGTTTTCGGTTTGGAATAATAAATGTATATAAGATAAGAAAACGTAAGACATTTTTCTATAAACAATCTTAATTCTTTATCAATTGCATATACTTGAAAGTATTATATCATTGTAATCCTAATATAATGTTGTTTATGGAATAGTGAAATGTGAAACTGCCATTTTCGTGCCACATTATCTTTTTCCCATACCTTGGCTCAAATATTAGTAGTATCTATAAACATATAGGAATTTGTGAAATTATGATATTCAAAGAGGTCCGCATGAGTCACAACAATACGGTTGATACTGTAATAAACAAACATCAACCTGTACTGTTAACGTAATATCTGAGTGAATAATTGGTACGTGCTTATTTCGATATGAGTGTACATTTCTAGGTCTTACAGTGTACATTGATGCCTGTTGTAAACTCTGTGCCTATAGCTTCATGCTCGCCTTTATGTATACTATTTATAATTTATATAATCTATAGGAACACATATTGACATTGCAGTGAGGAGTATGTTGCTCATTAAACGTAGCTGTCGTTCTGAAACTAGCAGCATGGCCGAAATTCATCAAATTACTAACACAGCGATATGACATGTACACCATGCCCTTGAAATTACAACAGTAACATTATACAGTCGGATGCAAACAGATGATAAATCATACTGATATTAACAGCATCGCTGATTAACCCAACTTACGTGCATAACTACTTCACTGAGAACATAGTAAAGAGTAAGCATTAACATATAAATGGTTTCGGAAATGCATGGCTTTATTCACAATTGAAGCATAATATACAGTGCTTAATGTACCGGTGCGTCAATACACAAATGTGTTTTGATTTGACAAACCAACACACGATTTATTTCAGAAGAGACCAATTTGACACACAAACTCAAAATGGTAGACATAACACTGGTACATGGTGGAATACTAATTTCATCAGCCATATCGATTTGTATCATTAATATCATCATTAATATTCATATGACAGCTAGTTTTGATAACGCTATCAAATTAATATATTGTTCCTAGTTCAACAATTTGTGATTGCCATTGATTACTTAAAATATAATGTCTTCGGACTAGCATGAAGTAAAGTGTAGAAGTGTTGATATTTGGCAGCCATCTTGGATATATGGAATGTAGGCAATATGTGTCACTGCCCGTCCAGATAATGGAACAAGGTGATTACATTTATATACACTACCATTTATTGCAACGAAACTATACTTTGATAGTGTTAGCGGTGGGTTGAGTTGGTGGGTGAACTGGTTATAATGTGGGCGGCCATCTTAGATTTTGGCAGCAATTTTAGACGAAATTGCAAGTTCCAATGTTCTATACACTGCAACCGTTGATTAGCATGTGTTCCTACCGTTTTACAATGTGTAAATCCGAATTTTCTTTGATGTTACAGGATTTTCAAAAGTCACAGAAATTGTCTGGATGGGCAACTATGATATTTGGCGGCAATATTGGATTTTTTGCATACGATTCCAATTGCTATGTATTTATAAACATGTTATCTTCTTATATGTTACTCTTAGAACATGATACGTGATGTAGTTCGTACCTATTTAGTGTGGTGGTGTAATGCACTTGGGTTTTGGCAGCCATCTTGGATTTTGGCGGCCATTTTGGATGCAAATGGTAAATTTAGATTTAATGTAAATTATAATGACCGGCTGTCACGTTTTCACATGAGTTAATGCCAGTTTGCAGTGATATTACAAATTTTGGCAGAACATGTTGCTGTTAGGGGTGTTCACTTATAGGGGCATAACCTCTTTAAACGAAGACTTACAGATTGCTATCATGTGGAAAAATATCTAGAGATGCATCTTTTTCAATAAAATATAGTGGCAATCCACGTACCTATTCGCGTGGTCTTTAGGCGCGAATAGGTCCACAGAAAACACGAATATGCCCGCAGTAAATTGGGGGGGGGGGGGGGGTGGGGGATGTGTAACGAGAGTTTTCCAGTATTACTGCCCATAACTACGTTCATCCATATGTATCTGCAATGGAATAATCAATTACACTTTCAGACAATTCCACTGATCAGAAAAGGGAGAATTTTGTAAAACATTTAAAAAAAACATCCTCAAATAGTGCCAATCACGATGAGACTGCGTGTACAATTAGACTCTACACTGTTGTTTGTAAACATTTGAATAGAGGCGTGTGGTGTTGAACCAAACTTGCTAATTGCACTTATCAACATATAGTAATTATTTATATGCACTGCATTGCATTATTTCATATAAAAGAAACACATTTTTATATTTGAGGATTAAACATTTCTATATAATGGTACATGCATTTATTACATAATCACAGTCATTATTATGAGTAGAAAATATTTTATTTTTGTTTGCATAAATAGAAAATAGATAAGTGGATTTATCGACTTTGGTGAAATTGAACACATATCAGCGTGCGAATCAACACAGTCTGGTCAGGGAATACGTTGGTGAGAAAGTATAGCTGCGTGTGTCAAGTCGAAAACGTATTTTCTTCAGGTGTTTTGTAATTATCTCCTTAGCAGTATGTATGTCCTCTTTCATTACCGGTAGTTCTAAACACCTGATATACTTATATCACATCAACGATGTACAATTGCTGTTGAACATGTCTCAGTCAACTTTCTATCTTGGCTGCTCAAAAGTTGTGTACTGTAAATCCTCTCTAAACCGGACACCCTGGGAGGTCCCCAGAGTGTCCGGCTTAGAGAGGATTCACTGTAAATGAGACATTTGATCATTCTGAGCCATAGTTGCGTGCTATGCGATCACGAACAGACATTATCACCTGAGATAAATGACAAAAAAAATAAATAAGATCACATGTGTTTTCTTGATCACATGTGTTCCACTGTACATGTTGCCCCGTAAGTTTGATGTCGAGGCGGATATATTGATATGTGGCTGTGACTAGAGACATGTGTCTTATGGGATATGAGACCAGTGTAGCTCGTGATCAACTAACACACTCTGGTAGAATGATACAAATCTCTACTGCTTGGTAAAAGCGAGACTGAGGTTTCGTTGATGGAATAGCGAACACTGCAGATGGCTGATCAGATTGTGCGGATGCACAGTCTGATCTGGATCTACATTCGTTGCAAAACCCAGAAGCCCCATTTAATTTTTCGGTAGTCACTAGGAGTTCTGGCATCTGTGGCTAGTTCAGAACGAGGGGTCCGTTTCACTAAACTTCGTACGACTAAAACATGTAAAATGTTCGTAAGTGGAAAATTATGATAATCTGTAAATTTCACATTAACAATGTCTTGTAAACAATTATTGGATTTACATTCATTGAGCATACGACTAAGAAGATAATACGTGCCAAACTAATATTTATAATAAAGATTTCATACTGGTCGATTTAGGGAAATATTCGGTGAATTTTTTTAACGGCTACTACATGTGGGTGAAAGATGGTAGTATTTATAATTTAATAAATCACATTAATGTGTGAAGCAAGTGTATAGAAAGTTTCGTACGAATATTTCGTTGTACGAAACGGGCCCCAGATCAGCATATGAATTGTGTCAGCGCATTCAGTACACCGATGACACACAGGTCATACATGTTCATATAGTTCATACAGACCGAGACCGGATATAGGTATTTGCTTATATACTCTTCGTCAGTTTCTTCGGCCCTTTTTGTAGTGTTTACCCTTAATTTATTTTGAAACGCTTTGCATGATCATATTTTATTCATAACTACATGTACCGTACATACAATCAAAGACAATCGAGATTCCCTGTAATTAACCGGTACCCATGTACAGCTGGGTGGACTGAAGCAGTGTGGACAAAGAGTCTTGCGCAAGGACACAACGCACGCGTCCGGTGAGACTCGAACCCACGATAGTAAGATCATCAGTCCGACGCCCCTGTCCGCTCGACAACGCGCACCACAAATACAGACAAATATGTCATCAGCCCTAATTTATTCAGTCACAGACATACAACCCGGATTTGTTTCTGGTTCCATGAACGACTACCTATATGGAAGGTAATATCCGCCATAAGTATATTTGGCTTGATACTTGTGTGCTGATGACATTATACTTATATTCATGTTATTTCCTTTGTATTTCATTTGAAATCTGCGTGTTGTAATTGTGTTTGTCTTCCTTATGTCTATCTGCTTGTTGCTTTGTTCATTCGTCTTCTGTACATTACAAATTTTGATACGTCATTATTCATGTTCCTGTTGTATTGTACTAAACATTGTAAATAAAAGTAAGAACAAAACACTTGACACCTTGAATAAGGCCAATAGCAGCAAGGAAACAGCCGCAGGAAGTAAGCATCAAGCCACAGTCCGCAACCGGAAGACCGCAAGTGGAAATAAAGCATCAAGCCACGAGCTGAATGAAGCAAGCCGGCAACTTAGTGCCGCATTATGACGCCAGATGGCACTGCTGTCAACATCCTGTACAAACTAACGAAATAAATACAACACACTTTACTATCTCCACTACTTTCATTTTTCGTATGGATGTTGTGGGACATATTTTCCCATAACCTGCAACAATTTAGCTCTGGATATTCACTAATTAAAATATGTGTTTAATTATTGTTAACAAAGATAAATTAAATCTCCTGTGATCACTCTGGTGGTGGGGCAAAACGTCAGCGGTTGGAATTGAAACCACCTGACAAGGGAAACATGTTCCCACTTACAAAATAATCCCAAACCATATGCTTGAACATGATGTAAATGATACACTAACATGCCTATGAAGAAGATTACTACATCCATTGACCGGTTTCTGCGAGCAAAGTGTGTCAATGGCATAACGAATCTGGAATATTTTCTTTAACGTACTACTTTTGACTACACCGCGTGGTCGAGCCGTCTGGCGCGTCGGACTACTGGTCTTACGATCGTTGGTTCGGGCCCCACCAGAGGCTTGCGTTGTGTCATTGAGAAAGACAGTTTATCCATGCTGTTTAAGTCCACCCAGCTGTAAATGGGTACCGGATATATACCGGGAATCACGAGTGTATTCCATTATATATGTACATTTACTTATGAATAAACGTTGCAAAGGCAAAACACTACGAAAAGGGCCGACGAAACTGACGTATGCTTATATCCAATCTCGAACACTGTTTGAAATGATTGAACTGTATAATGAATATCTGGTGATTTAGTGTGGTTAAACTTAATTAGTCAATTATGGTTAGAATGCACCAAATAGTTTTAGTAGGTGCTACAGCATGACCTGCAACCAGTATGTACTGATTATGCATGAATTACAACAATAGGTTCCCTTACTCCTAGGAAAGAAATATTCAACTTCGTCATGTCCCCCAATATTGTTTACATTATTTGGCCACGGAAACTCTGTTTACATCACGTGACTAACAGGTTCAAGTGTTTTCTTTTAAATGAATGCTGGGGTGTTTTTAATACCAATTTACAGCATATTTGTAGCATTTAGTCACGTGATGTAAACTGAGTTTCCATGACCAAATAATGTAAACATTATTGGGGAAATGACGAGGTTGATTTTTTCTTTCCTATGAGTAAGTGAACCTACTATTTAATTCATGCAGATCCAGTGCAGATATGCTGCAGGGCATGTAGGTACTACAGCATACATACGCATAGTGAAGATGGGAGAGACTGATCTTATTGGATGGGATTCGGTAAAAGTAGCTGGTGTGTTCTAACCTCTAAAGCAACACATTGCATGATTGGTACCAGCATATTAAATCCTTTTTATAATTATAAAACGATATTTGTGTTGGTTTAAACGTGTCACGTTTAAGCCAACAAAAACATCGTTTTCTAATTAAAAATAACGAAACCGATGTTAAAACGATGCGTTTAAAGAACTGACAGACGTTTATATAGTTGAAATCAGGTTACGAAAGTATCGTTTTCACAGACAACATAAACAAACGATAATCGAATATATTCATTTCTTTTATGACTATCCATGAATTACCGTGTTTTACCCGTGAAATCGAAATCCATCTTACACCCGTAAAATACCAGATGCGCCCGAGAAATATCGATTTCGAAAACTCACAGTTTTGCCGAACTACTTTCTTAGGCTCCGCCCATTTACTTATATGCAATAAACTATGTTTAAACTAAATTAGGCTCCGCCCAACTGGGGAATTTTAGTAGTTGCATGATTATGTCCCTTGCACACATGCGATTAGCTCCCTTGCTGGATGCGCGCACCGAGCAACATTTGTTATCTACCGAAGGAGGAAATCGCGGAACTGGACAATTTGCTTTCGCAAATAGATACGAATTAAACATGAGGACCCTCAAATAACACCATTGCCCAACATTTAGCATTTTTAGTAAAAAAAGAGTAATGGTAATCAAAATAACAAATAAAACATGATGAATTGAATATCTTAAGATATCCAACAATCTTCATTCTTGATCTTGAAATTCTCTGTGATGAATCAGGTGCTTGTATCTATGTTTGTAACATAACTGTTCTACTTTATATTCAAAAGAACAGTCGCCCCAAGAACAGACATTTGCAACCTGTACGACAATGTTGACATTTTCTGTGTAATCCATGGAATTCCATTATAATTGTTAATCTTAAGTCTTGATCTTGAAATTCTCCGTGCTGAATCAGGTGCTTGTATCTATGCTTGCGACACAACTGTTCTACTTTATATTCAAAAGAACAGTCGCCCCAAGAACGGACATTTGCAACCTGTACGACAACGTTGACATTTTCTGTGTAATCCACCAGAGCAACATTGAAATATTTTTCAGAATTCTGTCATAAATCTCTATACTACAGTAGTCAGAGAAAAGCATGTCAAATTTAACTCTTTGAATGCTAGTGGTGAAAATAACCTCCAAATATTTCGTGAACTTTCATTATTTTCAGAGAGCAATAAGTAAACAAACATCTTCAATCTTCAATTTGACTAGTTGCGAACCGTAACTTGCAATCTACTCCCGTACCATCCGTAGCCACAGTTATGATTTCACTCATAGGCCTTCTCTGCAGAATAGCGAATCAGGTCCGATTCGCACATTAGCAGTTAATTGTGAAAGATTTTATATAGTTTTCAACTGAAATTAGTGTTAATATTATGAAAATAACATGTTCAAGTACCTATGACATAAATTTACATCTGCAGTTGACCTGATAAAGTAAATTTAAGCTATTATCAACAAGTGATCCAGTCAGCGGCAGTCAAATTCCAACACGTAAAAATTAAGATGGGGTCCATTTTTTTTAAAGGCCAAAAATAATTGTCTAAACCTTCTACAATAGTAAAATTTGTTTCAGAATTATTAGTATGTATTACTTTTATAATACTAATATTTTTTTCAGATGGAAATTCCGAAAATAATACGTTGCAATTAACTGCTAAAGTGCGAATCAGATCCGATTCGCTATTTTGCAGAGAAGGCATATAAGTGGAATCGTAACTCAGCCTACGGATGGTACAGGAGTAGAATGCAAGTTACCGTTCGCAACTACATTTTGACAGGATGTCTCAAAAAGAAAGATAAAACACCGAGAGTTGTCCACATACCAGTAATTTCAGATTGACAAATCGAAACAGAGTGCTACACAAAGAGCAAAAATAATGAAATCAACTTGAGAATTAACAATTTATTAATTTTATTATTGTTCCTTTCAGTGCCAGAATAAAAACTGATCCAAAAGTTGACCGATGATGGCGTGCCACAAAATCAAATAAAAAAAAATTCTAACAGTTTATTTAAACAACTGCAGCCATTTGAACACTTATGGAAACAAGAAACATCTCCGACATACTTTGTAACTAACAAAAAACAAAATCTAAAATACAACATCTAAGAAAACATATCCCACTCACCTACTTTACACATGTCGCACGAATGAATATTATTATTAATCAAGGCGCCAACGAGCTTCTCATCTCTCCAGGAGTTTTCGTTCATCCAACATTCAACGGAAATGTTAGCTTCACGTTTTCGAACCAGTCGTTATCCAAAGAAAATACCACGAATCCTGACCGTTGTTTCTAAAAATTATGGCGACATCAGTTTTCGTAAAACGATATGATTATCAACTTCATTCCTCGCCTGTGATCTTTGTCAAAGAATAAAGCACTACATCGACAGTGAATAGGGAATGTGTGCATGTATCCAATTCTGTTCAAAACACTGTTAAACAACTTGTTGGGACATTATTCTCGTTAGTTGGAATGAACATAAAATACAAGATGGCGGCACTTTCCGTTTTCTCGCCTCATTATATATTCATGATTATATGTTCATGTAACATGTTATTCCGCACTTTGCTGTTGCCATGGTGGTTTTTTTTTGCGTAGAAAATCCATAAAGTATACACATCAAATTGTTAATTTATGTTAAAGCGTATTCAGTTTCTCATATTAATATGAATTAGTATCTTCTATAGACACGGGATAGTTCTGTTAGTCATAAATCTCCTCCACAAATATGTAACTACTTTGTAATGCGGCGTGTCAAAGAGAGAATTGGAATTTGAGGCACCCCACGGGTTACAAAACTGGAGGTATCTAGCGGGAACATAAAATAATTAAATAATGCAAAAATCGGTAAAAGGGGCGTTATATAGTCATAAAAGAAATAGAATATTTGTTTTCTTCAGTGTAAGATCGTATTTTATTTTATCGAGTGGACGAAAAATGTCGGATTTTCACGAGTGGCGAAGCCACGAGTGAAAATCTGACATTTTTCGTCCACGAAGCATCTGTAAATCCAATAAAGAAACGAGTGCGGAGCACGAATTTCTTTATCGGATGTACAGATGTCAAGGGAAATAAAATGGTAGTGGCATAAATTGTAAATTACATGCTCTTCGAAAAATCTTAGACCAGCTTATAACATTGTCAACATTGACAATTTTTAAAAAGCGTATTAATTGTTTCTTCGCCGGAAATGACTTCAACACATGTAATATAAGTATGTTTATTACAGATGTACGACACTTAATAATCTGGCAGAGCCGGTGCCTACAGGACGCGCATAGAGGATGGCCGGTACTAGAGAGACGTGTCGCCATGGAGATGTCCGTGTGACTGACCGTGTGACTTTTAACCAATGTAGTAGTACGCCCGCTGACAAGTTTCGTTGTCAAATGAATATGATTTAACGTAATATTAATTAATATATTACGGCTAACCGTCAATGCTTTCAATACAATATTTAGGCATCACAAAACATAAATGTAATTTAAATATGAAGTCGTAATTTTTATTTGTATTGCCCTGTGTCAGAGCCGTGTCTTATTTAAGGAATGAAAACCATGGGCTGTTGCATTTACTGTAATACGAAAAACATCAGTAGCCGATTTCATCAAAATTGCAAAGTATACTTTACTAGCAAAGTCTACTTTGAGGGAGAAATCATTTATTTTTCCTGAAATGCATTATTTCATATAGAACTAACAAATGCATATATTTCATGATTAAAAGTATGCAGAATTATTATACTGAATTTATTACATTATCACAGCCAAATTGGCTGTGATAATGTAATAAATTCAGTATAATAAAAATTAATAAATTTATCATAAAACTGAAAATTTCTCCCTCAAAGTATACTTTGCTACTAAAGTATACTTTGCAATATTGATGAAATAGGCTACTGGTCTGCTTAAAGTGCGTGGAGCCGTTTTTTCGTACCGTACTACAATAAACACAACAGCCCATGTTTGTATTATTTATATTTACATGGAATGTTTTGATTCTTTCAGAATTGTTAATAAGCAAATACGGCGTCAGAATTTGGAACCTTAACGTCATTTTGTGGCAATTCATATAACAGCGACGTTGTCGGTCAATAGCGTGGCGTTATTGACATCGACGACGATGTATTTTAATGACGTCAAACAAACTTTAACAAATCAACAGCGTTGCGCGACGTCACGTGAGGCTAATGTAATATACTGAGATATAAACGCAATACGTTGAAGGGTGTTTCCATTATGTACTTAATTTTAAGAAGTGTGTAAATATATAAGCATGTAATAGCATTAGACAGTGACCGTTTTCACAGAATGTGATGCTGCTGAGGCAAATTTGAGGAAACGTTGTTAAATAACTTTTTATAATGGATATGAGTGTGCTAAAAACGAATATATTGTGACGTGTTAATTAGCACTCAAATTGCTAAAAAACCAAAATGGCCGCCAAAAACCTATGTAAATGCTTATAACTTCGGAACTAAAGCAGGTAAAATCAATTATTCTTCTATAATTATAATGTATGTGAATCCAGCATACAGCTATAGCATGAAAACAAGATGGTCACCGAATAAGACTTGAACATCAATGCTGTTCAGACGGGAAGTCAGATTGTGTAAGTGTCTGTGTGAATGTCACGGTTAGCCTGTTCCCTATGCAACATAATAACATATCTTCTTTAAAATGGGAAAAATATGTAATAAAAGATGACCATCGTATAACGCTAAAATCGTCTGGATGTTGCTTATAGTAGCATCATTCAAACCATATTGCCAATGACATCAGATAAACAAAACATATAAACTGATCATGCTATGATATGGGGCTGTGATACACGTGCCTTGTGCATTTCCTTGTACGCTCCTACAGCCCGATTGAGAAATATATTGTCGACTAGAAGTATGAAGGGATACTGTTGAATAGTGCAGTCGTTGATCATGCTATGTGGACGAACATACTGAACTGGCACAATACTGCTAATGGTATATGCGCCAGTTATGGCCACAAATAAGAAATGTACAAATTGCACAAACAAAATTGCACAATCTCGATAATAGAAACACATCGATTTGAATGGTAACTACTATACATACATTCCTAATTCCTTGTCTATGTATAGCCTCCGACCAGCTTGATATGCGCTGATGAATGCTGCAGTACATTGTGGTCTGCCTTCCTTATCTTATAGATGCGTTGGCTTTGCTGTCTTTATCGACAACATACATTGATGAGAATGTCAGTGCCTTTGATTTGTGGAGTGCATCTCTAAATTCGCACTGCGTTTGCTAGCCATCGACGATTATTCAGAGGTAGTCTTGAATTTGGAAAGTTGTTAAGTCATTGGTAGCAATAGTTTTTATTTTGTTGTGTGATTGTCAGTAGTGAATACATAGAGTCCCTTGTGAAACATTTGATCATCTTGGTCAACAATTAAAGGTGTTCTCGTCTTGAATACAATACATTCCTTGACATTATAGGATAGGCTAATGTCCATCTGCTCCAAGCTGATGTTATTTTCGTGATTACTATCATGCCGCCACCTCTCTTCCCTGTTCCATCAAGCCATTCCTGACTATGGTCGCGGTCCACCTGGTTGAATCGACGATTGGATCCCCAGACAACAAAGTTGCCTTTATGAACTCATCCTTCACTGCTTCATGCAATGTGTTCATCTCTGCACACACTCCCCAACCTTGCATAATTTGTGTGGTCATATCGGTTGAAGAATGGCACCGTATCCACAAACGCTAAGAGGTGAAAATCCCACAATCCATCAGGCTGAGCTCTGATGAATCGAACTGCGATGCAAATCATGGAAATGTGCTGCCACTAGTACTACATGTTTGGATCCTCAGATTTACGAAGCAAGTACGAACTTATATAGTTACGAAACCGTATCCAGACTACTATTGTTACAGGTGCATCTGAAGTGGCAACAGTCAGTGGATCGTCCTTTAGCTCGGGGTCATGTTCTTCAATGTACGCCATCACAATAGTTTCCACAAAGCCTGCAGAGTTATTTTATGTACACACACTCCCTTGGCACACAAATTGCCTGTCCTTACCTTTTATGCTGATATTTGAACCAAAGTCCACTCTCTGCCAAAACTTCTCCTAACCCGGAATATTAGGTATGTTTTCGCAAAGGTTCATTCTCTCTCTCTCTCTCTCTCTCTCTCTCTCTCTCTCTCTCTCTCTCTCTCTCTCTCTCTCTCTGAAAGTTGTGATGCAATGCTGCCTTTGATATTGACTGGCAGGATAGTTCAATTGATTCTGGTACGATTAAAGGGGCCCTCTCTGTCATGCAGCAATTTGTGTTGCATGAAACGTGTACTAGTATTTTCAATCTAGAGTGGAGTCATTAATGTCTATGTTGTCAGCTAAGAAGTGAACAACTATTGACAGTATCATATTAAGCGACACTTCAATTTCAGTTTCCCTGTCCATGTTTTCCAGAATATTTTCTGCTAGTGCAGTGTCAACAGTGAGAATATATTTGTAACTAACAATGTGATCAGCACTAACAAACAATTATTGTATCAATTTTCCTATGGAAATTCAACATGTGGGAAAAGAGGTGGAAGCACTAGGGGAGGAGTAAAAAACGAAATGTTTTGGAAATTGACTCCAAAACCTGGCTAGATAGCTTGGAAATGACAAATAATATATTTTGAAAATCGGTTCACAAATAAATAATTATTGAAATATTTAAAATAAAATCTATTTTAGCCCCCCCTGTTAAATTCCCATTGGGAAATATTTTTTTTTCACAATAAAATCAATATTTGACGGAATTTCATCAAATGAAAAAAAATTGGGGATGGCTTTTTTTTTGTTATTGATGAAAAAGTACTTATATTTAAATTTAAATATATATTGTATGTGTTTAATGGCCAAAAGATCGTCGGCAGCAAAACGTGGAACAGACAGTAGTTTATATATACGTCAGCTTGAGCACGGTTACGCAAAATGTAAGATGGCATTTTATTTTCTTTAAGTGTTGGGTGACGGCTTTGAAATGATTGTGGGATTTAACTGCCCGTGGAGGCAGCAATTGACCTGTATTTGGGATATTCTGCAATGTCTTTCTAATCAAAAGCATACTAGCTAAATCAACATGGTATTGCCAACGTTAGCTTTGTTACTCTCTCGTAGTAGTCCATCTGCCCACAGGCAAAACATTAAGTTTGACTACCAAAAAAGTGGGCAAGTCGCCACTATATTTTTCAGTTAGTGTAACATGTTACCTAACTGAAAAAGGTGATGGCCGTCTCAATTCCACAGCAAACTCATTTTTGGCAGCCATTTTGCAAAATGGCCGCCACATTTGTAGGAAATTATGAAATATGGCTATAACATTTTATCTGATGGTCTGAGACCTTTGTAACCTCCGATGAAATATCTTCAGTATGCTATTTTACATACGTTAAAACAAGGTATTTGAACATCGGTTTACAAACTTCAGAGAAAACTAAAATAACATGTCAGAATTATGCCATTTTTTGTAGTAAAAAATACTTTTATCGAAGGAACAAATTTGTTTGATGCTGTGATGGAAACTTATCAGGTAAACCAGAATGGTTAAACTTGCTAGAAAACTACACCAGCTTGCATATTTATTTACATATTCAACTAAAATAGTTGTCTGTATATATCTCGTACTATGTATATCTCTTACTTTACCATTGTATGTGTATCATCTGCACGATCTGATCAGGGAATGCACTGTTCCCCATTAAATCACAAAATACCCGTATGATTATAGCAAACCACATATCTCTCATCAGGCTGCATGACCGGATGATCAGGATTGACATTGGTCAGGAATTCCATAAGACCCATTTCTCCAGCCACAGCCACTATATATACATGCTTTAGATTTGTATTTCAAGGGAATAATAAATTGTCACATGACAGAGGGCAGCATTTTGGATGACATATACATGTATAGTGATGATAGCGCTTCTCCTGGGATTGATGCGAAATGACATAGAAGGTGACTGGCATCTTCATATAGCATGCATCAGTGGCAGGAAACGCTCATATATCGCAGTAGACATTTGTCTGTCTATTGCGCTTAGATGTCCGGATTGTATGAGACAAGTCAAACAATGCACGCTCACTTCTAGAATGGGGGATTCTCCGTACAGCTAAGGAACACAAACCCGTTAGCTAAGATTGCTTGTGATCGCTGTTGATCAGGACTAACGGAGGAAACATTCAACAAGGATGCACAGGACTGCAGTATGCATTCGCGGATTTAGCCTGAAGCCTGGTACATTGACACGCTATTATCTCACAGCAGAGCACAGTGAATTACCTCTAAGATAACTCCGGCATTAGATATCACCCCAACGTCCAGACAAAGTCACCCATTCTTGGCAAGGCACAAATAAAGAGAGATGAGTCTGATGTAGTGTCACTTGTGGATCTGTTGGACAACAACTCGACAATCCCGTTTGGCAGCGATCCATCAGACACCTGAGGTTTCTAACAGCCGTCTTACAGCACATTCACATGGTCACAATGCATATGCTGTATTTATAAAGCAGCATTTGGGAGAGGGTGAGCGCGTCCATGAACCGATCAAGATACATAGAGTCAAAACTGTCAGTGACATCCAAAGATGTTTTCCTGGTAAGCTGATCAAAGAATTCTTTGGTAACGTAATGCTGGTGGCATAAAACAGACAGTTAGCGATGAGCGATGTCCTATTTCATCCACTTGGTCCACTGGCAATGACATTAGCAAACACAGATGGAACCATGAAATAAATCCGTGCTTGCTAAGCATCTAGAGATCAAAATCTTGCCGGTTGAGAAAGTTACCCACCCCTCCGCTACACTGATCGACGGGATGGCACTAATCCAAATGATCATATATTCACTCAGATGCTCCATGCCAATCGTGCAAGTGAGAGGATCGATGTAATATTTGATGTGTATCGATCAAAGCTGCCAAACGAGTTCATTGCGGTTCAGAAGATGGGATCGCCTTCACTAAAATAATGGCTGGACATAAATTACAGAATTGGAGATGACTCTTGGCAAGCATAAAGAGCAAGAACACACTCACGGCGTTTCTAGCAGAAAATCAAAAGTTCAGGATAAAAGAGAGAAACTAGGGATAAGGTCCATGTTCGTGACATGCAGTGATGTTCGTGTGAAACTAACATGCGGAGGTTGGGAAGTAATTAGCGATCTATAATCTGACCTGTCGGACTTATCGATATTACCAAACTGTATATCAAAAGTATACACTGCCCTTATGGGACTTTATCCATGGGCAGGATGTGACACTGTCAGTGCACTTGCCGGGCAAGGAAAGTTGAGCGTATTGAAGATCCTGCTTCGCCACCCAAAATTGAGAGAGGCATTCACATCACTTTTTAAAAAAACTGGGTCCTCTCAAATGAAGTCTTCCGTACAACACTGAAACAATCGATGTCAGTGAGCTCAGGTATCAACTATTCCACAGCAGGAGTTGGGGAAATAGAGAGCGACCAACGGCCCTCATATGACGACACACTGTGGCAACACGCCCGTCGAGCTAACCATCAGGATTCTATCTGGCGACGTAGTTTAATTTACTGTCCAGACATTCCAACATCCAACGAAGAACATGGAGGGACATCAAGCGATACCGGCGTTTCAGTTATCAAATGGATGACGGGATCCCCAGCTCCCGAAGTCGTGATAGGACTAGTGTCATGTAAGTCTAGCTGATCATGTCGGCTGTGTGAATGTTCATGTATCGTCAACGAACTCAAATGTACAGACGCATGCAAGCTGTTATCATGTACTAACATGGCGGATGATGACAGCGACATACGCCTGCATGAAAATACTTCCTCTGACAGCGATGATGAGTGAATTGATATTTCTCAGATTCACACTGTAAGCTGTATTCCCGAAGCACTTGGCCATATTGCATTTGCTTCTAGTTTAACCCCAGAGATGTATGGCTAGTTTGGTCAGGGTCAAAATGTTCAATTGATGTAAATTCATAACAGTAGCCGATTTCACCAACATTGCAAAGTATACTTTTCTAGCAAAGTATACTTTGAGGGAGTAATCATTTATTTTTCCTGAAATGCATTTTTTCACATAGAACTAACGACTGCATACATTTTATGATTAAAGGTATGCAGAATAATTATACTGAATTTATTACATTACCACAGCCAAAATGGCTGTGATAATGTAAAACATTCAGTATAATAAAAATTAATAAATTTATCCTAGAATTGAAAATTTCTCTCTCAAAGTATACTTTGCTAGAAAAGTATACTTTGCAATGTTGGTGAAATAGGCTACCGGTGGCTAATGTTGACACCATTGTCAAAATACATGCATGCTATTATACTCTAATAAATATGTCAACGTTATAGATATATATTATTTACTGCAACTAGGCGTTGTGTGGATCAATATCGGCTAAATAGGGAGATGCGCTAATCACCGTCGGTGTATCTGTAATATGAATTAGGTCTACATATTTTAGCCATCAGTTCAATACACATACGTGATGACTGCAAATACATAGTGTACAGCAACCAGATGCATATGGATAGATGGAGGCTAATCAACAATGCGGCGAGTCAATATGGAAAGTGTCAACCTATGGTGACTGTGACTGGAGAAATGAGGCATATGGTTATGTGACCAGTGTAGCTCCAGATCAATATGTGCATCCCCACACTCTATTCAGGGTCTACACTGCTTGCCACTCAGTCGGTAAATCCCATACCCTGCTTCTAATGCGGTGTATATATCCTTAAGTACAAGGCTGCGATACATCGCTAGAGGATCAGAATCTAGACAGGTCATAAATGTCATAAAGACCATTACTCCAGTCATTCCAGAAATTGTTTAACACATATTATTATATTACTTATGACTGTACCAGTCAGTTGATAAACTTATTGAGATACAAACTACAATGAATATGGTTAATGTTTCAGATAATTGGTGATATTTCGAACATATATCTAAAAAATTGTGAGAAAATAAAACACATTTCTTACTTATTTGTATCATTATTTTGTCACCAAATTAATAAATTACAATGTTTTATTCAATATATCATGTAAAATGACATTGTGAACATTTTTTATCCGGTGTAATTGTGTCTCAGACAACCCAATTACCTGTTACGGCCATTATTATGCTATATGCAAAAGTGATGGCGGCCATTTTGAAAAATGGCCCCCAAAATGAGTTTAGCTGTGGAATTCAGCTGGCCATCACATTTATTCCGTGTAGTGACATATTGGGCTAATTGAAAAATATAATGGGGACTTGCCCACTTTTTTAGTAGTCAAATTTCATCTGTCACATGGACTATAGTAACGTCTTATGGCATTTGGATGATAGCATTCATCTGCTTGAGATCATTACTTGCCACGCGAACAATCATATGCACAACGGACTTGGCTGCTGACAAAATAGTATAGATCATATTCTTACAAGTGCATATCACCTGTCTTTTTTTTTAATTTTCGTTTCTTTACTTAGCATGAATATATTTTCCAGTTCACGGGTTTTGAACGACTGCATAACGAGAATAATATTGGAATTGTAGCCGTTTCAGTTCCGAAGCTTGTTGACGGAAGTTCGTCACTTTTTCTGTAGCAGCTGGATTTTTTATTTACTAGTGTATACCGCATATTATGATTTATGTCATCTAATTAGGGGACAACCATACTTTGTTTTTCGATTTGGAGCGGTATGTGGGATGTTTTATTCTCTGTGAATCAGTTTTCTTAGACCATAAAACCTCACACATACCGCTCCAAATCGAAAAACAAAGCATGGTTATCCCCATTATAATGCACATAGTGTGCTTCGTGCTTTCTGCAACGTCGTAGCATATCACGAACAGTGATGTTTTTCAATACGTCAGCAGGTTGTTTTCGTCATCGATAACCGCCTCATACCAAATGAATTTGAAGAAATATAACTCCGCCGAAGAATATTCCCATTTCAAATTGATATTAACGCGACTTTTATACATTATAGAGACATCTATACATTATGTCAACTCTAATATTTATTTTAACTATTGTACTGCTTTTCTATGTGTAGATACAACAGTTAATTGCTTTTATTCATTCAAAGAAATGTCAATATTTCTGCATTGGGTTCGTGTAATTTTTACACATGAAATGTCAACAACTTGTGTCAAAAGGATTTCCCACGATTTACGCCTAATTCATATTACCCATACTCAATACAGTTTATAATGTATAGTCATCATCATGTATGTGCACATTGGAATTCGTAAAGCTAAAGGCTGGTACTGACATATTGAGTTTGCATTTGAGCATTTTAGTAAAGTCTTCTGTATTTTGGGCGGGTGGGGTAATATCTTTGGGAATCTGCCACCTTGAAGTCATGTTTATCATTTGTTGGTCGATTTTCTTTTCCGCTTTGGGTTGTACAGGTCAATATGACCGAATGGATACCCGAAAATGTACCAACAATGATTTGGGAAATATTTGCATTCCCCGCCGCTGGCCATTGTTAACAAAAGCGCATAGGGTTACATAAATCTGTCAAATTGTAAAACACAGACTGGTAAAACGGAGGTTTTATATGCTGTGATTTTTCATATTTTATCGGCTATAATTGCAATTGACCAATCATATGCGTGCTTTCTATTCTCCGTGCATTATAATAGAAGAGTCTGTATTTGTCCTGATTTACAGCAGTTGCGTCTTTCAAGAAGGTGATGCAGTATGTTGCTGCACCAGACAGTTTATACTGCTTTGTTTCTAAAATGATGCACACATCAAATTATACTGGCGTCGATCGTTTCAGACTGGAAATTAGATCCTAATGTGTAGACTACCTCACCTGTTGATATTGCCGATTGGAATCATGTGTCACAAATAAATGGTTTGGCGGCCATCTTGTTTTACATGCTGTATACTTAGATTCCGATACCAATTTGTGTCAACTATACATATTGGTGTACAAATGAAGACATTATGTTATAAGATGGAAAGAGTATCACTATTTGTTAAGAAATTTTATATGGCGGCCATTTGTATTTGTCGAGTTTGCCACTTAAAGCCCAAACATTCAGTTTGGTAAACAGCAGGTTCAAAATCAGGATACACAAATCCTATACAAAAGTTTCCTCAAAACTGCTTCCAACACTTTTTCTAGCGATGCATTTTAAATTTGGCTCGAAGCTACAAGTTTGTATGTGCAATTATCACGTCGATAGTAGGTTTGTAATTAAATAATACAACTTTAGCTTTATTTATTTTGAAACTATCACAAACAAGTACGATAGCACTTATACAATTCGTTTATTCGTGTATTGGCATTAAAAAGCAAAAGCACATAGCCACATAACAAACATGTATGATGGTTTCATGGAAATGTATAATCACTAGACATATTAGCCAAGAGATATGATTAGGCTCAATCATTCCACAATCAGTTTGTTGCTAGTCCATTGCTACGGGGCGCCAAGTGGGACATGGCTCAATTTTGTCAACAAAATTAATTTTTGTGCCACAAAATTCAATTCTGTGTCACAAAATTCACTTTTGTGGCACAGAATTCAATTCTGTGTCACAAAATTCAATTCTGTGTAACAAAATTCACTTTTGTGCCACAAAATTCAATTCTGTGTCACAAAATTCAATTCTGTGCCACAGAATTCAATTCTGTGTCACAAAATTCAATTCTGTCAATTCTGCACACGCATGTAAGAAGGACTACCATTGGTCAGAAACTGCACTGGAGAAATGGGTCACGGTCGCCGATCTACACATTCAATGTCGATGATTCATTTCTCATTCTGCCGATGATTCATTTCTCATTCTGCCATTTTGCTCTTCAACTATCTCCAAACAGTCAAACGTTGACAAACTCATTCGTATTTAAACTCATTTGCGTTATAATTGTACACATAATTCATGTACATGTAGATCTCCCGCGAGTACTGACGTCATGTATTGTGTATCGCAAGGTATATCTGCCCCAGTTAAATCAATAATACACGCGCTGTGGCCTGTGTTCTGACTGCTGTCTGTGTTTATAAACAGTATGTGTGTATTGGGCCATTTGAGGAAACCATTTGTAGTATTTGTGTAGATACCATGGATACTAAGATGGTGTATACTGTAAATAATGCATGCAGACACATAGTTGCGAACACGTAACTTCGCAACTAGTAGACACAGATCCAATACCATTTGTTTCACAAGGTTAGATCTACTGTTAGAATACGACGTCATCTAATGTCATTTTCGAGCATAAAACGTTACCTGATAAATAGAATACCAGGCTAGTGTATTTTAATATCAAGTTTATCAGGCTCGCTTGGAAACGGTAGGAATTCCTCGGCAAGCCACGGAATTCCTACGCGTTTCCTAGCCTTGCCTGATAAACTTGATATCCAAATACACTAGCCTGGTATTCTCTATATATGGGCATGCTCTCATGCCTAGCTATGTCCCGGCTACTTTATGTTTGACCTGTTTACATAATTGAGGGAAAATTCTGAATATTTTTTCCTTATTTCTCCTTCAAAGTATATATGCTTATATGGTGTGACCACTCATTTGTAATCATAATAAACCAAAATAACTGTCCATAAAGAAGTATAATATTGATATATTGGGTTATATTTTCGCATTGAAATATTTAAACCTGCAAGTGTACTCCACCATCTAGTAAAATGGACTAAGACCGATCTCAACCAATCAACGTAGATATGACATAGACTATCCTACGCAAACTAATTTTTGTGGACAAAAATGAATTCTGCCCCACAAAACTGAATTTTCTTCACAAAACTCAATTCTGTCTTACAAAATTGAATTTTGTGACACAGAATTGACAGAATTGAATTTTGTGACACAGAATTGAATTTTGTGATTTTTAGTGTTACAAAACTCAATTTTGTACACATAATTAACCTGTCCTGCATGGCGCCCCGTAACTGCATTCTAAACTATTTCTATCCACATTAAATTTCACATACTTTTTTCATCTTGCTCACCCAGGATGTATGCCGCTACCAGCCATTCAACCGTTATAGTAAAACCGTTCAAATGGCGACCACGACCTACACCGAGTGTGAAATATGAACGATATGTAACACTGTCCATGACCAATTTTGGATATACCCAGAAGTTATACACATTATCGTTAGCACAGAAGGAGGCGTAAGTAATGGTGATTCCTGTTGTTGACGGAATGCGGAGAACTCGGGGAAACCCGGCTTCTCCGATCTGGCGATCCAACATACCATCTCATGTTTGTTTGTTTCTTTGTTGGGGTTTAGCAGCCTATCAACAACTAAGGTTATTTAAGGCTGGGTCAATGGGCTTATTACTAAATCCCATATATTACCTGTACAAGTACATGTACTTTAACATGTACATGTACTTGTACAGGTAATATATGGGAGGGTGGAATCCCAAAATCAGAACTGAATATTTACAATAAAAACACTATATATTCAGCACTGAAATCAGAATAATCCTGCTCTGATGCCAGGTATTCGCCACACCAGAATCGCTTGGCCCCCTCCAAAAGGAGTAGGATCTTACCACTTTTATAATGGGCAATAACCCAATTCAACTCCCAGGTAACAAAAGAGACACAGGTAAAAACGCACCTGAGTGTAAAAACCAGGTAAATCGCGATTCCTATAAGGAGGAACCCCTACCGTTAATTTACGCCGTCGCGTTCGCCCGCCCAACCACCCACGCCATCTCATGTAATGCACCGGTCGCGGATGGACCCTGTTGAGAAGTGCTCAACGGGTTTCACTATCATACATAAAGGGTTTTAGGGGCAATACCTTACTTAACAAAATTCACTACGTCACATTGTTTCATGTTATATATTAGGCTTTAACCACAGATACAGATATGGTATTTACAAACCACAAACTACATCTACATATCAGTTGTAAGGATGGATGAGAACTATTGGCTTCCATTTACATGTACAGTGAAACCTCTCTAAACCGGACACCCTGGGAGGTCCCCAGGGAGTGCGGCTTAGAGAGTTTTCACTGTAAATCAGACATGTTTTCATTCTGAGCCGTAGTTGTTTCCTATGCAATCACGAACCGACGTTATCAACTGAATTAAATGTCCAAGGAACTCTTCAAATATAAGATCACAGGTATTTTCTTGGTATAGAGAGGTTCCAATGTACAGTGATGTAGACACCATTGTCCAATGTTGAACACCGTGATCACCGCCGGCAGTGGGTAAGTATCCAGAAAGTAGACAATAACAGGCTAAGGTTTAAGATTGTTATTGGATTACGATCTCAAATGGCAGTTTCTGGCCAAATGCACAATAATTGCTCAAACTGGGGTTTCAGAGCCTAAACCATGGTTTAGACTCTCAAACTGGCGTTTAGTGAATTATTGTGCGTTTGGCGAGCCCAAATTAGGGTTTGAGGAGCCTCAACTAGGGTTTAACCTCCAAACCATGGTTTAAGGAATTATTGTGCATTTGGCTTGCCATACTAGTTGCAATCAGTCATTATGTAGTTGGTAAATACATGGCGAGAATAACTGGTGTATCAGGTAACGAGCTTTGTATTGGTATTGGTATCAGGCACTGACCTGATTGCATATCCGGGTTACAAGGAATTATAACTGTTTTTTCATTGGTCAAAAGGCGTGACATGACGTTACAGAATGACGCCAGTGTAATGACGCAACGTAATGAAGTCCGCGTTCTTTTCAACTAAACCTATTTTATATTTGAACATCCGCTAGCATAAAACATTACCTGATAAATAGACTAGTGCAACAGAGGATCCCAATTATTTTACTAATGGCTATCTTGGATTTTAGTAATATGCACATGTACATTTTGGTCAATTAGATCAACGTCATTTGTATGCAGTAACAAGCTCCAATTAGTGCCAACTAGGCAATATAATTTCGCGGATTAATGTTACACGTCACACGGCTCGTTACGTCACGCCACTATTGACGTCATTTGACACGACGTCACGTACGTACGGCTGCCATTTTGATAATCATTTCGAAACACACTTCATTTATTCGAAATTATCTGGTAAAAACATTCACGTCCTCTGTCCCCTTTTGTTTAAAACCAACCATAACTTTATAAACTTGAACATTGATGTATTCCTAATTAAATGTCCATTTACAAATCATCCGACGGAACTTGGTCTGAGGGCTAGCATGACCTGCTACTCCGCCGATTATAATATTTATACATAGGCAGTTTTCACAAATTGAGAAATGACACACACCAAGAACCGGGAAAGTAACAATATCACTGACAGAATGTATTGAGAGACTTCCCCCCATTGCCGACACACCGCGCCGATATTCGCGAATGCGAGTTCACAATAACACGGCAAACTAACTCTTCAAAATCATAAAGATAGTGACGGATACAAATCAAAGTACTGAAATAACTGAAACTGTATCGCCAGAAACAAAAAGTAGGAAAGTGTGCCTGCCCCCGCACTAATGATGTCCCCGTTGGCAGCCTTTATAACAATCTTGATCTGGTGTGGGGTGTCATAAAACACACCAGATCACTCAGCCCATACCTTATTGCGTTTACAGTTTACCTTTCACATCGCTCCCAACCAAAGCTATTTGAAGTTGGTAATAAAATAATGACAATTACATGAACCACGGGTCAACAAATCTGAAAGAGCATCAGTGGTAGATCGATCAATTCTGTAAAGTTTTTCTTCACATCGGCTTGTCAGTACATGAGGTATTGGCCAATGAGACTGCTGGGTCCTTTCTGCATATTCTCTTCAATGTATGTTTCAGTACTGGCAATATATCCATTGACTGGGGAAAGTGAATCATCAATCCAATACCTAAATCAAGTACAACAGATCCGAGAGATCCAATGTCGTAATGTGGCATTACATTAGCTCTAGCAATGTACACATTCTATTGCAAGTGGGTAGAGGCAAATGGTACGCTGGCCGACGAACAAAATGGGTTTAGACAGAAAGGAAGTACAATCAATATACCATATTGCATCACTCACGAATATAATTGAACCGCGTCTTAAGGCAAACCGGTCGACATACTGTGCCTTTGTCGATTTTAAAAATGCGTTTGACTGACAATGGTATTGGCGGTAAAATGTTTAGTGCAATACGGTCTTTGTATTCTTCAGTCACCGCTTGTGTACGGGTAAACTCTCTACACACAGACTGGTTTAGTGTAAGCACAGGTCTTCGTCAGGGGTGTTCGTTATCGCTTTTATTATTTAACTTGTTCATAAATCACCTTGTCCACATCAATGCTCTAGGTAAAGGTGTTATTATTGGTACCGAGAAGGTTAGTATACTTTTGTATGCAGATGACGTAGTACTTATTGCCGAAAAAGAGAATGACTTGCAGGAAATGCTATCAGTGCTTGTAAATTGAGTGATTTTTATTAAATTTGAAAAGGCTTCATTAAAGACTATACTATTTGACCAACATCCGCCAAGTGGTTCATGGGATATAGCAATTGAAGTTGGTAACTGAAGAATGATCCTGTTACCTTTCAGCGGCCACTTTGGATACCCTCATTATACGATTACAATAAAAATAATACCGGGGCTATCTACTCTCCAATATCTAATGCAGGTGACGCCCATTTCTACCACATGGTCACCATTTTAACAACCTTGAAAGACCGCCCCACAATGATCATTCGTGCAACATTTTGCAAAAATCCGCTTGTCGGTTCATGAGATGTCTTTTGAAAAATTTGAAGAGTTTGAATAACCTACTTTCCGTCGGCCCTCTTGGATTTACGTAAGGACTACCATTTTGTCAAATCTGCAATTATTTCACTCAAAGACAATACTTGAAGTTTTGTGACATTTGGATGAGGTTCAATAGTTTTAAAATGTTCACGGACGATGGACGGACAGACGGACGATTGATTGATTATTTGTGTTTAACGCTCTATCAACAACTAACCCGGATCGTTAAATTACCCTTAATATGCTCTCGACCAACCACCCAAGACGGACGGAAGATTAAAAATGAGAACGAATTGACCAATTTTGAAAACGCAATGAGAGCGAATTGATCAAATTGAGAACGAATTAACCAGATATACCGGCAAATATGGCGACCGACAGCCATGGCTAAAATAGATAAATAAAATAGCGATACGTAAAAATAGTAACATACATCGTACGCTGACATACATGTAACTGTATCTGACGATAAGTAAAGAGGAGATCCATGAACCGGAAAGAGGTCATTAAGGCACTATAAAATGATAAACACATGACACGCGCACAGCGATGGTCGATGGACCTTGCTATGCATGCGGCACAAACATGCACACCACCACCAGCGATGTGTGGTACCAAAAGTAAAACAACTGCAGTGAAATACACAAAACAAACGAAGGTAGGTCACACCCCCTTCTCCATATATGGCAGTAGGCGGAACGGTAGGCACAGCTTGTCTGGGATAATAGCCGGAGGTGGGTGCTGGTACGCACACTGGTGCATATCAGGACCACCTGCAGAAATGCATACTGTTTTAACGTTGTCTGCGGTCCAATAATGTGTACGTAACTGACAGCAAGTTGCTCTCGCCATTGGCATTTAAAATTAATCCAACCAAAATCAAGCCGATATATATATAATAATAATTATGAATACTTTGGCTACGCTCGATGTATGTATGTAATACAGTGGAATTCGTGACACTGGGAGGTCCCCTGGGTTTCCGGCTTAGAGCGGTTTCACTGTAAATCAGGCATTTGATCATTGGGAGCCATAGGCGTGTGCCATGCGATCACGAACAGACATTATCACCTGAGATAAATCACCAAGACACTCATCAACAATAAGATCACATGTGTGTTCTTGGTGTCCGGTTGAGAAGGGTTCGACTGTACAACCTCTCGGGATGTTCGGAGGGTGTCAGGGATGTTCGGTATACAAGGTGTATGATCACGTGGTACTAACAACAACAACAAGTACCGATTCAAAGTACGTATTATTTTATAGTGTCCTTATTACGTAACGGATTTTGATGAAATATGGCGCATCAAACGCGTCTTATTAAGCTGAATTTGGTGGTCTCTGTATTTCCGCCAAAACTTCTGTCGTTTTTGTGAAGAGTCGATTTCCGTGTCTCCGACACGGAAATCGATTATTCGCAAAAATCACTTAAGTCTGTGCCAAACAAGACCACCAAATGCAGCTCATGAAGACGCGTTTGCTGCGTTGCATATTAAGGAAAGTATCAAATAATACTTACTTTGGAGTGGGCGACGTTGTTGTTGTTGTAACCACGTGATCATGCACCTTGTATAGCGACGTTCACTGTAATTCAGACATAACAACGAATTCTCCTGTAACCACCAATCCGAGCATGTTTCCGTGGTTACCTGTGTAAATGACGGCGGTGCTCTTCTGTGGTTGTGGCGTCGCCATAACGGAGCCCAGTCGGCGCTTCCTCTTCGCCATATAGCAGCAGATGATAATCGTGGCTACACCCGCGATAATCGTAATCGCGCTGATGATTACACCGATAATCACGCCGATTGACCTGAAAATAGCGAACCACCAACATATTGTTATAACGTTTTCGTCTAAGGCCCTTATCATGGAATTAGTTACTAAAATTAGCCAAGTCCGTGCATCTCTACTTATCTGATTGTGGCAACCGATTCCTTAAAGGTACATGCTCACGCAGTAGACACAAAATGTTCTTTATAGGAATTAAATTAGTGTATAATTATGTCACTATTCCACCAGTTCTAAAATTTACGAGTGCCCGCTATACAAATATAATCATTTATTAATTATCAATTTACTGTTAGCGACGCGCGGCGGTAACAGTCTATTTTGTTAATGTGCGGGGACGACGACTTTCACATCACGGCTTGTGGTGCACATGCGCAGTATACTACGCGCGCCAGTAGGCTTCCCAATATGTAAACAAGAATATCAACATGTCGACACGTCCTGGACGGAAATTGTATGAAACGGCGTGAGCCAAAAAAAAAGGCGAAATGTCTGAGGGACAGGCAGTACAGAGAGAGAGAGTGGTTAATATTGGCAACCAGATCACCAAATGGAAAGAGTTACGTGGAGATTTAGATTTGGACTCGAACAGAGATGTTTATTCTCAACTCCCGAAACTTCACTGCGCATGTCAAAGATGTGATATGATTGACCGTGTCACGTGACGCGTATT
Organism: Conchocele bisecta; assembly: GCA_029237695.1. Lineage (NCBI taxonomy): Eukaryota > Metazoa > Mollusca > Bivalvia > Lucinida > Thyasiridae > Conchocele > Conchocele bisecta. The sequence goes on from CM055266.1 coordinate 160,204,556, forward strand.
GGTAGAAATAGCACGAGGTCGGAAAATACCCTTTCTGGTCGCGGCATATAAAATGCGATTTAACACCAATTAACACGCGCCGTAATTAAAAATAACTCGTTAGTGGGTAGACAAATGGCTCATATAAGGCATGACAGAAAATGAAAAATAATAGTACAGTGTAACCTGCTGCGTGGGCATGTACCTTTAACTTGACAAATGCCTTACACCGAAGCATTGTAAATAGAACATACATGCAGTAAACTGTAAACATACAACACATCAATTCGTAGATATTTATATTTTTATACATATTTAATACATGAATATTCACTCATATAAATTTATTCAAACAAAAATGTACGCGAAAGAATTAATAAAAGTTGATGGCAATATATCGGCAATGAAAGTATCGTGGATAAGAAGAATTTCAAATAAAGACACTAAATGGTTAAATATGCACCTACATGTTTGCCCTTTTTGAAAATGTTTATGAAATATGGACCGAATTATATTTATAGAAATATACATAGAATAAATAATGCCTTCTGGAAAGACGTTTATAAATCTTATGCTGATTTTTCGAGCATACTAATACCAACCACTTTCGAGGAATTTATAGCACAACCTATATGTTACAATAAAAAATTCCAGGTCGGAGACGAACCGATTATTGACCAACGATTTCACTCTAATAACATATCGATAAATACAATATGTTACACGTACATTTGATAGATTTTAATGACATAATACTCGCGATAAGATCCGCAATGCGTAGATTAAATATAATAACATAGATCACTAGTTATACCTGTTATATAGGACCATATATGCGTTTTCAACTATAATTTATACTAAAGAGTCCAAAAGGGAGTAGCAATATATGCAATGTACTCATAAATAATCGAGTTCAACCCTCTGCTATTGATAAATGGAACACTATTTTCAATAGAGATCGTTGGTTTAGCTGGACGTATGCATTTCGCTTATCGTTTAGAACCACATTAGACACTCAGTTGAGATTTTTCCAATATAGAATAAATTACAGAATAATAGGAACAAACTCATTTGTGCATCAAATCGGCGTTAGACAAAACAATTCCTGCACGTTTTGTCACGGAGAAGTAGAAACAATCTAACATCTATCGTGGAACTGTCCAATAATACAAACATTTATATCTTCTTTTAAAACATATATTACCGATAATTGCAACGGTATAAACAATGTGGAACTAACTGTTGAATTTTTTTTGTTTGGAACAATGAAATATGGGATAGTTTTTAAGAAAATACTTATAATAACTAAACTATATATCTATAAGTATAAAATGAGAGAAATAACCACAAATATAAATGGGTTAAAATTTTATATAAGATATCTATTCGATATTATAAAAACAATCGCACTGAAGGAATCAAACATAAACTATTTTGACAAGATATGTGAGCCATTAAAGAACCTTTCTAATGCACTCTTAGGCTATAAATATCACGCAATCTGATTGGCTGATGGTCATACATTACAGGTGTATTATTGTTGATGAACGGTCGCACATTATTTAAATATGCATTCCTACGCCAGTAGTAAATGAGTGCATTAGAAATAGGTTCGCCGCATTGTAATTTTGAAATTTGCGGCGTATATCAGAAAATGATAGGTCGGATAACATGTTTAATGCTCCGCTAGCGCGTCGCCATTAAACAGATTTTCCGACCTATCATTTTCTAATATACGCCGCAAATTTGAAAATAAGAAAAACCTACACTAGGGCATGCAATATTTTGATAATATTTCCATCCAACTGGTCTGCAGAATGAGACGTTAAACTTTGATTCCATCCTTATATGACCTTAGCTGTTTCTGGGACGTTACACTATACTCATTCTCATTTCAAACTAGGCAATTCTTGTTAAATAACAACAATACTGTTTTAATGTGAACATTATTTGTTGCGAACATTTATGATTCTGATGGGATGATTGAGTTGTTTCATCTATATTTGTATATCTATACTGTTCGCTATAACTACTAAAACTAGTGTTTGGTGTTGAAGGGGTTGAGTTAGGTGTTATAATTTACTGATAGTATGGACATATACCATGATACTGTTATATACTATGTACATGACAGCCGGCTACAACAAAATGCAAGTACAGTGGAACATCGCTGTACCGAAAACTAGAGGCCAGAAAGTCAACATGTGCAACGAGCCGTCTCGAAAGGATCTGCAGTATTTGTCACTATCATTCACCTATAAATAAATCCACATTGCCGTCAATGGAAAAGTCCAAAAATTAGTATCAATAAAGTCAATGTAGGATATCCAGTGTTGGAATTAAAAAATGTTCATTCAATGTAGATGTGTATGCATATTCAAAGTTGGTATATTGAAATAAAACAACGATAGTAGATGAACGTATCGATATGTGTACCCATGTCCCTTCCACAAGAAGCTGGGGAAAATATACAACTTTATTGAACCCAGTTCCAATATATTACAGTTGTCCCGTCCACAACCACTGTTATTATTTATCTATCGCTGGAGACAAAATATATATTGTATCCCCGTTTTAAATATATTAACTCTCTGCATTTTGGAAAACTTGCCGGTTAAAACAAGACGCCCAATTGGGCCTGTATCGATGACATGAAAGTATTATCCCCATACTAAATTAAATAAAAAAACGGCACGTACTGTCTCATAAAAAAGCCAGGTTCCATCAAAATTCGTCTGCAATTCATAAAAAGTCATTCGATAATTGTTCAGTTGTCGATTTCATCAAAATTGCAAAGTATACTTACATGTATCTAGCAAAGTATACTTTGAGACAGTAATCATTTATTTTTCCCAAAATGCATTATTTCATATAGAACTAACGACTGCATATATTTGATGATTAAAAGTATGCAGAAATTATTATACTGAATGTATTATATTACCACAGCCAAAATGAATGTGATAATGTAATAAAATCAGTACATGTATAATACAAATTAATAAATTTATCCTTAAATTGAAAATTTCTCCCTCAAAGTAGACTTTGCTAGATAAGCATACTTTGCAATATTGGTGAAATAGGCTACTGATTGTCTCATAATATGTACAGTCCGTGGGTGCGGTTAACGGATCACAGAGAAAATTGGTCAGTTTTGCATGTTAAGCCCCGAAAAGGAAAACATAAGCAATTTATAAAAAGTATAATAACATGACTGATGAGATATACAAACTGTGAAGGTGACTAACCCAATATTTTGAAATTAAGCTTCTTACTAAAGTGATTTTTATGGGCATTTCGACCTTTTGGCGGCCATCTTGGAGGACGTAATCATTTAATTTCGAAACAAAATGCTCCAGACTGATCGTCTCCTCGATGCCTTCGATATGAATAGACAACATTGGATATAATATTATATGGCGGCCATTTTAACAAATATGAAAATGCTTCAGCTACGGACCATAACTGTGAACGTTGCAGCATTGACCAAGTGGTTCACGAGAAGAACATTACGCAAACACGTCTTATTTGGAATTAATAAATCACTGAACTACTTTCGAACTATTTTCATACGAGCCAAGTGGATTGTTCTGTTTATGATTAGTATATATAGTTTTAAGCTATCTCCTGTGATATATAATGATACATTACTTTGTTATGTTATAGGTACTAATACATGTTGTTTCAATAGCGTATCTCTGTAACGGTATCGTTGTAGATGGAGTTGCAAATAATTTAATAATTATTACGTTCAAATGATTGCGTTATACTGATAGCACTTCTGTATAACTGTGATTGTCGTAAATGGCGCAATAGTCGTGAGGTTAAGGTCGCCAACTTCAATGATTTAATTACCGATTCCCGAAAGGGTCAGGAGTTCAAACCTCGACGTGGTATATTTTTTTTTCTCCATATATATTATTTTTGTGATTTTAATATTTTCACAATTTTATGATTTTAATAAAAATACCTATAAATTGATAGAAACTTACCAACAATGAAAGTGTCTGTCTTTAAGTAATATATACACAGACAGTTTGTTACTGTTTTTTTTTTATAAGTTTAAGTAATATATACACAGACAGTTTGTTACTGTTTTTTTTAATGTTTGAGGTACTGTCTATACCATATAATGTTTTACTGTCCCATAATCTATTTTTTTTGCCGTCACAATTAATTAATTTTCGGACAGCAAACATTTTTTTATGAATTTGAAATAATTATTGTCCTCCATCTGCTCACAATACTGTTCGAACTGCGCCTGTGGCTATCACGACCAGAATTCACTGGCCGCAAACACAGTAGCCATCGGCGTCTATTTATTAAATTATTATTTTTTATTTTATTTGAATTCAGCGTGAACGCTGCATTTTGTGTCAACACCATTTACAGAAAATATTGGTGATTTTCTAAACGAATATCGGAGAAATGCGGCTATATATTTTGTCAATTTTCAACACCATTTACGGAAAAAAATTACTGATTTTTTAAAACAATATCGGCACAACTAAATACGGTGATAGAATTTTTGTCAACTTTTCAACACCATTTACGGAAAATATTACTGATTTTCTAAAAACAATATCGGCGAAGGTGTACTGAACTACTCTTTATTTTACATAACCAGCCGTCTAATAGATCTGTGTATAATCGAGAGTATATCGTTAATTGTCATGTTGTCTACGCATTATCGATTTTTTTCCCCACACAAAGCGACGTGTATTTACGACTAGATCTGTGTAATGTGTCGGGTGTAGCCAAAGACCATACATAAATTCGTAATTAGTCACAGATGTAGCCTTAAAATATATCGATTTCCTTAAATTACGTCCGCAAGTTGACAGATATTTCAGAGCAGACGTCATCGTAATTTGCCGTTATTTATTTCCAAAATTTACCATATATTCTGTAAATGGCGTTGAAAGGTGACAATAAATTAAGACCAGATCAGTACATTAAATCGCTATCGGCGACAACTAACGATCCGTTTACGCGTATCCAATGTTAAATATACATCGTTATTTTATATGACTTTCGTAGTTTTTTAGACCGAGAAATTCAAACTGTTTCCAATTATTGGGGAAAATAATATCATGATTAGCACACCGTTTCACTAAGCAGCGGCTACTCAGTGAATGGGATCACACGGTCTATTGTTTACACTGGATTAATGGCGGCCCCATGAGGTCTCGGGTAAATCTTATTTTTAAATAATACGACTGTGATTTCTTCCTTTTAGTGATGACCATGTTCCAGCCGTTAACACTTATTTAGCAGCATTATTTATGTAGTTAGTCTGAACATTCTGCAGAGAAATTTGAATAGGACGGAATCGAGCGTTGTTTAAACTTAGTCCGGTTCATATGCACAGGTCAAAATATGAACTGAAAATGGCGCTTTGTGTGACAGAAATCCGTACGCGGACGAATAAAAAAAACATTTTGTTATAAATATCACATATAGCGAAACAGCGGTAGCATCTACTGTTTTAATAATATGCATATATATTGTAATTAATGTTTAATAGTGATATACTTATGAATAATATACGATACTATGGTTTATACTCCAGCACTATGTTTTAAGGCTGTGTGATTTGCCTCAATATAAGCTGGATTAATTAATACTTATATTCATGCGCTTCATGAGAACATCAATACATTTAAAATATACAAATATTACTTAAAGGGGTATCGATATGATACATTTTAATAATATAAATATTGAAAATACACATTACAATCGCTTACAACATACGTTATTGATCGAAAATAGTCACTGCATCGTGACCTATTTGACCGCATTACCTATTGCGCGGGCACCTCATCATACCCCTATTTACATAGGTAACTGGGGGTATAGTGAGGTATGCTCGCTAATACAATGTTTGCGTAATGGACGTTCGAAATCTATAATAAAAAGACAACAGTTCGACCTTTCCGCGGCCATATTGGATGACATAATCTTCAGATTTTAACAAAAAATCCTCCAGAGTGATTGTCTCCTCGATACATGCGATTTGATATATAACATGACCATATTTGGTCAAATGCGAAAATTGAGCCCTACTTGACCCCCGGGCCCCACCATTTTAACATTGACGATATGTCATTCCTGCCAAGTTTCGTCGAAATCGGTCTGGCGGTTCGTGAGAAGAAGAATTTTTCAACAAGTTGGCCTAATTTTCGATGGCGGCCAACTTGGATTATGCGTCAACCTTCATTTTAACAAATTTGAAAAGGCTTCACCCACGCACGATAACCGTGAAGACTGACCAGCATCGGCCAAGCGGTTAACGAGAAGAAGACGTTTGATATATATAATAAATGATGACATTTCGACCATTCGGTGGACATCTTGGATGACGTACATGTAGGACATCGATTTCGACACAACACAAAATCGTCTCCTCGATACCTTCGACTGTTTTTTTTAGACGATGACCATTTCCTAGTGATTTCATTCGTTTCTCCTCATCATAAATATATCTTGCCGACTCAATTCTAATGAAATTCCAAACTATTTACAGAGAAAATAAGAAAAGTACTCCTTCTGTGATGACAGTTATTTTCGCCGCTAATATGCAAAGCTCAATATCGACTGAAAAAACGTAACTTGGTTTCACACCATTGCCTACAACCGTTTGAATATTATTCCGCAATTGTAAACATTGCTACGGAGCCCGCAGGGGACATGGATTCTTTTTATTAATTCGTTCCCACGAAATAACAATTCGTTTTCTCGAATTAACAATTCGTTTCGAAGAAATGACAATTTGCTTCCTCAATTTAACAATTCGTTCCCCCCTCGAATTAACAATTCGTTCCCTCGAATTAACAATTCGTTCCAACGATATATCAATTGGTTCCCACGAATTAACAATTCGTTCCCGTGGAAATTGAGGGGAATTCGTGGGAACGAATTTTTAATTCGAAGGAACGAATTGTTAAATTGACGGAACGAATTGTTATTTCGTGGGAACGAATTAATAAAAAAAAGAATTCTACGTCCCCTGCGAGGCTCCGTACAATATCGAATGAAAAAACGTACAATGGTTACACAACATTGCCCACCACTGTTTGAATATTATTCCGCAATTGTAAACATTACTGAGGAATCAATACTGCAATGAATATTGGATGGGAGCGTGGACTGTGAACAGGATACTGTTAATGTTATAATCAGGTTTGTAATCAGAACACTTCTACGGATCCCTGCAGTGGACGTATAATTCTTTTTTTATTAATTCGTTCCTACGAAATAACAATTCGTTCCCTCAATTTAGTCATTCGTTCCATCGAATTAACAATTCGTTCCCACGAATTAACAATTCGTTCCCTCAAATGAGCAATTCGTTCCCTCAATTTAACAATTCGTTCCCACGGGAACGAATTGATAATTTGTGGGAACGAAGTGTTATATCGTTGGAACGAATTGTTAATTCGAGGGAACGAATTGTTAAATTGAGTGAATTAATTGTTATTTCGTGGGAACGAATTAATACAAAATAATCCATGTCCCCTGCGGGTCTCCGTACACTTCGCCCCGTACGACCAGTTTCCGTTCACCTAGCTTGTATTGGATATCATTTCAAACTGCCAGTCACACATATGACACTGATTCCACGTCGACCGGCCTTCTCAAGACGTGGACAATATTGTGTACACATACATCAAATTATGTAATATTCGCATCATGTTGGTGTAAGGTGGCTCGCATTATTCGCTTTTGTAAAAATGACTTTCAAGCGAGCCACGATAATCGCCATACACGACAACCAGACATTAATAGAAATATACGTTGCAAGTGCGGGTTCATTGCAGCTGTTGATTTGTGTCTCAGACGTACCTCACCTTAATTGAAACTCTATGTAAAAAAAGACTCTCCTTGCGTGAAAAATGTGATAGGCCAGAACGACAATAAGACGGGCATGCGGAAAGATACACTGATGCACACTTTCTTCGTGGTAGGTCAAATATAGAGAGTGTTTTCTTTCCTGTAGATGAATGCTTATCCAGGTGAGTGGGGCGGTTCGATTTCGCAACCCCAGTTGGTGGGTGGCAATGTACCCGGGAAATGTGCATATTACGGCGGGATATACCGGAAAATATTGGGAATACCGGGAAATACCGGACATATGATTTGTAGTGGACGGTGATACAACAAATGTCATTCTTAGTAGCAAATCCCTTACCAACTGGTTTTCAATGTGTCAGTGTTTTATTATGTTCTACTGGTAGACTTCCTGCCCATGTAATATGTATAATACAGGAGAAGAATTCACATATTTTTAAACGTAAACGCTTGTTTTCTAATTACATTTCAAACTGTATGTATCACATGTGTATCTGTATCACTCATCATATTGAAATAAATACTGTTTAAACTAATATATTAATACAAAATATCTGTAAATGTTAAGACTAAAATGTGTACTCAATTCTGTAATAAAATTGTCTACTACAAGCTAATATTTTGAGAACCCAACATCATTGCCCTATTTACATGTTATTAACATTATATTTTAGATAATCCCTACTGAATGGTAATCACGATAATTGATAGCCAGTTTTCCATTCACATGTTGATGTTTCCATCTTCTAGTGACTTATGTCTTGTAGACACTCAGATGCTTCCTAAATAAACAACATAATTATTTTGTTTACAATCAATGTTGAATGAAAATATATATTACTGAATCTAAGAATACATCTTAGCTATTTGCTTATCCTTTTTAATTCAAACCGCATGTTATTGTCAAGGCCACTGATGGCTGTGTGTTACATTATCTTATGGCATGACACACAGCAATGCGTATGGCTAATTGTGGCCGAGCAAAATTGGAAATATATACCCATACAAGAGTTAATAGCCCAGGTAAACCAAAACTGGAAATATTGAATGGACATGTACTATAGTCATGTGTGCAGGGACAGGGACATAAATGCACTTCAAATCCAGCAGTATACGGTTCTGCGACGCATTAGACCCTGACACATTCCCAAATTAGTCACGTTACCAAATGTCAAGGATTTCAACATTCTACTTCACTCACAGTGTATGCTATTCGTGATACTCCCTTAGATACTACTGGTTGCTGATGACGTATTTAGATTGCGTTCATCAACATAAGGAAGAGATTGACCAAGGATATAAAAGGCTGTTTCATTTGAACAGCCGCGCATGTAACTCGAAGTAGGGAATTACAGTATAAATTAAACTGTTAAATTTATTTATAAATTGTAGATAACTTATAATTGTAAATAAATTAAATTAATAAGTAAATTTGTTAATTAAATCACATTATACACCACTCTTATCCCTTGCAGTCACGAGACAATCACATACAAATGTACTATAGCATAAGACACAAGCATAACAACCACAATAAACAAATTGACACCGAGCAAGCCTACCACAAGACAATAGGAACAATAAGGCATCCAATCAACCATACAATACATAATATAAAACGTACATACTTCCCATAATAGTCCCGCTGATAATTGGATATTTGGGAACGAACCCGGACTTGGCGTATATACAATGGGTTTTTTTGGTGATCCTTTTATTTTGTTTCTAATAGTATGAATTGCTTTAAATCAGATCCGTAAAGCGTCATAACATGTGCTTTATATCCAATATAGCATTCAAGATGGCCGCCAGCATGGTACATTATACTCTTTATTTCCTCTGATTAAGAGATTACATGGTGAATAACAAATAACATTACAAATAACATACATACAAGACATGCATGCAAACATACAAGACATACATACATACTAAACATGGAATAGTGACTTTGCTATACAAACATTGCCTGTGCTATACACACGGTTCTATCGTACAAATGAAAACTTGTCATTTTACTTGTCGAGAAAACCGGTTATTTTCATATGAATGTAGCTTCATACTAGGATGTACATGTGCGCATCTGGACGGGGTCAGCACTGCGCACAACTCAGGTTAGATTAATGGTTATATAAAATAAACGGGCAAGCATGACTTAGAAGAAGGCCCAAGACATGTGCGACCAGCGTAGGCCCATGTCAGCCTGCGCATTAGTACACGGTTCACTGTTTGATCACGGAGATCATAATGCTTTTACAGTGTATAAATTCTTTTCATGTACTAATGCCATTTGATTACAAGGAGATAATCAATCTGTAGTTAATCGTACCATTTCTACGATCGATACTTAACGGTGGGAATTGTTGTACAACATTCAAATTATTGCGTGAGAAAACTACACGTCTCGTTGTAGTTTCATGTAGCGAAATCGAAAGGATGGAAACTACAAGTTGACGTTAGTTGGTGCAAATGCTGGCCTTTTGGCATAATTCACCTAATAAATATCAATATTGGGACATGTATTAATGTTTATGTCGATAAATTGCAAAACACATCTCGTTGTAGTTCTCGCGAAAACGAAAGGTTGAGAATTACAAGTTGACGTTAGTGGGTGTCAATGCTGGCATTTGGCATAATACACCTTATGACTATCATTGATTGGAAATGTAATAATTATTATGTCGATAAATGCATAACGCAATCTCGTTGTAGTTCTCATAAAGCAAACTCGAAAGGTTGAGAACTGCAAGTTGACGTTAATTGGGTGCAAATTCTGCCATGTTGGCATACACTTACTGAATATCAGTGGTTATAAACGTTACTAAATTGGTTGTCCATAAAGCATTTACTTACTCACTAGATGGCTGCGTATGCTGATCAGGCGCCTCGCTAAATGCGCGTAAATATTGTTTGTATCATGACTCTCAATAAATACTAGTATATAATAAACACGTGTTAATAAAGCTGGTGCAATATTGCGGATACATGTTAAGCATGTATAGGATCAGTTTGGATATCGTTATAGATTGTTCCGCTATACAGAATGTTCGAAGTCAAGTATTTTATTATGTATAGCAAACACAATTCAATTTATTCACTGTTTACATGTTTATATGCCATTGTTATTATTACCAATGATGTTCTGCCATGTAGTTACAACATATGAAATTGCGATTCGAAGAAAGTGTTTATGGGATCGTATGTCAGGCAGGTATCGAAGCTGTTTTCCGATTAAGTTTTGAAGCTTCGTTTCACACGGTCCGTCAATGACTTCTAACAGTAGATCTCTGCCGAATTTTTCTTCGATTGTTTGATATAGTATACGTCTTGTTTGTTCTGTTTTGCTACATTCAACTAGGGTATGAGCCACAATATCTGTGAAGAAGCAGCCACACGCATGACAAAGTAGATGTTTTTTTTTCTCGATTTGCTGATTTATTTTCTATCCATAACTGACTCGCTATACGAGCGTGTGGTACGCTGTCGGTTTGTTGGGCACATTCCCAGAGTATTGCCCTTTCGATATTTGTATGTAGGAGACGAAACCGCTCAAAGCAATTATCAGCTTGTAATCTATGATTCCAATGGACGGTTTCTTTAGTTATGTATAAAACTTTTACATTGTGATTTCCACCTATTTTTGTCTGGGAATATACCGGTTTGTATGTAGTTAATCAACTACGCTTATTTGGTCATATTTATCCAAGACGCGAACGATTTCTGGAATGAATCCTTTTTGATTCTTTTCATGCCTGCAAGTGTATAAGGATAATCGGATGTTAAAAACTGTTTTTGCTAGAACATGACATGGCATGTTACATAATCCGCCCAGGAATAAAAGTTTTTTCATGTCAATCTGGGCGGCTACGGATTTCCAGCCAAGCATGCTTATACATATATCTGTTCTCGTTCTTATAGGAAAACCCTGAGCTTTTTTAGCTGCCATTCTCTGGAAGCGTTCCAGCTTATTAATATCTTGTCCCTTTAAACCGGACCACAATTCAGCACCAAATAATAAGCGCGGCATACATATTTTGGACAGGAGATCAGCTGCGTTAATCGGATTTATCTTATTATGGTTTATGTTTAACGACAGCAATGAGTATAATGATGATGTTGCTTTTTTGCAGGCATTATCAACTTTATCAGTGTCTGTCATTTTATTGTTTAAAAATATACCGACATGTCTGATATTATCCACTTGAGATATTGGTTCGGACCCATCGTTAATTGTAACTCATTTTGATGTCTGCTTGTTTTACCAAACGCTATAACGAAGCTTTTAGAAGCATTCATAACATAACGGTACATACATGTGTAACGGTATACTATGTCAAGCATGCGTTGCAAGTTTAGAGGACTGGTAGCTGCAAGAGTTATATCATCTGCAAGAGTTACGTTTCCGGTGGAAGTGTTAAGTATTGAGGTACCGAGCATACTACGTTGGAGTATGCATAGCAATTCGTCAAGGAACAGGTTATAAATCCAAGTAGAGATTATTCCTCCTTGACGGATTCCTTGCAATACAGGAAATGTTTTAGACGGAATACCATTCGCCAGGACACAGCTGGACATCTCGCTATGTGCTTCTGTTTAATAATGGTCAGCATTTTCCCTTTAACTCCCAGGGTTTGTAATTTGTAAAATACACCCTGTAGCCAAACGGTGTCAAAAGCTTGTTTTGTATCAAGTGTAGCAACGTATACTTTTACTACCTAATTCTTTATGTTATGATGTAATAGTTTCTTGCAAAATAAATGATGCAGTAATAGCCCCGATAAACTTTTGATATGCATTTTGTTGAGTGTTTGGAAAATCTATGTTATTATCTGTCACCCATTTAGTTAAAATAGAGTGGAGTACTTTTTCGAATAATTTGTATATGACAGGAAGTAGTGTTATAGGTCTATAATTTCTTGGGTCGGTTCTAGGTTTCCCATTGTCTTTGTATATTGGTATTATCATTCCCTGTTTACACTTGATTGGAATTTTTCCATTCTGAATTATTAAGTTGAACAACTTGGCGAGCGCACCACTCAACGGTGTGCCCCCGTATTTAATATGCTCATTGTATATTTGATCATACGATGCGGCGGCCTTTCTGTTTTTTAAAGATCGAATGTGTGGTTCGAGTGAATCAGTGGTGATGTTAGGTTCAATGTTCGGTATGTTTGTATACTGTTTGATTGAGCAGTTTAGTTTCTCGAGCTCACGTTCAATAAATAATTTATAATCATTATCGAAGTGTTCTTCGTTTAGAGGCATATATAGTTTGCTATAATATCGAGAAAATTCTTCTGATATTTCCACTGGATTCCGAACTGTGCTTGTATCAGTGTTTAGCTGACTGCATGTCTGTATACGTTTGCCCTTTTTACTATTGACTAAGGACCAAAAAAGTCTGTTATCGCATTCGGCATTATAAATTTCTGTTCTACTTCTTCTATTGCTCGTTTTTGTGTGTTGACAAAATTGCGTTTCGATATTTTGTAATTTGTGTATGAGATGTGTTCATGACCTCTAGGTCTACCCTCTGAAATCCATATTCTGCGTGCTAGTCGCTGTGCATCATGCGACGATTTTACACTTTTAGACCAGTATGGTTTTGCGTTACGATTATATTTACTCACAGGTAACGCAGTACTTGAGGCAATTATAATTGATTTAATAATAGTGTCGTAGAGCATATTAATATCGTCAATATGCAAGTTTGTTCCAAACATGGTCGTTAGAGACTCTTGGTACGCTTCGACATGCGAGTCAGTTACTTTATTCCATGCCACGTGTGTCGCTGGCTTCTTCACATGCATGTGTTTTATTGGGATATTTAAAGTAACACATATAGGTAGATGATCAGATACATAATATATGTCATCATCAATAATCTCTATTTGTGTCGCCAAACATGATTCATGTTTATACATAAGTATATGGTCCAACATTTTATTTTCTCCATAGTGATAAAGGTAAACGATGGGCCTATACAATGCTCTGAACAACCTAACGAAATCAATTCGTTTTGCAATATAAAATTGGTTATAGCTCTATCTCTAAATGTGTGCGATCTAGTGCTTTGGGAGGTATTATTTCACCATTCATATCTCCCATAAATATTATTGTTCCGTGCTCGGAATATGAGTCACATATAGCTTGTAAGTTAATCATGTAATCTGTATATTTATCATTTGAATAATTTGCAGATGGCATATAAACACTGAATGCGAATATTTTGCTGGTATCGGAACCTGTAAGTTCTATTCCTACAATTCGGTCATTTGCTAGTTCGTCCATTTTCCTTACAGAGAATTCTAGTGTGGCCTTATACAGGATAGATACACCACCCTTACCGCATGACACATTGCTGTACATATCATAGCTGTTATCACATACAGTTATATCTTTGTAATCAGTGGTAATAGATTGCATGAATAGTTTTGAGTGTTCAAACAGTTTGTGTTCGGTGATGAAGGCAATATCAATATGTTTGTCAACTAGGAGTTTTCCGAGACTGGCTGCGGATGACATGACACCCTCTAACGTTCCATGTCGCTAAATGTAATTGTCTGTTTTGTGACTAATATTTGTATTGTTGTACTCCATGCTAGTCTATATTTGTTATATTATCATATCCACCATTGTGGTATCGTGAGTCAGTGTAGTCCGTATAATAGTCACCATTATGGTGCTGCGAATCTGTAATAGTTGTAGTTCTGGTCGTATCCGTTAGCGTAGTTAGCGTCCGTTTTGTACTGTAATGTCTCCATAATTGTAACTGTCTCTGTTATCTTGTCTGTATGTGTCCCATTTGTTGCGTGATAGCCATTGGCGGCATCTGGTGAACCGTGGCCAGAAGTCGTGCTCTTCTACTTGCTTGTTCCTTGATAGGTGGGTATCGTTATTTTGGCTGCCAAATCGCCGTTTCTACTCTTGAATACTGATGTTGATATTGGCGTAACTTTCCGTTCCTCGAGATATTCTTCAAGGCCTTGTTGGTTTGAATCTATGTCTATTCCACCGATATAATATGTCCTCACTCGTCCGCGATATTTCCCTTTAAATAAACTTGTGTCAGTTTGGCTTGGTAGGCTAGGTTTCACGTGTTTCTGGTTTGGACCCACCATTGTTGGTTTGTCTCCTTGAGTATTTCCGTTAATTTCTTTGTTTTTGTGTGGCGTGTCTATCGTGTGGTTTGTATTGCCAGGTTCTACTGGCTGCGGGGCACTTTGATATTCTGGTGGGTCTATCATCTGCCAGCCTGGTGGTATATCAACTTTATTTTTCTGACGAGCTGTTTTCGTTCTGTTTTCCTGTTTTTATTAGTATTGTTCAATTGTTTTTGATTTGTTCTGTTAAAATGTGTGCTGTTCGTAGCGCGTTGGGCAGGCATACGTACAGTGTCAGCATATGTTGGCGTATATGTCGTTTGCGTTTGGTCGTCATTCGTCGTCGCGACGCCATATGTATTGTTCGTATTACATTCTTCTATTCGTATCGGTTCTGGAGTCACGTTTTGTTGTTGTGTATTTGTTGCGATCACTGGGCTAGCATGTTGGACTGACGTTCCTGTCGCATTATGGCCATAGTGTGTGTTCTGGTATTGTGTGGTGTTTTGTTCTGTGTCCTGTGATGTGTTCTTCCTCAATAGGCCATCTAACGAATTTAATAGCACTTTCTGTTTTTGCAAGATATGTTTTTAAATCGTTTCTATTTTGTTGTGCCGTATATTCCATTCTATACTCAAATGACGTCAATATTTCATCTACCGCCTCTTTTAGGCATTTCATGTCACTTTTCAATTCCTGTTTGTCTGATTCTAAGTGCGCTATTTGTAATTTCAGATGGTTTATTATTTCATTGTCTTGTTTTCTTGCTTTTAGTAGCTCCGAATATTTATTTCCCAGTTCGATAACGTTTGCAAGGGACTTGACTCATTTGGATTGTTATTTCCTTTGATTTGTGGATTTCTGGGATTGGTGCATTATCACAAGGATTATTGCATTCATTTTCAGTTGGTATTACGGTTTCCTTTGTTTTACTGAAAATAGTTTCTATCTCGCCGTCTTCGCCTTGAATGAACATATATAGAATGTAACAATCTTGAGCGAGCTTAACCGCGGCGGAGACTTTCCACGAGCCTCTGCGTGCAATCAATTTGCCGTCAGCTGGACATTTATCTAATTGTCTAGCACGCCTGAATAATGTATCTCTATACGATGTTAGATCAGTCTCGGATTCATGTGTTTGTTTCAGCAATTTCTCAATATAAAGATCTTTCGGCAGGTTATACAGGTCTTTATCCAGTGTACAGCTAGGCTGGGTGCCGGGGATCTGGTCTTCAACGAGTTGGCCATATATAGATGGGCTGTTACAATTGTTCATCAACGGGTTGCTGGAATCCGCGTGAATCTGTTTCAAATATGTTTGTTGCTGATTTTCAAATGTTCCATTATTATACCCAATGTTTGGCGCGGCATACATATACGGAAGGGGGCGGTCTCCGGCTGGTGTATTGCACGTGTAAGCAGGACGCAAACCGGTCGCCGGTTGAAGGGTATGATATGTCGGGCTCACATCACACAGGACGCTGTCTGTATCCGCAGCAACAGGTGACCCTCCGGTCGCCATCATCACGGGTAGCCGAGTATATTTGGCGGGCAGGTGCGCGACACCCACCGAGCTACTGCGCTCCAGTCAACCGTGTACACAATAGGCGCTTATCCCACGTGAGAATATCCTTCCGCACTATCGTAGTATTTATGTGTACTAGAGCGTGACGGAGTTTTGACCATGCCCTCAGTGCGCAGCTGATTACAGTTCATCATGCATTGTCACAGGCCTGCAGGGCATTGTTAGTTGGACAAATAATACAAATGTTATCAACGATCAAATGTGTGTATGAATTATTGAAGTAAATAAGCAAATTTACCTATTGAAAGTTCAAATATCACTTATTCACATATTCCGCAGCAACTGTTCCAAAAATTGTTCCATTATATTCCGTATTTATCATTAAATTTCACATAATCCAAGAGCGAAAAGTAAACACAACCTAGACCTCGCGCATGCGAATATCGGAGAAATGCGGCTATATATTTTGTCAATTTTCAACACCATTTACGGAAAAAAATTACTGATTTTTTAAAACAATATCGGCACAACTAAATACGGTGATAGAATTTTTGTCAACTTTTCAACACCATTTACGGAAAATATTACTGATTTTCTAAAAACAATATCGGGCGAAGGTGTACTGAACTACTCTTTATTTACATAACCAGCCGTCTAATAGATCTGTGTATAATCGAGAGTATATCGTTAATTGTCATGTTGTCTACGCATTATCGATTTTTTTCCCCACACAAAGCGACGTGTATTTACGACTAGATCTGTGTAATGTGTCGGGTGTAGCCAAAGACCATACATAAATTCGTAATTAGTCACAGATGTAGCCTTAAAATATAATCGATTTCCTTAAATTACGTCCGCAAGTTGACAGATATTTCAGAGCAGACGTCATCGTAATTTGCCGTTATTTATTTCCAAAATTTACCATATATTCTGTAAATGGCGTTGAAAGGTGACAATAAATTAAGACCAGATCAGTACATTAAATCGCTATCGGCGACAACTAACGATCCGTTTACGCGTATCCAATGTTAAATATACATCGTTATTTTATATGACTTTCGTAGTTTTTACCGAGAAATTCAAACTGTTTCCAATTATTGGGGAAAATAATATCATGATTAGCACACCGTTTCACTAAGCAGCGGCTACTCAGTGAATGGGATCACACGGTCTATTGTTTACACTGGATTAATGGCGGCCCCATGAGGTCTCGGGTAAATCTTATTTTTAAATAATACGACTGTGATTTCTTCCTTTTAGTGATGACCATGTTCCAGCCGTTAACACTTATTTAGCAGCATTATTTATGTAGTTAGTCTGAAACATTCTGCAGAGAAATTGAATAGGACGGAATCGAGCGTTGTTTAAACTTAGTCCGGTTCATATGCACAGGTCAAAATATGAACTGAAAATGGCGCTTTGTGTGACAGAAATCCGTACGCGGACGAATAAAAAAAAAACATTTTGTTATAAATATCACATATAGCGAAACAGCGGTAGCATCTACTGTTTTAATAATATGCATATATATTGTAATTCATGTTTAATAGTGATATACTTATGAATAATATACGATACTATGGTTTATACTCCAGCACTATGTTTTAAGGCTGTGTGATTTGCCTCAATATAAGCTGGATTAAAATTAATACTTATATTCATGCGCTTCATGAGAACATCAATACATTTAAAATATACAAATATTACTTAAAGGGGTATCGATATGATACATTTTAATAATATAAATATTGAAAATACACATTACAATCGCTTACAACATACGTTATTGATCGAAAATAGTCACTGCATCGTGACCTATTTGACCGCATTACCTATTGCGCGGGCACCTCATCATACCCCTATTTACATAGGTAACTGGGGGTATAGTGAGGTATGCTCGCTAATACAATGTTTGCGTAATGGACGTTCGAAATCTATAATAAAAAGACAACAGTTCGACCTTTCCGCGGCCATATTGGATGAACATAATCTTCAGATTTTAACAAAAAATCCTCCAAGTGATTGTCTCCTCGATACATGCGATTTGATATATAACATGACCATATTTGGTTCAAATGCGAAAATTGAGCCCTACTTGACCCCCGGGCCCCACCATTTTAACATTGACGATATGTCATTCCTGCCAAGTTTCGTCGAAATCGGTCTGGCGGTTCGTGAGAAGAAGAATTTTTCAACAAGTTGGCCTAATTTTCGATGGCGGCCAACTTGGATTATGCGTCAACCTTCATTTTAACAAATTTGAAAAGGCTTCACCCACGCACGATAACCGTGAAGACTGACCAGCATCGGCCAAGCGATTAACGAGAAGAAGACGTTTGATATATATAATAAAATGATGACATTTCGACCATTCGGTGGACATCTTGGATGACGTACATGTAGGACATCCGATTTCGACACAACACAAATCGTCTCCTCGATACCTTCGACTGTTTTTTTAGACGATGACCATTTCCTAGTGATTTCATTCGTTTCTCCCTCATCATAAATATATCTTGCCGACTCAATTCTAATGAAATTCCAAAACATATTTACAGAGAAAATAAGAAAAGTACTCCTTCTGTGATGACAGTTATTTTCGCCGCTAATATGCAAAGCTCAATATCGACTGAAAAAACGTAACTTGGTTTCACACCATTGCCTACAACCGTTTGAATATTATTCCGCAATTGTAAACATTGCTACGGAGCCCCGCAGGGGACATGGATTCTTTTTATTAATTCGTTCCCACGAAATAACAATTCGTTTTCTCGAATTAACAATTCGTTTCGAAGAAATGACAATTTGCTTCCTCAATTTAACAATTCGTTCCCTCGAATTAACAATTCGTTCCCTCGAATTAACAATTCGTTCCAACGATATATCAATTGGTTCCCACGAATTAACAATTCGTTCCCGTGGAAATTGAGGGGAATTCGTGGGAACGAATTTTTAATTCGAAGGAACGAATTGTTAAATTGACGGAACGAATTGTTATTTCGTGGGAACGAATTAATAAAAAAAAGAATTCTACGTCCCCTGCGAGGCTCCGTACAATATCGAATGAAAAAACGTACAATGGTTACACAACATTGCCCACCACTGTTTGAATATTATTCCGCAATTGTAAACATTACTGAGGAATCAATACTGCAATGAATATTGGATGGGAGCGTGGACTGTGAACAGGATACTGTTAATGTTATAATCAGGTTTGTAATCAGAACACTTCTACGGATCCCTGCAGTGGACGTATAATTCTTTTTTTATTAATTCGTTCCTACAAATAACAATTCGTTCCCTCAATTTAGTCATTCGTTCCATCGAATTAACAATTCGTTCCCACGAATTAACAATTCGTTCCCTCAAATGAGCAATTCGTTCCCTCAATTTAACAATTCGTTCCCACGGGAACGAATTGATAATTTGTGGGAACGAAGTGTTATATCGTTGGAACGAATTGTTAATTCGAGGGAACGAATTGTTAAATTGAGTGAATTAATTGTTATTTCGTGGGAACGAATTAATACAAAATAATCCATGTCCCCTGCGGGTCTCCGTACACTTCGCCCCGTACGACCAGTTTCCGTTCACCTAGCTTGTATTGGATATCATTTCAAACTGCCAGTCACACATATGACACTGATTCCACGTCGACCGGCCTTCTCAAGACGTGGACAATATTGTGTACACATACATCAAATTATGTAATATTCGCATCATGTTGGTGTAATGGTGGCTCGCATTATTCGCTTTTGTAAAAATGACTTTCAAGCGAGCCACGATAATCGCCATACACGACAACCAGACATAATAGAAATATAGTTGCAAGTGCGGGTTCATTGCAGCTGTTGATTTGTGCCTCAGACGTACCTCACCTTAATTGAAACTCTATGTAAAAAAAGACTCTCCTTGCGTGAAAAATGTGATAGGCCAGAACGACAATAAGACGGGCATGCGGAAAGATACACTGATGCACACTTTCTTCGTGGTAGGTCAAATATAGAGAGTGTTTTCTTTCCTGTAGATGAATGCTTATCCAGTGAGTGGGGGCGGTTCGATTTCGCAACCCCAGGGTTGGCAATGTCCCGGGAAATGTGCATATTACGGCGGGATATACCGGAAAATATTGGGAATACCGGGAAATACCGGACATATGATTTGTAGTGGACGGTGATACAACAAATGTCATTCTTAGTAGCAAATCCCTTACCAACTGGTTTTCAATGTGTCAGTGTTTTATTATGTTCTACTGGTAGACTTCCTGCCCATGTAATATGTATAATACAGGAGAAGAATTCACATATTTTTAAACGTAAACGCTTGTTTTCTAATTACATTTCAAACTGTATGTATCACATGTGTATCTGTATCACTCATCATATTGAAATAAATACTGTTTAAACTAATATATTAATACAAAATATCTGTAAATGTTAAGACTAAAATGTGTACTCAATTCTGTAATAAAATTGTCTACTACAAGCTAATATTTTGAGAACCCAACATCATTGCCCTATTTACATGTTATTAACATTATATTTTAGATAATCCCTACTGAATGGTAATCACGATAATTGATAGCCAGTTTTCCATTCACATGTTGATGTTTCCATCTTCTAGTGACTTATGTCTTGTAGACACTCAGATGCTTCCTAAATAAACAACATAATTATTTTGTTTACAATCAATGTTGAATGAAAATATATATTACTGAATCTAAGAATACATCTTAGCTATTTGCTTATCCTTTTTAATTCAAACCGCATGTTATTGTCAAGGCCACTGATGGCTGTGTGTTACATTATCTTATGGCATGACACACAGCAATGCGTATGGCTAATTGTGGCCGAGCAAAATTGGAAATAGTATACCCATACAAGAGTTAATAGCCCAGGTAAACCAAAATGGAAATATTGAATGGACATATACTATAGTCATGTGTGCAGGGACAGGGACATAAATGCACTTCAAATCCAGCAGTATACGGTTCTGCGACGCATTAGACCCTGACACATTCCCAAATTAGTCACGTTACCAAATGTCAAGGATTTCAACATTCTACTTCACTCACAGTGTATGCTATTCGTGATACTCCCTTAGATACTACTGGTTGCTGATGACGTATTTAGATTGCGTTCATCAACATAAGGAAGAGATTGACCAAGGATATAAAAGGCTGTTTCATTTGAACAGCCGCGCATGTAACTCGAAGTAGGGAATTACAGTATAAATTAAACTGTTAAATTTATTTATATTGTAGATAACTTATAATTGTAAATAAATTAAATTAATAAGTAAATTTGTTAATTAAATCACATTATACACCACTCTTATCCCTTGCAGTCATATCCTTCCGAGACAATCACATACAAATGTACTATAGCATAAGACACAAGCATAACAACCACAATAAACAAATTGACACCGAGCAAGCCTACCACAAGACAATAGGAACAATAAGGCATCCAATCAACCATACAATACATAATATAAAACGTACATACTTCCCATAATAGTCCCGCTGATAATTGGATATTTGGGAACGAACCCGGACTTGGCGTATATACAATGGGTTTTTTTGGTGATCCTTTTATTTTGTTTCTAATAGTATGAATTGCTTTAAATCAGATCCGTAAAGCGTCATAACATGTGCTTTATATCCAATATAGCATTCAAGATGGCCGCCAGCATGGTACATAGTAAATAAAGTTGTGACTATTCCGGGCTTGAACATGTTCCAATATGCGTTGAAAATTCACTGTGTTCAGTGCAATCACGTTTGAGTTTCATCTTCATCATCCAACTATATACTATTCTAATGGTTTCCGAAATGGGTGCCGAAAATAATTTTGTTTAGCCAAATATGATTAATTTCTATGTAACACGTCTTTGTCATACGCAATTTTAATGACATACATTGTATATACATAGTTCATTTCTGAATTGACACTACCATGTCACAGATGTGTTGCATTGTCTAAATGTCGTCCAATATGGCCGCCATGACGTTAAAACACTGGTGCTGCACATTCGTTTGCAACCATCCTGGGGCCGTTTCACTAAACTTCCTATGACTAAACTGTTCGTAAGAGCAAATTTGGGATCGTCCGGAAATTCCAATTGATGGATTTACATGTATTGAACATAGGCAGCATATGCAGTTTATGTTCAAAAAATGTAAATCCAATAATTGTTTACAATAAAACATTGTTAATGTGACATGTACAGATTATAATCAGTTTGCATTTACGAACATTTTACAAGTTTAGTGAAACGGCCCCCAGATTTATGGTTGAGACAAACGAATCACACAGTGTAGTAATCACCGTTGAATGGTTTTTAATGTGGTTCGGTTTGTGATACATCTTTACTACCCCCCTCTATAATTAGTTTTCTGAACTAATGGGTTACCTTTTTCAGAGTGGGCGGTGGTAGCAGATCCATGTAACTTGTCTGCGAAAATTAACTTCCAGTAAGGAATAGTGATATTAAGTGTTGTGTTAGTGGTGTTAGTAACCAGGATCTTTGTATTTGACACGAAAACCATGATACAGATCCGTTATTAATTATGAAATTTGATTCACATATTCATGGGAGAGGTTCAGCTCGCCCAATATACATTGTGAGTGTCGTGTATTATTATTTTCGGCCTTCTGTTCCATTTTCATCTCCCGAGATCTATACGAGTTGTGTAAGTGTTCTTGTTTGTATTCTATGGCACATTACTTGAATTTAAGTTTTTTATTTCTAGAGTGCTTAGTATATTTGGGAGACGCTCCACTGCTAGTCATTGACGCACCTTGGTGATTGTTGATGAGTATGTGCTTGCCACTATACATTGTCTTAAATGGTGAAATATTTCCATTTAATTGGGCTATCTGGTCTTCTTAGTTGCAGTGTTTCCACTATACTGTATTGCATGTTGCTATTCCCAGGTTCAGTGTTTGTAGATAAAAGGTATCTATGTTATAATCAAGATGTAACATAATTACCAATCGTAGTGACCAACTCGGCACATGCAATATTACCCTGCGTAAAGCGGTACCCAGAGCGATAAACAACAACAAATGCATGCTGCACTGTTTACATATGCAAATCGGTATGACCAATTGTCAGCTGTTAATAAGGCAAGCATATCATACATTCCGTAAATGATACATGTATTTGGTTCGCTGTTTCAATTGTGAATACTGTGATTCTTGTTATTATAATGTACGAGCGTACGTACTGTTTAGCGTTGTCACAGTGGCTATCATTGTCATACTTGCAACTAATCATAATTATGTGCAATGCATTGATGAACCAACTTCTATGTATTGTTCAAACCGATATTACTAGCTCTTGTGCGATGTGTCTGTTACCTTTGCGTAACTGAAATGAACTAATCAGAATGATTTAATAGTTCATAAACATGGGAATCAACAAATGTTCTGCAAATGCGAATATCATGTAAATGTTATATGCATCCTGTAATTGTGATTAGCGAACGTCAAAGACAGCATTAAATATATATAGAGGGAATATAGCAAGTTAGTGCTTACATGTAGCAGCCGCATAATTATAATATTGACTATTGTCTGTTTCACGAAAGCTGCCCAAATTTGAAGGCTATATAAACAATTCAAAAACAATAATAAACATTTATGAATGAGCCTTGTTTTTATTTCGTGAAATTTGGTCAAATATTGATTTTATTGCGAATGAGGATTTAACATTTTTAGAATTTCAGAAATAGTGGACCGATTTTCTAAATTTAGCTTTCGTTTTCTTATTTACATCATTTCCAAAATATTTAGCCAGGTTTCCAATTTCCAATTTTTGTTATTTTCTGACTCCTCCGACAGCTGCTAAACCTCCTTTTCCCCGATGTTCAATTCCAATAGAGACGAAATAATATTTTCGCAATAAAATTAATATTTGACCAAATTTCACGAAATAAAATAAAGGCTCATTCTTAAATTTTGATAAAAAAAAAATAAAAAAAAAATACTGTTTTTGCATTGTTCGTATGGCCGTAACATTTGGGCAGGTTTCGTGAAACAGACAGTATATACTATATTCGTAACATGTGTTGCATGTATGCATACAGACTAAACCATTTGAAGCATACTGGCGGTTAGTATTAACTTAATATTGTTAAGGTTATAACAGTCCGTTAATCTAACAGAAGTTTTGAGCAACCGGGCCCAGACTAGTATTATCAGCTGTTTTTGGCAGTGCAGAGTTAACTGAAAAATACTCACATATACACGCACACATTCATTTGGTGACCGTCTTGAATACCACTTAATTACCCAGTGGGCACACGGCGTCAGATTGACGTTGGATATTGGTTGGATTCACGTCGCGACGTCGCCAACCAAAATACAACGTATATGCGGCGTCAATACTACACCGTTGTATTTACGTCGGGATTTGACGTAAAAACAACGTCGTACAACTGACCTGTTTCCACAGAGTTGAGATATTTTTTCATTTTATTTACTGGAATCTTTCAGAATAGTATATAGTAGCAAGGGATTAAAACTAATTTGAAGCATTCCGACAAGTACGTATCAATCCACCGCACCAAACGTTGTATTTACGTCGGAATCTGACGTCAAAACAATGTCGTACAACTGAGCTGTTTTAACATTGTTGATCGAGCTATATGTTTTCACTTCATTTTCTGGAATATTTCAGAATAGTATATAGCAAAATTAAGGGGACAAAAACTAATCTGAAACAGCCCGACACGTGTATTTCAAGTGTATCGACTCATCGCACCAATGCCGGGAAATTTCGAACCTTTTACGGATGACCGCGAGATTGTTTCGCAGACTAAGTAGAGTTACCTCCCTTCTTTTCTATATCAGGGCTAGACTAACTAGTTCGTTTCAGAAAGTTTTTTTCTATTCTGACATTTAACCTTTCTGAGACGAACCCGATCCGCATAATTTCTTCGTCGAAACCAAAAATAGACAGTAAAGTAATATTTTCGGAAGAATTGATACCTGGCAGATTAATAAAGTATTTCTACATACTTATTCAGCTAAAATATGGGTTATTTATCGTGTTTTACACGGTTATTTAACGAAAACTCGATAACCTTAACATCATTGTTATTGGCATGTGTTACGGACGATTTCCGACTATTGTCGACTACTGCCGAAAACATTCGACCAATCGCCTGAATTAATAATGATTTATTATCCTCCAAAATCGGAGAGCGTATAACAGACTGAAACACGGTGTTTCAAGAACAGTAACTGTAATCGGCTTACGGAAAATAATCGGAGAATTTACGGAGAATTACACGTGACGCTTCAGAAAATATATAAAAAGGAAATAAACACGATTAATCGACCGATAACGACTTTATTTTAACAGATATTTGTTATTTATCATACAAACATACTTTCCATGGCGAAAATCAGACAGTACATGCCGTATTCGGCTCATAATCGACCATTGTAAATTTTACAATGGTCATCTACGAAGGAAGAATAGGAACCCGGGCTTGTCCATAGATGACTGAAAAATGTCCGATTGAAAAAAACGTTATTTTGGAACAAGCTAGCAGGTCTATATCAGGGCCTATCGTTCATATTATACCCAATGTTTATATCGTATAATAAAAAACATTGAACGAAATCCGCCATGTGAGTTAGTACTCACATTTCAGAGCACACACATATCTATTTGGTAAACTTTGTGAAATTACGAAGGTACAATATTACACGGCGTGTCTCGTATGAGAAAATATATCGGCAAACACAGTCTGATTAGATTGATTGATTGATTATCGGTGTTTAACGGCCTATCAACAGCTAAGGTCATTTAAGGCCGGGCCAACGGGATGGATTTTCCCGTATTCAACCTGTCTACAATGAAGGAAATTACCGAAATCAGAACTCAATATTTACATAACTATATATTCAGTCATGAAGTTAGAATATCCTGACCTGGTGCCAAGTCCATACCGCACCAGAGTCACTTAGCTCTGCCCCAAAGTAATAGGATTAGCTATATTAAAGCTTATTACTTCTTAATGGAGCGTAACAGGACTTACAGTCTGATTAGAGTCTACGTTGTTTGTGCTATTTCGAATTGTATGTTTTATTCATGGCTACGACGTGCCTCAAATATCGGCGAAAAGTCTGATTAGGGTCTTCATTGTTTAAGATCTATCTATCTATTTATTTCTGCCACACGCCCTCGCGGGCATCATCGGGCAACTGCGCGTCGGTGTCTAATTAGTAAAAGTATAGCAAACAGTAGAATAGCATGGAAAATAAAGTAAAAGTAATGTTAAAAGTGTGAAGGAGGATAAAAAGTCGTTAAAAACAGCAATATGCACTTACGGTTTTTGGTGCGTGATGCGGCTGACAGAAAGCTTGAACGAATCAAGATCTTTCTGCAGTACGACAACCGCTGGTAGAGAATTCCATTGCACTATAGTGAGAGGAAAAAATGAATATTTGTAGTAATCGACACGAGTATGGACCTGTTTAAATGTCATAGAGTGACAGAAGCGGGAAACGAGGAATAGTATCGGACCTAGGACTGACCCTTGTGGAACGCCAGAGGTGACAGGGATAGTATCTGAGGACTCACCTTCAAGTAGGACCGACTGTGTCCTATCACTGAGGAAGGCTCGAATCCAGTCCAATGTCATGCCTTGAACACCGTAGGTACTTAGCTTATGGAGTAGCTTCTCGTGGGTGACTTTGTCGAATGCCTTGCTAAAGTCAAGTAGTATGAGGTCTGTTTGCCTACCTTGACTGCACGTTCGTGCCAGGTCCTCGATGAGCATGGTCAGCTGTGCCTCGCATGCGCGCTTCTCCCTAAACTCGTGCTGTAAGTCATACATAATAGTGTGTGAGTCTAGGTGGCGGGCTAGGTTGGAGGCTACTATGTGTTCAAGTACCTTGCAAATAATACATATCAGTGATATAGGACGGTAATTCGCTGCGATTGACCGGTCTCCCTTCTTGTATAATGGAGCCACATTGGCAGAAACCCAGTCCTTTGGTACTTCGCATGTTTGTAGGGATTGCTGAAGATTACCTTTAGAATAGGTGCTATTTGTTCCCTTAACTCTTTCAGTACCAATGGCTTTATCAGATCTGGGCCCGCTGCTTTAGTCGGATTAAGGCCGTGGAGTAGCTTCATTATACCTGATGTTGAGATGTCGATATCGGGCATATGAGGGTAGCGCTGGGGTTGGGTTCCTCCACTCGTGCCTGGGTCAATATGTGATCTTGGAGAGAATACGGACTGAAACTGTTTGTTCAGTATATTGGCTTTCTCTTTTGTGTCTGTGTGGAGCTTACCTTCTGACAGTAGGGGAGATATGCTCTCACTGTCTTGCCTGGCGCCCTTCAGGAACGAGAAAAGATTTGTACTGTCGGCCTTTGTGTCGCCTTCATTTTCGTCGTTGACACCTAGTAAGTCTGCAATGTAGGTTTCGTATGCTAGTTTTACCTTTTGTCTTATTAGGTGTCGCCATTCGAGGTGCTGTTGTCTTTTCTCTGGGCAGTGAGACTTCTTGAATTGATCATTAAGTTTATTACGTTTTCGGATGGCTCGTCTGATGTCCTGTGTGATCCAGGGGAGGGATTTGTTACCTCGTATAAGCTTGGATGGAACGCACTCATCTTGGAGTTTCTGGAGATTAGACGTAAACTCATCCCAGAGGTCTTGGACAGACTTACCATTGCTCTGTGACAAGAAAGTGTCCTTGTAGGTAGACATACCATATCTAAAATCATCCCAATTGGCTTTTCTATATAAGTGAACATGGCGTGGTTTAGTTTTAAGTAATTTAGGTTTCATGTTGGCTTCGACACATACAACATCGTGATCACTGATGCCGGGAATTACAGAAACCTTACCAATCAGTGTGTTGTTGGTG
This sequence comes from Conchocele bisecta, assembly GCA_029237695.1. Taxonomy (NCBI): domain Eukaryota; kingdom Metazoa; phylum Mollusca; class Bivalvia; order Lucinida; family Thyasiridae; genus Conchocele; species Conchocele bisecta. Next base: position 160,232,916 of record CM055266.1, read on the forward strand.
GTAAGGAAGAGATCAAGTGTATTGTTGTACCTTGATGGTTCACTTACTAGTTGTGTTAAGCTAAAGTCGTCCATGATATCAACGAAACTTTCATATATACCATTATGTTGGCAGTCATGTGATATTGTGGGTGTATCTGTGCTCCAGTTGAATTTGGGCAAATTCATGCCACCAGTCACATGGACTATACCAGGATGTTTACGTACCAGTTCCAGTGATTTCCGGAGTTCAGCGAGGCTTGTTTCGTCATTTTCATGAGCACGGTAGTAGGCAGCAAAATAATGGGGCTGAGTACCTGTTACTTCCAACTTTACCCATGTTATTTCACAGTTTGTGGTAAATTGGGGCTCATGGCTACATATTATGCCGTTTCTTACCATTATGAACACACCTCCACCTTTTTTACCTTTCCTGTCTAGTCTGGAAAGGGAAAATCCGCATGGAAGGAACTCAGCAGTACCAATGTCTGGGGTGAGCCATGATTCTGTACCCACAAGAATATCTGGCTGTTCTGTGTCCACTAGTGCATGAAAGTCACCTATTTTGTTCATCACAGAACAAAAATTTACGTTTAGTATCTTCAATTTCCGTGGTGTTGTCAGTAACTCAGTCATTAACACTGACTACGTTGAATTAAAATTTGTTGTTTGATGGGTTTTTTTTATCAATATTTCATAACAAAGACATATTTTGACAGCTCTTGTAAATCTTCTTCATCAAAGACGATTCTCGTGTGATGCCAACACATGGTTTTCAGTAACAAATACGATACAAATGATGACAAGCGACGACAATTTTCTTTCCCCGGTCTGTTAGGGTTAAGCTAGTATTACATTATGTGTTTACATTTCTAGTATTAAATCATCTATTTGCATGGAAATAATTTCATAAAAGAATCAATAAAACATGGTGTTTCCCAAATTAAATTCTTTATTATTTATCATAACCCATACAGATAGTACGTGTATTGGAACTTGGCACAGCTAATTAACTGTTTGTTTGTTTGTCTTGATCATATCCGGGGGACAGGAAATCATTATGACAACATCCTGACCAAACTGGGTTAATCCCACTGCACATTCCATCCAATCATTCACAACTTCCACCTCGACTTGCGTGGCCTAACATTACTTACTACCCCATAACAAAACAGCTTTTTGACCAACATTTTATTTATGATCCGATCGTCCTGAAATTTGGCACATATGAAGACTATGTAATTGTGGATAATAAGTTAAATTTTGAGCTTTTAAATCATTTTAGCCTTTGTTCCAGGCATTTTGTTCTGTGACTAGTGCCGTTCACAGTAGTTTACTCTTATGTTATATACTCTTGAGAATATGTAATCAATAGATCATCAATATTTCTGTTTTTTAATAAGTGTATATCTTTCTGGTTGTATGATATACATTTGTTCTTTCTATAAGGGATTGGCAACAGGTAGTGAGGGAGTGGGCAAGCTGCCCTCGCAGACGGAAACGCTGGAGGAGCTCCAGAGACTTGATGCAACACTACAGACATTAGAAACAAGAGACAATATGGTTAGTATGCACATTGAGATCATTATTTTTTCTATGTACCGCATTTATGGATTTTGAGAAACAAATAGTTTTCGAATTGATTGTGTTGTTGTTTCCTTATTTTTTTAAAAATTGAGATAAGCTAGTGACAGGTGTGTAAACTAAAAAAATCTAAATAACACAGCATAATTATTACCAGTTTTCTATGACTATTCTAAACACTGTACAGATGTAAATATGCACAATAAATTAGAAAAGAGCCTTGTGCCAATTGATTTACTTTCTGTTGTCTATGGAATTGTATGAAAAACTAAAAAGTACTTTTTAGCTCGCCTATACTATGTATAGGGGAGGTATTGTGGTGTTGGCGTCGGCGGCGTCCACTGTGGACACATATGGGTTCAAAGTTTTAATTTAAGGTTTGTGTTTTGGTTTTGGGGGGTTACATCTTCACTACGCATAAACCATATTTCCACACACACCCTTTACACCCATTCTGATCCTGGGGCATGGTCATGGTCATGTTTGCAGGGTTCTGGACTTGGGTTTAAGGTTTGTGTTTAATGTTTGGTTTTCATTCTAACTTCACTAATACTTCATTGATAACTTCATGTTTTATGCATACCGTTAGTAAGAATCACCCATTCATCCACCCTCACCCTTACACCCCTTATGACCCTTGGGAAGGTCAAGGTTATGTTTGCAGGGTCCTGGACTTAGGTTTAAGGTTTGCGTTTAACGTTTGGTTTTCATTCCAACTTCACTAATATTTCATTGATAGCTTTCATATTCCATGTATACCTTTAGTAAGAATCACCCAACCATCCACACTCACAGACACCCCTATACCACTCTTGACCCTAGGGCAAGGACAATGTCATGTTTGGAGGTTTCTGGTCTTAGGTGTAAGGTTTACGTTTAATGTTTGGTTTTCAGTATAACTTCACTATTATTTAATTGATAGCATTCATATTTGCTTTATTCCTTCAGTAAGTATTGCCCATCCTTTCACCACACATGCTCTGACCCTTGAGCAAGGTCAAGGTCATTTTTGGATAGTCCTAGCCTTGGGTTCAATGTTTGCGTTTAACGTTTGGTTTTCATTCTGACTTCCCTATTATTTCATTGGTGGCTTTCATATTTAATTTATACCTTTAAATATTTGTTCTAGGTATTGGCTACTTATGAAACTTTGTATAGATATGGTGTTTAAACCCTATTAGGCGAGCTTGTGACGTCTTTCTGACAACTCTTGTTATTTAATATGTTTAGATTGCTGAATTGTCCAAAATCGGAGGGGTAAACGGGAACCATGTCATAAAGAAAATAATGGAAAGGTAAGTATTTCTTTATCTTTGTTTAAGAATAATGTCAACTCAATTGAGTACCTCGAGATCTATTGGGAACTGTTTTACTAGTATATACTGAATTAAAATATAAACATGTTTATGAATCAAAATATAAACATGTTTATATATCATTTGAAAGGTAATTGAATGAACTAACTAACTTTGAGTCATATTTGGTTGTACTCTAGCATAATCCTTGCCTTCTAGTTCTTAAAAAATTGTTTAATCACTTTACATATTCAAAAAAACATATTTAGAAAACAAATAATTTTATTAAAGAAATTCTTCTTTTACTTTTTTAGTTATTGCATTTCAAGAATAAATATGACGCCAAAAAGAAAATGACCTGTGTTTCCGCTAACGGTCTCTCCAATGATAGGGTCGGTCGGGTATAAACTTTATTTCGTTTTTAAATTTTATTTCTCCAAGCAACAATTAACCGCTGATGGTGTAAAGCATTTTAGCTGTTTAGCGATGTCCGACATTAACGGTTTTCCGTATGTTGCAAACTTGATCGAGAGGAGATGGAGCTGATCCGAGATGACTCCTGGCATGGGATTTGATATAAAGGCCATACTTAGGCACCATTTTTTATAAGACCGTTTTGAAAAAATAACGGTACGTATTATGTTTTACCGAACGGCGGGCGGGCGGCGGACAGATAAACTGCATAGTTTGTGTACACAACTCCTTTGAAACTCCTCAGTGGATTGATCTGAAACTATACACACGCGTTCCACACATATTGAAGATGTGCACCTTGGTGTTTTTATGCCGAAAACATTATTGTTTAACAAAAATGTCACCTTTTAAACTTGGCCATTTTTGTTTCTGTATCTTCGCTGACTGGCCCATATTCGACGGTCGTATTTTGTATCTTACGGCACTCTTGTTGTAGTTCAAAACAGCCAATATCCGCAAGTAACAATTTTCCACTCAATAAAACCTGTAGAGTCGGCATAAAAAAATAGGGTCGATCAGGTTAGCAGAAACACAGGAGATTTTATTTTTGGCCTGAGGATTGTGCACATTGAGTTGACAGTATTCTGAATAACACGAACAAAATAAATTTCGTATGTTTATGCTTCTTGTATAATTGTTGTATAATTCATAGGCACTCCCTCCTACCGAGATCAAGGTCACAGTCATTTGCTGACCTTGGTTAAAGTTGTTCTCAACTGCTATAAACCAAACAATTTTCATCGCAGATCTCCCGTACTTAATTGGCACATACTAACAACATGTCAACTTGATTACTTCCACTCACCCAATCCTGCCAGGTTCAAGGTCAAGGTCACTTACAAAGTTCAAGGTCAAGTGTTGACTTTGTTCAAATCAAATTTCAAATTTCAATGTGTTTTGTTTGATACAGAAAGTGTCGCACATTTCATTGGTTGGCAGGAGTCCATAAATTCAGCTTTCTAATCTCGGTGTTAGATGTAAGTTTACGACGTATGAACATTGCATTGTTCATACGTCGTAAACTTACATCTAACACCGAGATTACAAAGCTAAATGTATGGACTCCTGCCATGTCTAACCAAATTCCAACGTCCGAGTTACGTTGGATTTACGTTCGATTTTGGTTGTATATGGAAGTTAGATAGACGTCACTTTGACGTAAATCCAACATCTGGGTCTGACGTAAATCCAACGTAAATCCAACATCTGGATCTGTCGTAAACCTGACGTAAATCCAACGTAAATCAAAAATCAGGATCTGACGTAAACCTGACATAAATCCCAACGTAAATCCAACATTTGGATCTGACGTAAATCCAACGTCAGGATTTGACGGTGTGTGAACGTCATTTTCTGACGTAAATCCATCTTCAGGGTCCGACGTTGGATTTACATCAGAAAATGACGTCTATCAGACTTTCATATGGAACCAAAATCAAACGTAAATCCAAGGTTGGGATCCAACATAAATACAACGTAACGCTGACGTCTTGTGCCCACTGGGTAGCATATGGGTGAATAATTAGTAATTAATACAGACGTGCGAAACGCAAAATGACATTCAACACCGATTTCAAT
>CM055266.1:160238324-160399568 GCA_029237695.1 Conchocele bisecta
GATTGCTCCAACACAATCGAACCAGAGTGTTACTCCGCCACTGGATGACATACCACATATAAAAAATCCCAAAAGACAGGCAGCTGGGAGGGCGGCGGCTGCCACCCGAAAAGTTAAACAAGATAAAATACTCGCCGAGCTTCGAGAGGCTAAACTCCAATCGAGATTGGGGTTGCAGCAAATTCCTGAATTGATGGGGACGGAGACAGCAAAACATCTGAAGACAGAGTTGAGTACAACAACACCCCAAATTCACGAATTGGAAGCACACCCAAATTCTTTGAATTTGTCACCCAATACCAACTCCCGTTGGAGTTTGACTGAACCCCTATTCACGAATTGGAGTTGGTTTGTTGGTGGTAGTCTGGCAGTTGTTGGTGCCCTGTGCGTGTGGAAATACCAGAAAAAACAACCAGCCAGTGTTCAGAAGAAAGTTACTAAACACCAATCATCAACAATGTTGAATTTGGATGCGCCCCATTTAAACATTGATCGCGATCCCTTTTATATGCAATAATTATAACAATGGCTGAACAAGATGGTAAAATGTTAGTGAATGCGCTTTATCACGCCGTGGTGATATCTGTTTTCAGTATCGGGTATGCTCGACTATCAAAGATGACCCTAGGAGGGTCCACTCCCAAATTGGACTTTACTGTGAGAGACGCAGGGCTCGCGACTTTAGATGTAGCGGCCGCAGTTTGGACCCGAGATTATCTAGTTAAAGCTGAAATTCTACCAGTTAATATATGGAAATAAATGGCTTCAATCGCAGTAATAGTAGGTGGTGCGCTTGTAAACGCATTGGCGTTCAGCGGTAGCAACTTTATATTCTCTAAAATGAAAAGCTCGAACGTGGATGAGGAGCGTAAGCGTCACGATTTAGCTGTAGAACAACTCAATAGCGCAAAGGAAGCGTGGTCGAAAAACGAACCGCCCATCTGGACTGGGTCAATGAAGAGCTTCGCCGCGAAAATCACGCCGCGCAAACTTTTCAGAACGTTGAAGAAGCCAACCGCGAGTATGCGCTGGCATATCCGCACAAAAGTCTCGATCCAATGGATCCCGAGCCCCAACTTTCAGATTTCTATGTACCATCAGAGCCCCAAAAAGACCGCGAGATCGCGTTCATCGTCGTGGGAATGGGTGTGGTGGGTCTCGTCGGCTATTATATTCAATCGAGATTTTAAATTAATTAATTAAAACATTTTTTTTTTATAAATATATATATATAGAACGATGTTAGTTGACGAACTTTATAACGCTATGATCGATGTAGGCTACACTGCCCAAAAACATCGTTTACCTGGTGCAAAGAGTATGATTCGTCTGGCCCGAGATTGTCTCGAGGACGAAAAAGCGGCCACCCTTTTCGCAAAGCGGATGTTAGATTCCTCCCAATCGAGATTGGATGAATTAGATTTCCCTCTCCTGTTCCAACCCAAACGCGATTGGGGCTGCAGCGAAACTTCCAACAAAGGTTTATTATTAACGACGCAGTTACCGGACGAACTGGCGAGGGCATGTTGGAGATTGTCCGATATATTAGAATACTTCGCATACGATGAACACGCGCAAACTTGATACCAAACTAACGCGCAAGCTGTCGAATACATACTATAGTCCACGCGGCTACTGGAAGGGACTCGCGGCCATCAAGAACCTCGCGGCGGCGACCAAGGTTTCAGAAAACGCTGTCAAGGAATGGCTCAAGAAGCAGGCCATCTGCAGATCTATTTACCCGCGCCTCACAATATTCCGCGCCCGAAATTCGACGTGCCGGTGCCGAACCAAGTTCACCAAGCGGATCTCCTGTTTCTCCCTCACGATCGCGTCGGTCGCAAAACGTACAAGTACGCACTGACAATCGTTGACGTAGCGAGTCGTTATAAGGGGGCTGAGCCGTTGGCCACTAAAGAGTCTAAGGAAGTGTCCGAGGCTCTTTCCCGAATATATAAGAGGAGTCCTCTCAAATGGCCGAATCTTCTCCAGGTCGATCCCGGCCGCGAGTTCATGGGCGCGGTCTCTCATCTATTGTCTAAGCATAAAGTTTCTATCAGACGCGGCCGCGTCAACATCCACCGGGACCAGGGGATCGTGGAACGCTTCAATCGAACCCTGGCTGAGAGACTGTTCGGACACCAATACGCCAAAGAACTTGTAGACCCCCATTCACGGTCGACCGAGTGGGTGGCCAGACTGCCCGCCGTGGTCTCCGCACTGAACGGAGAGGTGACCAGATTGATAGGTAAGAAGCCTGTAGATGCTATCAAGTTTAAAAGGGTGACGAGCAAGCCCTCTGCCGTCTCGCGCGGGCGACCCGTTGGTTTAGAGGAGCAGCGGCTTCCATCAGATTATTGACGTCCGGTACCTCTATCAACCGGGAGAGCTCGAAGGTGGCAGCCGCCGCGCGACTGATCCAGTGTGGTCTCCAATGTATATCATCTAGATCGATCTATTACCAAACCCGATGAGCCCGTGCTCTACTATTTGGATGATGGGCCATCTCGAGGGTTTGTTCGCGAAGAACTTCTTATAGTGTCTTCTGACACCCAGCTACCCCCGATTACTTAAATCAATAGAGGTTCTGTATGTATTCCGTCTGGTAACACGCGTCTTTTATCGTAGTATGCCGAGAGTCCTAATTTTTGTTGACAGTACGTTTCATAACGCCGTCTTTCATTTTAAATCCTCTATTTTGTGCTACATCTATAATGTGTTTTCCATCTTCTGTAGTTTCACTTAGTACTCGTTTATATCTATCCCAATTTAAATTGTTAGTTCTCTTGGACATTCCTTTCGCAGAGTTTTTATTAATTTTAATTTGTTCCAAATTATCTTTAGTGAAATTAATTTTTTCTACAAAATAACACTTACTAGATAACGCTATCGCCCTATCCCCGCTAAATTCCATTTTGAAAAGTCCGGGCTCTCTTTCGCTCCATTTATCCCAAGCCAACCATTTATTTTTTTCTTTTTCAAACTCGTCTAGTAAGTTAGGTCTAATCAATTCCTCTATCGTTTTTCCACTAACTCCTATATACATACTATCTGTATCCATCTGTATTAATTCAAAGTCTTCTCTTTTTATGTATTTATCTAGAAATTCGTAGTAAAATTCCAACATTCTCAATTTAGCTAGTTGATAAACCGCTATTCCACAATGGAATGGTCTCTTTAGCGCACACCTGGGTTTTCTTGAAGATATTTCGTACGCATATCCTATCTCTTCCAAATCATCAAAATACGCGGATCTTAATGCTTTGTCAACACAGGTTTCGTCTCGCGTATATGTCGTATTTAAATGTCTCTCCGTTGCCTCTATCATTTTTCCACAACACGAGTTTCCTAATAATTTCATTATGTCGGCTACTGGTTTCTTATTTGGTTCTACATCGCCTGTTCGTCTTGCGGCTGTAACTTCTTTTGCGAACCATTCGAAGGTTTACCACTAATATAATCTATAACACGATGAACTCCCGTTATTTCTAGGCCGTGTTTTAAATACCATTTCAACAGTGGCGCGTACAGCAATACTTTAGTGGCGGTCATAGATCCCACCAATTTTCTTCCATTTCCTCTAGTTCTTCCAGTATCTTCCAAATATTTTAACATGTGTGTGGGAACTTCATCAACCTCTACTTCTCTGTTTATAAATATTGGGGACATTTCAGAAAACTTATGTTTTAAGTTGTGTGGAACTTCTATATCCACCTCCGCAAACCCAAACCAGTCTCCAGATAAAACTCTTTTACAAAACTTTTTAATAAATTTATTTGGGTTATGTGGGGTATCTATATGGTGTATAGTTTCTCTCCCACACGGCATCTCTTTATTTAACGTAGATAAATATAACGCGTTTGCATCGTACCCCAAAACAGCCTTGCAAGGTTTGTTACTTTCATTTGATCTAATATTGGAAACACCGACTTCTGCATAGCGTGTAAATACTATTGATGGACCACCAACTAGAGCGTCCTTCATCATTTCGTATGTTTCTTCTTTTGGTGCATATAGAGCATCCTCCGGTATAATCGTCTTTGAAGATTTTTGTTCTTTAATGGTTCCTCTCAATAAATATTGTATAGCTACTCCAGGTAGTGTTACCGCATCTTTGAAAATATCCACACCTCTGTGTTTATAAAATTCACACATTTTTTCCACCGCTTCTAGGAACGGTGCTACATCTAAATCGTTATAATATTTCAACCAATCTCTGAAAGTTTTCATATTATTTTCTTCGAAAATTCTACGACATTTACTTAATTCTGTTTCATCTATTAACATTTTCCCAGATAGTTTGGAATACCAATTCTCTATATCGGGTAGTCCTGGGTAATCCAGTTTGTCTGGAGAATCGAACTCATAAGGAAAGAAAGATTTCTGTCCTTTGCAGTCGTAGGCTTTTATCCAACTATCGTAACTTACACCAGGTCCTAGATAAAGTATTACATCAAGAAATCTAAATTCTGGAGTAAATAGAAATATTGTTGCGTTTGCACGTTTTCCGACCATTACTTTCTTTGTTGTTGCAGATAGTTCACCTACTAAATATCTTTATTAGGTTTATATCGTACTTACTGCTGTTAAAACCCATAACCGGTACTTGCTCTATCCACTGTTCGATCTTAGCGATTTGGTTTTTACTTAAATGTTCTGTATTAAACCCATATCTTGACCACACTTCTTCTCATAGCTTTTCCCCTGACTTTCAAATCTTCTACAAATTTTTCTATAAGTTTTGCAGGATCTTTATCACAAATATGAGTTACTGTTCCTGAGAAATTATCTCCTATACTAACACTTACCGGAACGTGCTCAGCTTCGTACTCTAAACTATTACCGGTAGTTTCAACTTCTGACTGGAGATATGCCTCAAAATCGTATACTATCTGATATGGATAAAGAGTAGTGTCGCAACCGATCTTTATATCTTTACCCGTTCTTTGGAATTCACATTCCCACATAACTACTAGGTTGAATTCTTTGCTTTTTCTAATAAATGTATCTCTTCTCATAGTGGATGCGCGTTCTTCTTTTCTATGCTTTGCATGAATCTCACACCCGTGCCAGTAACAGCCGTGATATTGATATACGGTATTGGTTTCTGGACAGTATCCATCTACCGGAGCTCCTAAAATCCATCTTTCACCTCCGTGTCCGCACTGTTCGTGGTGAATGTGAATTCCCTCCCGCTTTTCCACAGAATACATCCAATCGATCGCCCCATAACTGTTAGAACCTTTTGGGTAAAACGCTTTCTCGAACGACGAACGCGGGCGCTCTAAATAATTACCATCACATATTACTTTTGTCTCACCTCTCATACATGTTGGTCCGTGTCTCTTCATATTACTCGCTGTCGTGAATTTCTGTTTGCAATTATCGCAGGCGTAAATTTTAGATAGGTTTTTAATTTGGTTTTTATCAGAAATGCGTGATTATTAAACAGTCCTATTGTCATTGGTTTATTACCTATTTCATTATAGTGCGCTGGTACCTTTTTCAACCACCATACATTACATTCGGTGGGTTGATATACTTCTATACCGATTTTAAAAAACTCTTCAACCTTTTTCAGATCTGAAAAAGGAATTGGTGAAACCACATTACTACCAAAATATTGCTTACTAAGTTCTTTCGCCTTTTCTGTACATCTGTCGGGTCTTTTATCTGTCATATGCATAGCTAGACACCTGAACAGACAAAGGTCGTCATTATACTTATCTAAAGAATACATACCTTTTTTATTCTTCAGCCATTCTGGAAGTTCTCCTCCTGCCGCTTCTTTGGATTGTAGTCCCAAATCTATTCCCCTACTACCCTGTATTAGCTTTACGAAAACCTCTACCCATCTTACAAACTTCCACTTTGTATTCGGTCTCTGTCTATTTTTATCGGACATTATTCGTGTTTGCTCCTTATCTGACAGCCATTTTTTAACGGTTTTCATTGATGATAGTGGTTCGCTACCACCGAGATTTTTGTGAAATATTATAGTTTTAGGTTTTCCATTTTTAATTTCCTCCATATGTTCTAGCTTGTAAGAATATGAATATCTCAAATAAAAAATTGGTTGTTAGATACGGAGCGAGTTTATCGGACATGCGTTCAGACTCGTTAATGTTTAATGTTTTTACGAAAGGATAATGTAACTACCCGTCTTCCATTTTCTACCTTTTCCAATGTTTCATCGTGAGCCCCCAATATTTCTTCACCTTTTTTCCACTATCGCGCTAACGATAGATTTTTTCTTATTATTATTTTGGCGTCTAATTTGGGACAAATTATTTGTGCTTGAAGGTTTGGATTACACTAGCCCTTAACCCCGCAATACTTTCTTTTTGAATTCTGTTACCAACTTCCTCCGCTTTGGATATGTCATTAAATGCCCCTCTTTTATAGGCGCGGGTAAACCGCTTCATAAACGCCTCATTCTTTGTGGCATTATCAGCTTTGTCAACCCCCCTAACTCTCAACCGTGTACTATAAGTAATCCCTAGAGATTCGGCTTCTCTTCTCAAACTTTCTATTTCTGCTCTAGTTTCTGTCGTTATCATATTTTCTGTAAACGCCTCATTCTTTGTGGCATTTATCAACTTTGTCAACCCCCTAACTCTCAACCGTTTACTATAAGTAATCCCTAGAGATTCGGCTTTTCTTCTCAAACTTTCTATTTCTGCTCTAGTTTCTGACGTTATCATATTTTCTGTAATATACTTTTGTATAACCTATAAAATTTATATGTTCAATTGGTCTTGAAAACATTATGTTTTTTTTCACTTCTAATTGAATATAAACATAAACACTATACATATATAATGGAGTGTGAGACTTGTTGTAAGACGTTTTACGCGTAAAGAATATCTACGAAGGCATCTAGCGAGACGTAGAAAAATTCCTTGTGTCCCCCCGCAATTTCAATGCCCCAGATGCCCTTGTAAATTCATTAGTGCCCAAACTCTTTGTAGACATAAGCAACTACACTGTCAGGTGGCTACAGGTGAACGTGGTAGACTAGAGCTGGTAGAATTAATTGCTGATCTGCGAAATAAATTATCTATATTGGAGGAGAAAAATGGGGTGTTGGAATATAAACTATCACTCGTGGGCACATTTAAATCAGAAACTTATTAGAATAAATTCATAAATTGGTGTCAAAAATAAATCCTTTTTAAGACTATTGTTTTATCTGGTCAATTGGACGTGAAAAAAACATGATGTATTTATGACACCAATTTTGAATATTTCGTGGGACAATTTCCTCGTTAACTAATTTTTTTGATTTTTTGGGGGTGGTGGGAATAGTATAGAGGGTTATAAATGATACCATCGTTAGGTGGTATCATTTTGAATCCCTCTATACTTAAATTTACTGTCTGAAAAACATTATGTTTTTTTTTTTTCACGTCCAATTTTTAGTGGGAGACAATTTCCTCGTTAACCAATTTTTGATTTTTCGGGGGGTGGTGGAGTAGTATATAGGGTGGAGAAATGATACCCTCGTTAGGTGGTATCATTTTGAATCCCTCTATACTACTGACCGCAATCGGACTGCAATCATGTGACTGCGGTCCAAAGAGTCGGTTGCGGAATTGCAATACTTATAGCGCAGTTAGCGCTGCGCTCCGCTTTTAATTGCAGTTTACGCTCCTTTTTTTCTTTAAACTGCGAAAGAATGACCGCTTTACGCTACGCTCTGCGGTCAAACCAGCGGACCGCTCTGCTTGACCAATGCGGCAATAAAATCTAAATAGTGTACAAACGTATCCGTGTTCCAATCCAAAATGTTATCTCATCTATTTCATTCAAAGTGACTAGAAAGTCAGCGGTATTGGTGATATGTTTTTTTTGGTGCGTAAATATAAATTGGCGGGTTATTGCGAAACAAACATTGAAACCTTGACCTTGACAATTTCTTGGAAAAAAAAAATGTCGTCATTGTCGTTCCGAATACACCGAGTTACAGTTTGCCATATATGGTCATTGTTGTTGTTGTAGATTTTGCGCCGCACGAGCGTTACATGTAAACAAACCGCTGTCCCATTGACTGCCAACCAAAATGTGCTATTTTCATTTTGCTCCCTAATCTATAATATTGCATTTTTTAAATAAAACTTACATTCATCTTTTGAAATCGACCTTCATTTAGCTTTCATAAGTATACTTAAACAGATAACGGTGTACACGCAAGTTGTTCAGCTAACTGAACGAGGATGGATATACGCGCACAGGCATTCGGCGTGTTTCGGCTTTCAGCGGTATAACTCTATATATGTACGGGTCCCGGGTCGTTTCGCCCCGATTACCCGTTCGCACCGGATCGGTTCGCATATGTACGCGTAGTATGTGGGTGGGGTATCGACATAACAATACTATTTGTATATCAACTTGATAACTATTTTTGGGTTTTTTTTTTGTACAGGATCTAACATAAGTGATGTTTGTTCATGGGTATCTACATTTAAGAGTTTAATTACCAATATAATAAGAAACGAGACTAAGCCGAGTTTTCTTTATGAAATCAGTAAATGATATTATAAATATAATTTTAAATGTATGTGTGGTCTACGGTATAATATGGCAAAACAAAGCATCAATTTTGCGTTAACATATTGATAATAATTTTAAAAAAAAAGCATATTTTAATTTTCGAAACCTGATCATAAAAAATAATTAAAAATTTATTTTGGAATTAGATTTCTATTATTGCAAACGTTCTGTTCTGGCTGTTGATTTCTTTTGGCCGGAATCAAATTTTGTGAAGATAATATTTATTCCGGTGATAGCTATTTCTTTAAAATAAAACGGTTTACTTGTGTCACAGAGTGAGAAAGATAAATAACGGCCCGGAATCGAACCAGGGACCTCATGTTTACCGTACGATGCCCATGGCTCTACCGAGCAAGCTAACAAGGCACAGATCATACACACTTCATCCCCATAGTCAGTTGCGTACTGTGACATTCTTCTACGCCAAATTGAAATTTGTCCTCGAATTCCATGTTTAATTTTTGTCTCCGAATTCCATATGTTTGGGTACAATTTTGGGAATATTTATCAGTCGCGGTCCTTCGTTGGGCAACAGAATACTCAATTATCGTCCGTACCCAGAGTTACGGTGCTCCATAGGTTTTTCCTGCAGAGTACCGAATCGGATCTCATTCGCGCTTTAGCTGTTAATTGTGACATATTTTTCTGTACTTATTACACAGAAATGAATAAGTATAATACTGACATTTCTTTCAATTGAAAAATACAGAAAATATGTCGCAATTAACAGTTGAAATGCAAATCAGATGTGATTTGGTACTTTGCAGGGGAAACCTACGGAGAGCACCATAACTCTCGGTACGGACGATGCGGGAGTATTCTGCAGAGTTACTTCCCGCAACTACGTTGGGCGCTAAATGTCACAGGGTGAGAAAGATGCGCACCAGTCCGGAATCGAACCGGGGATCTCTGGTTTACCACACCATCGCTCTACCTACTGAGCAAACCGGACACAAATACACACTTATTCACCATAGTGATCACTTCATTCTACCAATAATTCACAAGCTAGAAGTTATGCCAATTTATTACAGTCAACGTCACAGATTATGCTCTTGGCGACATTAGCGGACACAAATTTGTCCATCAATTTGATCAAATAAACAACGGAATCTGACAGATAACACTACGACGGCGCATGGAAACATCATTATTCTGGTACTTGGAATCAAAATGGTGGATATTAAGATCAATATGTGAGGCGCTGACAGAACCTTTTAACATTTTGTATCACGATAGCAGCTACAGGGATTGTTGGACGCATTTATTTAGAGAAACAAGAGATTACAACCCGCATTGGATAATATACTAAGTGACATTTTGTTCTAACTGACACCAACATAGAGGATAAATTTGCGACAATGTTGGATTCTGGATTTTGTGGACAGGTGACAGAAATCGGAGCTGGATAAGAACCGACAGACGTGATTCTGAATATGCGTGCTTGGTCTGTGGTTATTCTTCCAGATCATGTCATGCATGTTTTAATTTCACGTCATGTCAAAGCAGCACTATTGAACATAATGAATAACTTTACTATTATACACCAGAATTAAAGTTCATTCATCGTCTGATGTGTAACTGATGAATTAAGGTAAGTTAATTGTATATGACAACTTTTGCCTCACTAATTGTTATGCCCCACCACGATAGTGGAGGGGACATTTAGTGTTACCCTTGTCCGTTCTTCCGTCCGTCACCAACCTAGTAACTCGTAAAACTTTTAAACCGTAATAGCTACAGACCTGAAACTTGGTACATGTATGTTTGATTCGACCCCATGGTCATGGATTATTTCCCCTTTTTCAAGTTAGAATTTTTCAATTTTGGCTTGTAGCTAGTAAGACTTTTAAACCCTAATAGCTACACACCTGAAACTTGGTATGTAGCTTCCTTATGATAAGTAGATATGCAAAGTTTATTTTGATTCGACCCCCGAGTCATGGATTATCTCCCCCTTTTTGAATTAGAATTTGAAAATTTTGCCTTGTAACTCGTAAAACTTTTGTAATAGCTACAGCACTGAAATTTGACATGTAGCTTCCTTATGATGAGTAGATGCGGAAAGTTTTTTTCGATTTTTGATTCGAACCCCGTGTCATGGATTATCTCTCCCTTTTGGTCACTGGAATTTTGCCTTGTTTACTATCAAAGCGATATGTGGGGTATCCGTGTTCTGTGAACACATTTTCAAGTTTAGTTATCTCCCTTTGTTTTTTCGTGCACTAATTTGTCCGGAGTTTAACGAGAACACCCTTTGCAATATTTTTTATGAAACTTAACACATGCATAGGTCTCACGGGACAGTGCGGAGCTAGCGTTAAAGGTACATGCCCTCTCAGTAGGCACAAAATGTTCTTTATGTCAGAGACATCATCGGAGACATTTTCTGGCCAGATAAACAATCATTTACCATTACCCACGTATTGTTTGGCATTATTATACATTTTATATCAGAAGAAAAATTTCCACATTGATATCAGGGACGATAACCGTGTTTCCTTAAATTGTTAACGGACATTACTATTTATCCTCTGTATTTATTGTTTGATGTGCAATGATCATACTTTATAATCTGTCAATTTTCTTTTCAGTTGATGCATTTAATTAGTATAAATAATTATAAAATATCATGCCCCATTTGCACATGAAAATACCGATACCACCGAGCGTCACTATCAGTAAAATAAATATTACCAAATGATTATATCTGTATAACGGGCACTCGTAATGTTTATAACTAGTGGAATAGTGACAATTATACACTTATTTAATTCCCATAAAGAGCATGTTTAGCCTACTGAGTGGGCATGCACATTTAAAAAGGGGTTGGACAATTTTGGTCGCGACCGCCTGCGGACAGTGCGATATAGTCTGCGCATTGACGTCCATCCGTATTTTTTTTGCCGAGCCTGCTTGCTGAAAGCGAGACTTAGTGATCACAATGACGTCCGTGCGTCAGTCCGTGCGTCAGTCCGTCCGAAATCGGTGTACGTTTTTAAATACCATATCCTAAGTCACATTGACTTGAAACATAAAATGCTTATTAGTCATCATCCATATATTCATTCTGTGTCCCACTCATGCGGCCCCTGTGCCCCAAGGTCAAGGTCAAATGACTTTGAAATTTGTGTTAAAGTTTTTGCATACCTTATATCTCCACAACACTTACTCAGATTTGCTTCAAACCTCAGATAATTCTTTATTATCATCCATATTTTCATATTATAGCCCACGCATGCGACCCACATGCCCAAGATCAAGGTCAAATGACTTTCAAATTTGCTTTAAAGCTTTTACATACCTTAATTCAAACTTCAAATAAATATACTCCGATACCATCAAATGCATTGGTGGGCTCGACATGCGGGCCATGGCCATCTGGTTTTTATTTACCGTAGGTTAAAGTTTTTAAGAACACTATATCTCAGAAACAGCTTCGCCAATTCACTCGAAGCTTCACATGTGTGTTTATCATCATCCATATTGTCATTCTATGCTCAACCCCTGCAACCCCTGTGCCCAATATCAAGGTCGAATTACTTTGAAATTTACCTAAAAGTTTTTGACATGCCTGCATGTGGACAGTGCGATATAGTTATCACATTGGCTTACATACGTACGTACATCCATATGTACGTCACTTCGTGCGTCCGGTTAAAGTTATTTTGATTTAAGGTTAATGTTTTTAAAGGTACATGCCCACTCAGTAGGCACAAACTGTTCTTGTTCTTTATAGCAATTACATAAGTGTATAATTGTGTCACTATTCCAAAAGTTCTAAAAATTACGTGTGCCCGCTATCCATACATAATCATTTAGTAATATTTATTTTACTGATAATGACTAGCGGTGGTATCAAGCTATTTTCATATTCAAATGAGGCATGATATTTTTTAATTATTTATGCTAATTAAAGGTACATACCCACATTAAAGTTATGTGTATTCTCAGTTATTTGTAGGAATTAAATAAGTGTATAATTTTGTCACTATTTCACCAGTTCTAAACATTACGAGTGCCCGTTATATGGATATAATCATTTAGTAATGTTTATTTCACTGATAGTGACACGCGGTGATATCAGGCTATTTTCATAGGCAAATGGGGCATGATATTTTTTAATTACTTATACTAGTTAAATGTGATCCCCTGAAAAATTAATGTTTTCGACAGATTATAAAGTATAATCATTGCACATCAAAAAATAAATAGTAATGTCTTGGCAACAAATTTAAGGAAACACGGTAATCGCCCCTGATAGCAGTGTGGAAATTTACGTCTGATATAAAATGTATAATAATAAAGTTTTTGTTGGGCCCACTTGCAGACAGAGCGATATAGTCGGCACATTGGTGTGCATTCAGGATAAAGTTTTTGGTAAAGAGTTTTTTTAGTTAAAGTTTTTAGGTATACTATCAAAGCCTCGGCGGGTGCGGCATGTTTTTACGTCAACGGGCTAAAGCTTTGTTGCAATAAAAAAATTGTCAAATGGGCGGGCACGGCATGCAGGCCATGGCCATCTAGTTATTATGGCATGCCATTTGATCAGTCGGCCATCGCACCATGACTAGTTTAGCAATTGATCAGTCGGCCATCGCACCAGGACTAGCTTAGCACTTGATCAGCAGGCCATCGCACCAGGACTAGTTTAGAACTTGATCAGTCGGCCATCGGACCAGGGCTAGTTTAGCACTTTATCAGTCGGCCATCGCTCCATGACTAGTTTAGCACTTGATCAGTCGGCCATCGCACCAGGACTAGTTTAGAACTTGATCAGTCGACCATCTCACCAGGACTAGTATAGAACTTGATCAGTCGGCCATCTCACCATGACTAGTATAGAACTTGATCAGTCAGCCATCGCTCCAGGACTAGCTTAGCCCTTGATCAGTCGGCCATCGCACCAGGACTAGTTTAGCCCTAGATCAGTCGGCAATCGCACCAGGACTAGTGTAGCCCTTGATCAGTCGGCCATCTCACCATGACTAGTATAGAACTTGATCAGTCGGCCATCGCACCAGGACTAGTTTAGCCCTTGATCAGTCGGTCATCGCACCAGGACTAGTAGAGCACTTGATCAGTCTGCCATCGCACCATAACTAGCATAGCGCTTGATTAGTCGCCCATTGCACCATGCTCAGTAAGTATAGCACTTGCTTGATCAGTTGGCCATCTCACCATGCCCAGCATAGCACTTGATCAGTCGGCCATGCCGAGTATAGCACTTGATCAGTCGGCCATCGCACCAGGACTAGTAGAGCACTTGATCAGTCTGCCATCGCACCATAACTAGTATAGCGCTTCATCAATCGCCCATTGCACCATGCCCAGTATAGCACTTGATCAGTTTGCCATCTCACCATGTCCAGTATAGCACGTGATCAGTCGGCCATGCCGAGCATAGCACTTGATCAGTCGGCCATCACACCAGGACTACTTTAGCACTTGATCAGTCGGCCATCGCACCAGGACTAGTATAGCACTCAATCAGTCGGCCATCACACCAGGACTAGTTTAGAACTTGATCAGTCGGCCATCACACCAGGACTACTTTAGCACTTGATCAGTCGGCCATCGCACCGGGACTAGTTTAGCCCTTGATCAGTCGGCCATCGCACCAGGACTAGTTTAGAACTTGATCAGTCGACCATCGCACCAGGAATAGTTTAGCCCTTGATCAGTCGGCCATCGCACCGAGACTAGTTTAGCCCTTGATCATTCGGTCATCGCACCACGACTAGTTTAGAACTTGATCAGTCGGCCATCGCACCAAGACTAGTATAGCACTTGATCAGTCGGCATCGCACCAGGACTAGTTTAGCACTTGATCAGTCGGCCACGTCATCCTGCGTTACAGACAGAAGTGGTGGTCGGCGGGAGGGGGGGGGGGGTGTAGTGTAGTCATAGATAAAAAAATGGGAGATCATTGTTGTGTGTCCCCGGCGGTGGTGCGGAGTACAATGATGAATTACTGATGAATTACTGTATTGAACACACATGTATATGCACTGTGATAACGTACTTCACAATCCTCAGTTTTAAATTGTGTCTGTATCGTAAAACTGAAAATTTATTCATTTTGAAAAACTTAAAATTGTGGCAGATGATCGAAATGAAAACCGGATGTTTACATGCGAAATGAACCGGTGCATCGGTATATTTTAACCGCACTATGACCCACTGTATAGTCATACCATATCCGTACGGATATATCGTATATACGAACGGATATCGTATGTTTGTATAATATTCGTATAGTACGTTTGTATAATGTAACCAAACTGTACTATACGATGATACGGTAAGTTTTTACCGCAAATAGCGAAAGAATGACCGCACAAACGGTATCGCGAAAGAATGACCGCACAAACTGGACCGCTAAAGAATGACCGCACAAACGGTATCGCGAAAGAATGACCGCAAAAACGGGACCACGATAGAGAAGTGTGGCTTATGGCATGTTCCATCAGTGTAGACCCAGATCATCCGCGCAGTCTGATCAGGGTCTACAATGTTCGCCATTCAGTTAGTGCAACGCCCGTTATCCTTCTAACGAAGACACTGTGCCATTACCAGCTCTGGATGATCAGACGTTGGAGTAACCAGGGGCCCGTTTCACTAAACTTCGTACGACTAAAATGTTCGTAAGTGCAAAATTATGATAGTCTGTAGAGTTCACATTAACAGTGTTTTCTTGTAAAGAATTGTTGGATTTACATTTATTGAGCTTATGCTGCATATGCAGCCTATGCTCAATAAATGTAAATCCATCAATTAAAATTTCCAGACGATACTAAGTTCGCACTTAGGAACATTTTAGTCGTAAGAAGTTTAGTGAAATGGCCCCCAGGAATTCCAAAAGCCCCATTTCTCCAGTAACATAATGTCCGTGATCCAATACTACATGTGCATTCGTGACTGTATCACAGTAATTATGTACGGCTTCTACGTAATATTTATGATTATATGGTGCATATGTATTTTCGCAGTTTGTGATTATTTCCTCCCTAGGCATTAACCAGAATTTTCTGTCTGTAATTTCCGCCCTGCCTACACCACCGTCTGCGTTAATCTAGCCCAACGGTGAACGTTTCTGACATATATTAGCAGTCTCAACTCGCAATCAAGTAGTTTGTTTGGCTGAGACAGAGCTGTAGCACAGCTCAGGCTCAGCCAATAAAGCTGCGTGGTTTTCAGCACAATATATTGTGTAATAACAATATCGACAAATGTTGGCAATATTAGTGCAGGCAGCGGTGTAAAATTCGGGTTACCTAACGATCTGAACAATCCAGTTGAATGCTCAACCATTCTAGATGCTAAACGGCCACCACCTCGAATTCTAATTGTCTGATATTTGGTATTAGATTACATAGCCTGAAGTACGGAGCCCCGCAGGGGACGTTGACTTCATTTTTATGCCCCCGCCACCGAATGGTGAGGGGGGCATATAGTGTTACCGGCGTCCGTACGTACGTAACGTACGTCCGTACCTACGTACGTCCCGAAACCTTAACGCTCGGGTAAATGGCTTATACTTTCTGTTTCCTTGCTCGGATCTGCTTGACATTTCACACACGCATTGCTCCAATGGTCCTCCACCGCCATGTGACAAATCCACATTCGTCCCACCCCGGCTAAGCCCAGGGTCAAGGTCACAGACTTGGTGCGTTCGAAACCTTAACGCTCGGGTAAATGGCTTATAATTTCTGTTTCCTTGCTCGGATCTGCTTGACATTTCACACACGCATTGCTCCAATGGTCCTCTACCACCCTGTGACAAATCCACATTCGTCCCGCCCCCGCTAAGCCCATGGTCAATGTCACAGACTTGGTGCGTTCGAAACCTTAACGCTCGGGTAAATTCCTTATATTTTCTGTTTCCTTGCTCGGATCTGCTTCACATTTCACACACGCATTGCTCCAATGGTCCTCTGCCACCCTGTGACAAATCCACATTCAAATATGGCTTGTTTTCTTTGGCTGCCAACGGGGGCATTCGTGTGCCGTCAGGCCACATTTCTAGTTTTTACTAATTCGTTCCTACGAATTAACAATTCGTTCCCTGAATTTAACAATTCGTTCCCGTGGGAACGAATTGTTATATCGTGGGAATGAATTGTTAATTCGTGGAAACGAATTGTTATATCGTGGGAACGAATTGTTAATTCGAGGGAACGAATTGTTAAATTGAGAACGAGAAGAAACATTGTTATTTCGTGTGAACGAATTTATATAAAAAGTCCAGGTCCCTGCGGGGCTCCGTACTGAAGAGCAACACACGCGCCTATTTTTGCTTGAATCACATACTGTGTATTGCCAGCGTAGTGTTTTATAATACTTTTGTCACACATGTCGGCCATTGCTAACAAGACATTGACACCACTTTGAACATGTAGGTGCATAATGTTTTAATTTCAACAAGAAATATATACGGGCGAATATGAGAATATGGCGAACATATCAAATTCGTTGGTTCAGTATGTATAACACACTCCGAGTATATACATTGTACAGCGGGAACGCAGTATGTATAACACATTCCGAGTATATACATTCTACAGCGGGAACGCAGTATGTATAACACATTCCGAGTATATACATTGTACAGCGGGAACGCAGTATGTATAAGACATTCCGAGTATATATATTGTACAGCGGGAACGCAGTATGTATAACACATTCTGAGTATATACATTGTACAGCGGGAACGCAGTATGTATAACACATTCCGAGTATATACATTGTACAGCGGGAACGCAGTATGTATAACACATTCCCATATATACATTGTACAGCTGAACGCAGCATGTATAACACATTCCGAGTATATACATTGTACAGCGGGAACGCAGTATGTTATAACACATTCCGAATATATACATTGTACAGCGGGAACGCAGTATGTATAACACATTCCGAGTATATACATTGTACAGCGGGAACGCAGTATGTATAACACATTCCGAGTATATACATTGTACAGCGTGAACGCAGTATGTATAACACATTCCGAGTATATACATTGTACAGCGGCAACGCAGTATGTATAACACATTCCGAGTATATACATTGTACGCGGGAACGCAGTATGATCATCTGGGACCCGTTTCAATAAACTTCGTACGACTAAAATGTTTAATTAATATAAAATAGTCCATGTCCCCTGCGGGGCTTCGTACTGAAGAGCAACACACGCGCCTATTTTTTCTGGAATCACATAATGTTCTTTGCAAGCGTAGTGTTTTATAATACTATTGTCACACATGTCGGCCATTGCTAACAAGGCATTGACACCACTTTGAACATTTATGTGCATAATAATAATAATAATAATATGGCGAACATATCAAATTCGTTGATTCAGTATGTATAACACATTCCGAGTATATACATTGTACAGCGGGAACGCAGTATAATCGCCTGCTGAAAACAACAACATGTTTCGGTGTGTTTTCAAAACATGTTTTCATTCGGAAAAACAGGAATACCAAATAAACAGCAGACGATACACTTTAATTAAGTGTTGTATTGGTGCTACAAATCAAGAAGTGGTATTTGTTGAGCATGTGGCATATTAACCGTGGCAAAACTCAGTACAAGGTGAACATTAACACTGTTAAAACTTTGTGTTATCCGTTATAATAAGCTGGAATATATTTTATTTATTTTATGACTAACGGTGAATTACCGAGATTTATTAGTGAAATATCACTTGATATTACACTGTTTGAAACTGTGCTAAATGTAAATTAGTGTAGATAATGGGATTTGTACTAATAAGACCGTACATATTTACCACTTTCGGATACGGCTGTATAGCCCCTTGATATTACACTGTTTGAAACTGTGATAAATACGGGTTTGAACTGTGGGAATATGGCTTTTCGACTATGAAAAATATCATTACAAGCCGAACTACTTTGTCATGGCGACAAGGGAGACAATTCCAGAGTCGGGCTCGTATTTATTAATAACTGTTCATTATTAATAACTGTTCTGTTCTAGGTCTGCAATACTACTACTCCATTGTATATGACGTTACCAGGTGAATTACATAATCTTACGATAACTGTTAACCATTGTATGTACGAACAGTCGTCGCAAAATCAGACAATGACAGCCTGTTTATTCAAGTTCAGCCCTCGTTACAGTGGCAATTCTGGTCAGATTCTCGAATTGCATTACAAACGGTCGAATCTGGTGCAGTATAGTGATACTGATAATGAGTAGATTCCTGTTGGTAAATCGTGGTACTTCCGTGTATAGTGTAGCAGCAGCACTTAAATAAGTGCTCTAGTTAAGGAGTTGGGTCAACCGGAAGTACCACATTAAGTGTCATATATCGAAATGTTCGTCTTGGTGTCAGGATTCTGAAAACCAATGTTGCCATTGCGGCAATTTTGTGCCGGCTGAGATTTTAGGGTAAAAAGACGGAATTTTAGATAAAAAGTGGGGAAACTAAAATCAACAAATATTACGAAATTGTTTACATATGTAATCCACATATTCATATCATATACATATATGATATTGTACAATATAATTAAAGCACTTTCTGGCATATAAACCATACAGTTTAGTTAACCGTTCATAGTAGGTCCCCTGAAATCGCATCCGGTTTTGCCAAAATTTAATTTTCTCAAAAATATATAAATTTTACCCGTTTTGTTAAATACAACATCTCATCTCTTTAAACAAATATAATTTTGATCAGTATATATCATGCGATGACGTCATGAAACCGCGTGGCGTGACGTCATGAAACCGGAAATTGGCATTTTCTTGACATTTTCTTCCCTACGTTCATGAATTTAATACCCAGTTAATACCAGTGAATATGTTCAATTTAAATTACCTCTGCAGTCATAAACCTACTGTAGAAATTAAAACTTGGTACACGCGGGGGCTGGTAGCTAATTTTTTATTTGAATAAGAAAATTAGGCCCTATTTTCCCTAGACATAGCACTATGGCTTTACTACCGTTACAACCATAGAACTCAAAGATACCTACTGTAGCGAATTGATTTCAAGATTTGAAATCTGTCGATTATTGTCTAAATACGTTTCTAATGGTGCTAAACCATTACAATGGGTGACTTGCCTATTAAAATAAAGTGTTTATCGATCCTTTTGTCCGACTACATAAAGTTTACACAGTTTACAATGCTAAGGTCGCCATTT
The DNA here is from genome assembly GCA_029237695.1 of Conchocele bisecta. NCBI lineage: Eukaryota > Metazoa > Mollusca > Bivalvia > Lucinida > Thyasiridae > Conchocele > Conchocele bisecta. The sequence continues at coordinate 160,258,066 of CM055266.1, forward strand.
TGCCGAAGAAATTCCGGCAGAAAAAAATAACTTCCGTAATTCTGTTTTTAGTCCGGCGGCCACAGGCCGATTTTGGGGCTTAACCTTGTTTTGAATAACTTAAGTTTTTTTATTACTGATTTCTAGTTTTAGAATCCGACTGATGACAATCTGTTACCCTTGAGCATTTGGAGAAATCTTCATAAATTCAAGATGGCTGCCACCAAGATATATCGTGCCATATAATTGCATCCCCAGGAGGAAATTAAACCATCTAAGAGAGTATAATGTATGTATTAACGTGCTGACACAAATGGGCAACTTTAAAATTCAATTCCTTAACTGCATATAGAAAACATCCAAGATGGCCACCAATTGTGACTATTTTAAATACTTTCACTACCGTAATTCATCATATCAAAGAATATACGTTTTTTAATTATGTGTTTAAAACAATGATTTGTGTTTTTTTTTGTAACTTTGATGTGAAATTATATACTAATCTATATAACATTAGTCCAAGGTATCCACCAAGTATCATATTACCTGATAACTAACTTGTTTAGTAAATATCTTATGAATTACACCTTGATATACACCATTAGACAGCGTCGGCAATAACGTAAGTCTAATATGGCAGCCGGATATGAATATAGTACCGTATAATAGTAATACAATTATATTATAATATAAGATTTAAACTGTGCATTCAGTTAGATATTTTGATATTGTTTTGTCTTGTCTTGACATTCCATAGCAGCATTCATATTTCTATTGTTGGCAGGGAGATATATTGTACTTTACAATATACTTCAAGGACTTTCCAATTTGTAAAAACACCAGATGTCGTCGTTTATATCATTGGCTCCAAAAACTCAAATGTGATTTACTGTGCAACATCGCATGAAATGGCTCCTCTAGGTAGCGTCATTAACAACTTGAGTGTCTGGATATAGCAATTGAACAAGTACAAATGGATTATACGTCTATATATTTCTGTCACAATCGGTGACTACGTACAATAACATAGTGCAGCCATCCAGTAGCTTATTCCAGTTTCTGGCTACCATTACGTGCTTTCAACCTACTTAGTACAACCTGTTAGCTGATATTATTGGCCACATGTTTCTTTCTGTGAAAGTAGTCAGTTTCCACAAAGCGGCTGTATGCACACCACTTTAATATCACTTATTACTTTCTAAACTGCAAGTAATTGATTTGTTTTCAGACCACTATCGCCGATGTAGAGCAACATATTTATATGATGAGGTAATGTATGTACACCAATTTTCTCTGTGTATTGTTTCAAAGATAAGCAATACAAATACTTTATTTTTGTCGAATTATTGTGTAGTTATATGCCATTAAATGAGTGTTATTTATTTAAACATATGACAGAATTCAGCACCTGTGAATGCATATGATATGTAAAAACTAAGACATGATGCCGTCGGTATACATAAATGTGGATCAAAGAAAACAACCGTAATCACACATATAATAATTCCGAAAAGAACACGGAAATGCTATATATTTAATACCACAGGGAGGACACAACTAATAAAAATGTAATTGATATTATATGACAGACAATCTAGTTGTGCCACTACTAAATACTCACGGTAACAACAAAGATTATAGTACATGCAGACAGCAATACACATGGTACACAACCATACAACCATATATAGGACGTGAAAAACTTCAAGGTACCATAATATGGATATGAGGCATACAGTATTCACGCAATTTAATAGACTATTATGAAAATGTTGAACAATATAACTGTCTAAATTGTTTGTGTCATCATAATGATATCATTGTTTTCTTATAGTTATATTTACAATATTAGCTTTCAATTATGCAAACCGATATATTTAGTGTAATTAATGTCTTTTTGTACAGTATACATGCATTAATCATTTTTGATTCATCAGTGCCTTGTATAATACTGTCCTGTTCACGTATGATGGAGAGGTTTGCGGGAGAAATTATATGGTGGATAATCAGGTTCAACCACCCAACTGGACTGTTTTGACAATACCAAAGCGGCATCCTTGTTGTCATGTCTTCGTGTATTGCACAAATATGATTGTTTTTTTTTATGTTGGGACTGTTGGGTAATAGTTGTTGTCCATGTATACTGCATCTCTAGAGCCTCCATTATCCGTATATTTATTTCCTTTGAAATGTAATATTTTAATCATTACACGATATGATTGCCATTGCGAGGTAATTTATCTTTATTTATACCGCAACCAGCGTCTAAAGTAACCTAATAAAGGGGGCCGAATAAACATCATCTATATTCGATACTAACCGTATATACATCAAAGTAGCATAATAAACTTGCACTTTTGTTGTTGTGCTCAGTTTGCATATAATTACAATGTAACCGGGTACCAGCCGTACTAGCTTTATTTTCTCAACTTTGACCTCTCGTCATGTGACCAGTGGGTTCAGAATAGCAACGGAAAAAGTGTCTCACTTCACCTCAATAGTGTTGTAATAATTTTAGAATTAATGGACCGATTTTCACAAACTAACTCTTGTTTTCTTAGTTAGACCATTTCCAAGCTATCTAGCCGGGTTTCGGTGTGAATTTCTAAAGAAAGTTGTTTTTCGACCAGCTTCTCGAGCTCCTCCACCTTGTCAAGACTGTTCCACTTCAAATCGATTTTTCGCAATAATTTCAGAATTACCAGACCGATTTGAACGAACTAGCTCTTGTTTTCTTATTTTGATCATTTCCAAGGTAGCTAGCATGGTTTTGGGGCGAAATTTTTAAAATAAAATGTTTTCCGTACTGCTCCTTGTCCTCCTTATCCATGACCTCAGTCAGAGAACTTGACGTTACGTCATAAATCAACGTGACGTAAACGTAAAATGGGTTACGGTATAAAGTAAATACATGGTTAGTGCCTTAGAATACAAAATATATTCATTCGCCCCGACAACTTTATTGGGGCTCGCTAAAGCTCGCCCCAATAAAGCTGTCTAAGGCTCAACCGAATATATTTTATATTCTAAGGCACTAACCATGTATTTACTATATATACGTCCGCCATGTATATAAGTATCTAATATATATATTTACTTATAATCCTAGTAATTATATGCAATTTGTTCAATATAAGGCAACATTATTTTTATATTTGGCGGCCTTCTATGATTTCTGCTATTGGTAGTTATCTAATTGTATTCCTAAGTTAGTAAAACGTTCATAGTATACATAGCTTCAGTACTTTTCTTCCAATTTACTACGATATGACATCCATGTGCAATTATATACTTAATTATTATTCTCTGTGATGATCTTCATGTGATACTTTCTGTATATATGGCGGCCATCTTGGACTTTTTCTGTCCACAAATGTGTCTAGTTACGTATCAAATTTACTGTAAGCGTTTATTATATCAATATATCCAAGATTAGTATACATGTTGTTGTCATATGGAGTGTACGTGGGAGCAGTCATATGCAAACTATCATGTTACGTTTGGTGGCCATGTTGGATTTTACCATTTAACAGTGAATTGAAATTTAATGTTGATCACTTATCTAGATAAGTCAAGTAAATCCACTTTATGCTGTTAATGTATGCTAATACCTCATGTGGAAACAACTATATGACACACTATAACTGTTTGGCAGCCATTTTGAATTTATGCAAATTTCTCAAAATGATCAAAGATGACATAGTGTCATCAGTTGGATTCTTGATGTTGATGATCTGGGCAATCAAAATCGCCAATAAATTTTGTATTGAAAATAAAGTTAAGCTCCTGCATGGAACGTGCCATGCACTTGACTGCCAGACTATCTGACATCTGAGCGGGAAACCCCCACATACGTTAATCGATTTCATTGGTCGGTTACTTTGCAGATTTCCGATATTGTACCTCGGAAAAAAAATGGCGACGGTGATAAACTGAACGTGTTATGCACGCTGTTTTACAAAGAAATGTTGAGAAATAACTAGTAAGGAAAGTAGTTGCATATAAATTATGAATGAAATTTGGTGTATTAATATTATTTACACGTATTGTCAGATGATTTCGGTATCGTACAGTTCACGAAGTGTCAAAATTATGAGCGTAGTCGTATCGAATATTCGAATTTAGATTTCGCTATGTGACCCAATGGGATGGCAGCCAGTCTCCATAGCAAAGTAAATAATAAATGATAAAAGTCAGATGATGAAAAATATAAGTTAAACATGATATAGAGACATGGCATGTTAGTCTATATTTCCCCTACCCCACCCACTTGCCAACCACAGCTGTCTGCATATTTTGACACTCAGCAGAGTGGATAGCGTGTTTATTCCGATGTAAGATATCTGTATATCAACATACCGAGTGTATTCACTGACATAGTTTATTTCATGCATTAATAGCCAAAATAAGTAATACAAATTGAAACATTTACGCCTTCAAAGTTTGTTTATAAAGGGAAGTAACTGTCATCAACTGAATGTGTGTAATGATATAAATTATCACCATCAAATTCATCCCATACTAGGTTAACTTACACCAATACATGTTTGATTTATCATGCAGATTGATGCATAAAATAAAACTGGATAGTGTTATGTAGTTCTAAGTCATTGGATCTATGTTCATTTATTGATGCATTTACAAGTGTATGAAATTGGTTGGTTATTGGAAAGAGATGTACAGTACTAGCTATCGGATATGTAAAGGGACATGCGTCTCATATGATCAGGGCCGTAACTACACTGAGGCACGAGGAGGTTGCCTCCTCGTTTTTTTGGTCTCATTTATTTTTTGGATTTCATGTTCAATTATTGGCCTATATTCTAGATAAGCTATAATACTGACACAAATGTAGCTTTAAATATATACTTTTTTTACAGTTTACACATGAATTATATCGGTATACACATTAATACCTATGGTCCCTATGTACGGGGTTTTGCCATTTTATATTTGCATATGAATTGATATCATAAAAACTGAGTTTGCTTGAAGAATATACCCCTGTGCCAAGTCTTGAAGCACTACGATGACTGAACAACAACCAATGTCTCGCGGTATTTGTTCTGAGCTATGTCCCGACGGGTTTTCGGTTGTTTTTCTCCGGGCCCTCCGGTTTTCCACCCCATTAAAACAAGCTACAGACTCAATAGCAGATTCACAAAAAGTCAGATACAGCTGCACGTTTTGCATGGTGCTAATTATCATACTTGTAGTCTTGTTTGCGTTAATAACCATTTTGTTTTGGTCACACAAATTCTCAATAGCACTAAGTCTTATATCTGCTTGTAGATTTGTATCGATGATAACTGGATCGCTACCTGATGTATGAATTGTTGCGTCATCGGAAAACATATCAGTTGTTAATTAATAAACTTTTATGGCAAATCATTTATAAATAAAAGAAATACAGTATGTTGGTCCACAAATTAATCATTGAGGAACACCAGCTATGACATTAGCGAACTCGGAAGAGATACCACCGTTTTGCTTACGGTCAGTTAAATACGATGACAACCAGTGAAGTGATGCTATTTCGAATTTATAGATTTTCAATGTTTGCAGTAATACAGTGTGATCTACAAGGTCAAAAGCTTTCTTAAGGACCCATTCTATACCTGATCATCGTTTGATTCAAAGGTAATTGCTTCGTAAATGTGATGGATATATATGTATAACATATATGTCAACAGTGCCTCGTCACTGTATCCTATACGGCACATGGAATGGTGAACTCGGCATATTGTGTGTTCAAGCCATCAGCCACTTTCACCTCTTCTGGTGTTTGACACAAAGCGCAAAATGTGAAGTAGAACATATGGTATAATGTAGCTAATCACATGCAGAAAACCCAAGAGAACGGACTCCTATCAATTATATTACACCAAACTGTAAAATATGTCAGTTTTCTGGACATGTTTGTGCCTGTGTTTTTAGCAACACGAACCACCATTATAAATAGCCTCATACACATAATTTCGCACAGTGTATCACTTTTACCTGGCAAAACACACAAAAAATACAATATATACCCACTGCTGTACTCTGTTATTATATATCAAATCCAGTGACATGTAAGCAGTTACCTGAATGTATTGTCCCTGGTGTCTACTCACCTAATATGCGAGTAAATATGGCTTTACCTATGGATAACATGTACACTAACAATAGGATGTGCATCAGATTGAAAAGTTTACACATCAACATTTATTTTGAGATTGAGACATACATACATACATACATACATACATACATACATACATACATACATACATACATACATACATACATACATACATACATACATACATACATACATACATACATACATACATACATACATACATACATACATACATACATACATCAAACAATAACATACAGATACAAAATAGTAATGTTCATTATCATTTTAAGGAAACACGGTTATCGCCCCTGATATCATTGTGGAAATTTACGTCGGATATAAAATGTATAATAATGCCAATCAATACGTGGGGTAAAGGTGAATGAATGTTTGATTTGCCAGTGTGTCAGATGATGTCTCTGATATAAAGAACATTTTGTGCCTACTGAGTGGGCATGTACCTTTAAAGTCCAGAAAGTGTGGCAAGACTCAGATTTTAGAAATTTCACGTAGCAGTTTGTATTTGTTTACACACTCCTTTAGGTGTTTGTTAACTTGCTTTTCAAATAGTCATGGTCGGAACATAACCTATGAAAAATAACACAGAAGTGTAGTGTGTCTTATTTTCATGTTAATTTCAACTAAAAATAGTTTTTTCCATTAATATTCGATCATATGTTTTGCTATCCGCATCCGGATCCTGTAATGCTAGACTACATTATTCACACAAAAACGGATATGGAAATGTGTATTAATTTTTTCTCGCCCACCAGGTGACCTGAGATAAGGATATCCGTATATCCATCCATCCGTCTGTACATGTCCATGACCAACTGCACAGTTAATCCACCAACAATTTGACATTCCAAAGATTCCTGTGGATAGAATATTAGATATTATTAAAAATGTGACCATACTGCTATTCTTTCATTGAAAATGCTGCTACAACCTTTGACGATTAACACTTTCATCCCTAAGTAACTGAAATTAATTGTTTCATGTTAAGTTTGAGACTTCTATTATGCAGAAAATGGGGTCATTTTGCAAAAAAAAAATATATTCTCAAGTGGTGCATATCTTGAATGAGACGGCTCATTACGAGTCGGTTCATCAGGATAGATACACTGTTTGCAGGGCCATAACCAGAGGTAAAACACAGATGAGGCGAACCAAGTCCCAATATGGGGGTCACGGAACATTTTGCCCGCCACCTCCCCGGGGATTTGTTTAATTCCTAGCAACAACAAAAAAGCGGCAACATAAGTGAAGAGGCGACCTTCTCGTCTGCCTCAATCCTGGTTACGGTACTGAGAGGTATCTAGTGTTGAAAGGGTCAAACACATATTTGAGTCGAGAACTTGACTATCAACTTCACTGAGCAAAGGACAATAATTAATTCCTGTATAAATGTTTAATTCTCCGCTGTGGGGCGGGTGGGGGTAGGGTGTACACAGCAAATTAGATTAAAAACAAAATTTGTCGAGGTAAGAATTCGACAGTCAAATAATTATTTGTCATGTAATATTAGATGTCCATCGGCTGTACAGGCAAATTCTACTTTAGAATTAGACAAGGATTTATTTTTGAGAGACATGGATTAAATAGCTTTAATTTACCTAATTTTAATATACACATGTGTCTTTTTGTTTCAGATGTTTGTCTCTGATTTGTTCAAGTCGCCAGATGCATATACATGTATGTTCTATAAAGTTACTATAACATATTTAGACGTGAAACATCAGCAGATTTTCGTCAAATATGATTGGATTTAGCATATTTTTTGCAGGGGCGTGTTTTTTATTGATCATACGGTGAATTTAAAGTAAAATGTTATTTCTGCATGATGATAAAATGCTCGACGTGCAGGGATTTTTCTGACGTAGCGATATCTGAAAAGCAAATAACTTGTTTATGGCCTTATTCATATATATAGTTTATATACATACCAAGTTTCAGGTCTGTAGCTATTACCGTTTAAAAGTTTTACGAGGTACAAGACAAAATAAGTCGAAAAGGGGGCGATAATCTATGACCCCGGGGTCGAATAAATTTTTTAAATAAACTGTGCGCATCTATTCATCATAACGAAGCGACATACCAAGTTTCAGGTGTGTAGCTAGTACGGTTTAAAAGTTTTACGACTTACAAGGTTGCTGACGGGCGAGACGGATGGACGGACGTGACGGACGGACAAGGGTAAAACTAAATGCCCCCTCCATTATCGTGGTGGGGCATAATAAGAAGTGCACTAGGGTGATATTACTTGAAGGAGCAGGCTAAGTCACTAAAGGTGCCCCATATCTTAAATTAAAACACACTTGATTTCATGTTAATGTTTCTAGAGTAGATTGGTGCAATAGGACAGTGGAAAATATTTTGTAAAATTTCCGAACATAATATTATTATTTGAATGGAAATCGGCAAGACCATTTACTTCCATTATAATACATCATTAGCATACATTACCCAAACATCCGGTTTTAGCAAATCCGATTTTATGCATGTAATTTAAACTTTATTGGTTCGGAAAAAGAACCGTTAATTTATCGATTGTGTGTATTTTGTGACCTAACAGCACTATTTATATTTTTTTGCTGGCAGTTGTATGATGTACACGACATGATTTGTTTTCGGGGGATACCTCAAACCGCCTGACCCCACAACCCATAACCGCCATAAAAAGTCGGGCATGACATTATTTTAGGCACAACTATGCGCCTGAATGACATATATGTACATGTATATACGGCCATGTACTGTACTATTAGTTACCACATTCACATAAGTATATAATTGTAATTGAACATACTTTATACCAAATATGCATAGTAGTATCAAACTTCAATATAATCATGTTTTAACGCTATTCAAAACATCTACTATGTCTGTACTTGGCAACACGTTTAGTATGTTAGCGCTGCTACGCCGATGAACAAAATTAACACTTATTACCACACACAATTACCATAATGATTGTAGCACATTGTTGTTATTGTCACAAATAAAACTGTTTGTTTGACTGCAGCATCATTATGCTATGACCATAATGATATATACACTCTGAGTCTCACAATGTTTAGCATGTTCTACTAACATAAGTATGTCATTTGAGATACATTTCAGTACATGGGTGATTTTGTTACCATGGTAACATGTATACATATTGAAATAGTTCGGATACATGTAAGTGCATGCGATATGTAGGTAGGATTCATGATGATTTGAAAAAATAAATGTAGTATAAAATGCAATACAAAATAATGAATTTACATTTCTATCAATACATTATTATTTCTCGGTTGTCATGGTAACATGGAATCATTTCAAATATTCATTGAAAAAAATATTTGTGAATTATTTGGACAATATGCAATAAATATAATGCCGTGTCTCGAATTTTACCTTTTTAGAAATCTACGTTTTCATAAGCCATGCTCGTATATAGTCATGTAATTGATAAAAATGGCGGCAATTTTGAAAAGGTCAGCCATCTCGAAACTGAAAAGATGTTTAGACCCCAGTTATATTGTCTTAAATGATAGCAATCAATTCCTTCCTGCGAGCATCATGATGTTTTTCTGGAATGCCAATTATATTTCAATCACAAAATCACCCGCTTCCCAGTAACGTAACGTCGTCTCACATGTTTTAACGTCAAATTGACGGTGCAGTCCATTGCAATGTGCCATTGGGTTGTATCATTAAAAACGATATTGTCCGAAAAGTAGTAAAGATATCAAATCCAAATTTTCAACATAGCTTTTTTGGATTTTTGGCTTTATTGCCCCTTGTCCTTTGTAATATAAACTGTATTTACGCAATATCTTCAATTGTGCTTGTGTTAATCAGTACGTAGCCGGTACCATCTGTATTAAAATATAAATGATTGATCTCTATATTTAATCAATAAATACCTGTACCAGATAATTACCTGTTGTGGTTGAACAAAAGGTGAAAGTGGTAAAGTTTTAATTTAAGTTCAAGCTCCATCTACCAAGTATTTATCTGGGATAATACATACATCCATGGAGGTATTTACTTCTTATACAATATGGTTTAGTGATCTGAAAATAAGTGAAATTCATGAAACCAAGAAACAAATTTAAATTCTCCTGCTGACTGATTCATTAATATGCACGAGACCTCGTCAATATTCATGAGTCAGGTGAATACATTGATCCAATTAAATGTTATAAGCGTACAGTTGGCGGGACGTCATCTGTGACGTCGCCAGATGCAACAATCAAAACATCAAACATCGTTGCGTCATATGTTCTACCAAAAGATTTATAGTGTAAATAGAAACACTGAAGGAAGTTAGTGTACATGTACGTGATTGTTCAAACTTTACCATTGTGTTGCCACAGAAGCGTTTTGAAGTCATATTCGATTACATCTTATTACACGTATGCATCATGATAAACGGGGCTAATTATATTTTAGACCAGTGTAGCACCTGTGCAATATTTCCATTTGCCATGACGTAACACAATACATTAATACACATGATGGTGAAGGCATACACTAGTAAACACTGAGATAAGCTCGGTCTTGTCAGATTATGAGCCGACACATTTCAGGAGCAGCGTAAATATGTTGTGATTATAAGCGCATGCGAGCATGTCATCATGTTAGATACTAGATACTATCTACATAAAGTTACTTAAGTGTTGAAATATTTTTTCTAATGTCTGAGTTGCACCAATTACATTATGAAAATATAAGTGGAAAGCTTATCTTGTATTTCTAAGCGGAAGCGAAATGTGATATTTTCAATTAGAAATGTGCAAATACATGTGTATTGCATATGTCATTCATGAGATATGAATACAGTAGCCAGTATGCATGTTTTTCTGTCCAGTCATTACATTGCAGATACTGACTATCTATGTCGTGAATCCTCACATTTAGCAGTTCAAAGGGTTCTGTTGTCAACGGATTCGAGCACACCATATCTGCTAGATCGTTCACTTCACACCTTACGCGCCTGGTCACTGTGTACTCACGTGCATCCTTCTGCACCTTCATCACGCTTCTTCTTGAATGGACGGTGGACGATCGTTACTTTAACGACCTTATATTCCTGACCTCGGCTGATAAACAGAACTTGATTTTCAGCAAGCAATGTACAATTGTGCCTTGTGTACTACTGTACAAGCGCATATTTATTCGTGCAATTATTGAGAAATTGGGTCTAGTTTGGTGGGATCCGGACTTCTGGTCGCACGTTTATATCACTACCTTGCACTCCCCATGTTCGTTTCTCAAGCGTTTGGTCCTTGATGCTATCGTCAAAATACTTGTTGAACACTACATGAAATTGCTGAAATGGAATGCCAATGTTAGAGACTCTGCTGCGATTCAAAATAAAATTGACGAGCATCATCTGAATGCAGGCATGTCCATCAAATACGATGGCATCACATGCTGTTACAGTGTTCACTGTTTCAGATTTTTATATTCATTCCAGCCATGGGATAGGTTGTGATTTTACTGTCCATACCATCTTCTTACCATTGTCAGTAAACATGCTTAACGGAACTGGCGCATTTTCATACGACATGTTTCTTGCTACTGGAACTTTTTTCTTGGCTGTGACAGCCAAAATACATTAGTTTGTCGTCCATACTCAGATTATTCTTCTTTCCTTTAACTGACTTTCTGATTTCAAACATTGCTATCCGAACTGTGTCATACAGGCTTTTTCGATTTTTTCCATCGTCTTGAGTCTGGGTCAGCAAGCCTCTCTTCCACAAGCTTTGATAACATCTTGATCCCTTTTTCAAGTGCATTTACCGGACTATCCTCATTATCTGCTGGTGCAATGGCCCCGCTTATTTATTGCAGCACATAATACAATTTGGGGTACGGTATGTGAAAAGTTGTGATTTGCTTGTTTAGGGCAGGGCAGGCATCTGGACACCCCCATTTAGATCCTCGCCTGGTGTGGTGATTTCATCTCCCAATGGTGAAACATTTAAGTTTACTCCCGACTAGTCTAACCTATACATGGACATTTGACTTGGTGTTAGAAGAAATGGTATATTGGACTTAAACACAATGGATAGCGGGTTGTACGGTCTCCACACAAACAACGACACCCGGTCACTTCTAACCGGACTTGTTTGGCATTTTCTGAGTGCCACTAACCGCCCCGCGCAAACGCTAGATAATTAAGGTTAGACGACTACCAGGCGTCTACAGAACGGGATGTGTATGGCATACATGTACCATGCCATGGTATAATTGGTCAAAATGATTTTATTTTCACTGGTGTGTTGTTAAAGGTACATACTCACTCAGTAAGCACAAAATGTTTTTTGTATAGGAATTAAATAAGTGTATAATTGTGTCACTATTCCACCAGTTCTAAAAATTACGAGTGCCCGCCATACAGATATAATAATTTATTAATATTTATTTACTGATAGTGACTCGCGGTGGTATCAGGCAATTTTCATATGTAAATGAGGAATGATCATTTTTAATTATTTATACTAATTAAATGCGTCACTGGAAAAAATAATATTTTCGACAGATAAGTACGATCATTCCATATACAAAATAAATACAGATAATAAATAGTAATGTCCGTTAACATTTAAAGGAAACACGGTTACCGCCCCTGCTATCAGTGTGCAGATTTACGTCTGATATAAAATGCATAATAATGCCAATCAATACGTGTGTAATGGTGAATGCATGTTTATTTTGCCAGAAAATGTCTCAGATGATGTCTCTGATATAAAGAACATGTTTTGCCTACTGAGTGGACATGTACCCGTAAAGTGTTGTTACCTCGAGAGAAAGTTGTAAATAAATTGCAATCATATGTGCGTTGCATCCACTGCCTATATAGACCGTATTTCATGTATAAACCGATCACCGATCACGTGAATCACACTTCCGTTATAACAAATTTCGGGACTTTATAATTAAATTTACAGAATGTTTTGACATGACCTCACGTTGCTTAGATACCCATTGTTATGTTCACTGTAAAACTAAGCAACGTGACGTCCAACTATGTTTGTGGCTGTGACTGGAGAAATTGGCTAATGGGATCTGTGACCAGTGTAGCTTATGATCAAATAGCACACCACTGTAGCTTGATAATTGTTTAACTGCATGTAAGGCGCATGGCGGGTGTTTCATTGATGGAATGGCGAACAGTGCAGATCCTGATCAGACTGTGCACAGGCTTATCTGGATCTACACTGATCGCAAACCCCACAAACCCCGTTTTCCCAGTCACAGCCACATGTGATGCTCCGGAAGTAGTTCTAGCTAGATATTCTCCACAAATATATTGAAACATATGTATGGAAGCGTCCTGGTGCTAATGCTAAAATAGCTTATGAGTTACTATCTCCTAATTAGGACATATGATCTCCTAATTAGTACTTAGTAATTCCTAATTAGGACTTATCATCCGCTAATTAGGACTTGTTATCTCCTAATTAGGAGGTAGTATCTCCTAATTAGGACTTACTATCTATGTCAATGCTAAACATGCTTTATCTCCTAATTAGGAAATACTAACTCCTAACTACGAGATACTAACTCATAATTATGAGATAATAAGTCCTCATTAAAATATACTAACTACTAATTAGGAGATACTATATCTCCTAATTAGGAGATAGTATCTCTTAATTATGAATTAGTATCTCCTAATTAGGAGTTAGCATCTCATAATTAGGAGATAAATATATTTTAACATTGGCACCAGGACGCTTCCATAGATATGCTATTGAACTATATTCTATTGAACTATGTTTTATGATGCATGTTGTCTTACCCCACAGGTTGAAAACTCTGACCTCGAACTCAGAAAATCAGAAAATGACTCTTCAAAAGTAAAATTCACCCCACCCACCCACTTCGATACATATGTATGCAAGTGGGTATGTGTGGTTATTTTCGTATGAGCTATTATCTGAGCCCTGGGCCCGAGTCTTTGACACGTGACCTTCTCTTACGTAATCCTTCTTACATTAGTGGATGGTGACCACTAGGGTGGGGGTATAGTGTTATGAACAGTGCAGTACATTAACCATTACACTGCTAAATTAAATGTTGTCGTCTGATGTTTATTTTTTATTTTCAATTTTTCTCCAACAACATCCTTTGACAGCATTTTAGAATCATTTCCACTGAAAATGATTCTAAAGTGCTGTCTAACCATGCTTTTATTGAGAAAGAATGCAAAATATTAAATAACAGCTGAAGACATTTTACCCATCATTTTAAGGGTTATCATCGACGCTTTCCACGCTTTCTGAATACGAACAGTCAACACCGGTGGAATGGTAGAGTAGCGTACATCTCACGTAGGTTGGCACGGACGCACGATGAAGCAGCCATGGCACATTGTCTTGGAGGTGTTGGTTGTCTTAGGACTGGGTAGGTATTATATGTGGCCGTCATTGGGGAAATGAGGCTTATGGCATTCGTGACCAGTGTAGCTCCTGATCAAATAACAAACTCCTGAAAACGATATCGTTTGTTTACTAGTGTCAGGACTGGCGATTCATTGATAGAATGGCGTACAGTGCAGATCCTGATCAGACTGTCCGGATGCACAGGCTGATATGGATATACATTTGTCGCAAAACCCATACGCCCTATTACTTCAATCAAAACCACATATCTGCATCCATGTGCTACATATAATACAAAGCATATAATATAAAGCATGTAATATAAACTACGCTCTCGGACCGCCGTTTAATGTGTGTATACTCAGGTTCATGTACAAACGAAACCCTACAGGCCTTTTAAAGGTACATGCCCACTCAGTACGCACAAAATGTTCTGTATATGAACTAAATAAGTGTATAATTGTGTCACTATTCCACCAGTTCTGAATATTACAAGTGCCCGCTATACAGATATAGTCATCTAGTAATATTTATGTTACTGATAGTGGCGAGCGGTGGTATATGAGACATGATATGTTTTACTTGTGTATACTAATTAAATGAGTCACTTGAAAAAATTATATTTTCGACAGATTATAAAGTATGATTATTGCACATAAAAAAATAAATACAGATAATAAATAGTAATGTCCGTTAACATTTTAAAGAAACACGGTTATCGCCCCTGATATCAGTGAGTAGTATAGAGGGAGTCAAAATGATACCACCTAATGTGGTATCATTTCCACCCCTCTATACTACCCCCACCACCCCCGAAAAATCAAAAATTGGTTAACGAGTAAATTGTCTCACGACAGCAAATTTATGAATTTTTGAGAAAATAATTTTGAAAAGAGGGAGTCAAAATGATATCGTAGTCCCAATTATATTGGAAATTGAACAGAAAAAACAATACCAATTATTAGAGAAAATCAACAATGCAATTTCAATGTGCCCACGAGTGATAGTTTATATTCCAACACCCCATATTTCTCCTCCAATATAGCTAATTTATTTCGCATATCAGCAACTAATTCTACCAGCTCTAGTCTACCACGTTCACCTTTAGCCACCCGACAGCGTAGTTGCTTATGTCTACAAACAGTTTGGGCACTAACGAATTTACAAGGGCATCTGGGGCATTGAAATTGCGGGGGGACACAAGGAATTTTCCTACGTCTCGCTAGATGCCTTCGTAGATAGTCTTTACACGTAAACGTCTTACAACAAGTCTCACACTCCATTATATATGTATATGTTTATATTCAATTGGACGTGAAAAAAAAACATAATGTTTTCACGACCAATTGAATAGATAAATTTCATAGGTTATAACAATAGAAAATATGATAACGCCAGAAATAGAAAGTTTGAGAAGAGAAGCAGAATCTCTAGGGATTACTTATAGTAAACGGTTGAGAGTTAGGGGGTTGACAAATCTGATAAACGCCACAAAGAATGAGGCGTTTATGAAGCGGTTTACCCGCGCCCACAAACGATGAGCCTTTAAAGACCTCGCACTAGCAGAGGAAGTTGGCAACATAATTCAAAAAGAAAGTATTGCGGGGTTAAGGGCTAGTGTAATAAAACCTTCAAGCACCAATAATTTAAACCGTTAACAATTGGTTGTCAGATAAGGAGCAAAGACGAATAATGTCCGACAAAATAGAAAGACCGAATACAAAGTGGAAGTTTGTAAGATGGGTAGAGGTTTTCGTAAAGCTAATACAGGGCAGTAGGGGAATAGATTTAGGACTACAATCCAAAGAAGCAGCAGGAGGAGAGAACTTCCAGAATGGTTGAAGAATAAAAAAGGTATGTATTCTTTAGATAAGTATAATGACGACCTTTGCCTGTTCAGATGTTTAGCGATGCATGTGACAGATAAAAGACCCGACAGATGTACGGACAAAGCGAGAGAATTTAGTAAGCAATATTTCGGTAGTAATGTGGTTTCACCAATTCCTTTTTCAGACCTGAAAAAGGTTGAAGAGTTTTTTAAAATCGGTATAGAAGTATATCAACCGACCGAATGTAACGTATGGTGGTTGAAAAAGGTACCAGCACACTACAAGGAAATAGGTAATAAACCAATGACAATAGGACTGTTTAATAATCACGCATTTCTGATAAAAAAAACCTTAAAAACTTATCTAAAATTTACGCCTGCGATAATTGCAAACAGAAATTCACGAAAGCGAGTAATATGAAGAGACACGGACCAAAATGTATGAAAGGTGAGACAAAAGTAATATGTGATGGTAATTATTTAGAGCGCCCGCGTTCGTCGTTCGAGAAAGCGTCTTACCCAAAAAGTTCTGACAGTTATGGGGCGATCGATTGGATGTACTCTGTGGAAAAGCGGGAGGGAATTCATATTCACCACGAACAGTGCGTACACGGGGGTGAAAGATGGATTTTAGGAGCTCCAGTAGATGGATACTGCCAAGACAACAATACCGTATATCAATATCACGGCTGTTACTGGCACGGGTGCGAGATTCATGCAAAGCATAGAAAAAAAGAACGCGCATCCACAATGAGAAGAGATACATTTATTAGAAGAAGCAAATAATTCAACCTAGTAGTTATGTGGGAATGCGAATTCCAAAGAACGGGTAAAGATATAAAGATCGGTTGCGACACTACTCTTTATCAATATCAGATAGTATATGATTTTGAGGCGTATCACAACCAAGAATTTAAAACGCTAGGTAATAGTTTAGAGTACGAAGTTGAGCACGTTCCGGTAAGTGTTAGTATAGGAGATAATTTCTCAGGAACAGTAACTCATATTTGTGATAAAGTGTGGTTAAGATATGGGTTTAATACAGAACATTTACATAAAAAGCGGGTTTCTCAGTCGAACAGTGGATAGAGCAAGTGCCGATTATAGGTTTTAACAGCAGTAAGTACGATATAAACTTAATAAAGAAATATTTAGTAGGCGAATTGGCATCAACAACAAAGAAAGTAATGGTCGGAAAACGGGCAAACGCAACAATATTTCTATTTACTCCGGAGTTTAGATTTCTTGATGTAATACTTTACCTAGGATCGGGTATAAGTTACGATAGTTGGATAAAAGCCTACGACTGCAAAGGACAGAAATCATTCTTTCCTTACGAGTGGTTCGATTCTCCAGACAAACTGGATTACACAGGACTGCCTGATATAGAGAATTGGTATTCCAAACTATCTGGGAAAATGTTACTAGACGAAACAGAATTAAGCAAATGTCGTAGAATTTTCGAAGAAAAGAATATGAAAACTTTCAGAGATTGGTTGAAATATTATAACGATTTAGATGTAGCACCGTTCCTAGAAGCGGTGGAAAAAATGTGTGAATTTTATAAACACAGAGGTGTGGATATTTTCAAAGATGCGGTAACACTACCGGGTGTGGCTATACACTATTTATTGAGAGGAACCATTAAAGAACAAAACTCTATAAAGGTGGTTTTATACCGAGGGGCTCTATATGCGCCAAAAGAAGAAACATACGAAATGATGAAAGACGCTCTAGTCGGGGGTCCATCAATCGTATTTAACACGCTATGCAGAAGCCGGTGTTTCAAATATTAGATCTAATTCCACAGGAATTAACAAACCTTGCAAGGCTATTTTGGGGTATGATGCAAACGCGTTATATTTATCTACGTTAAATAAAGATATGCCTGTGGAGAGAAACTATACACCATATAGATACCACACATAATCCTAAATTTATTAAAAAGTTTTGTAAAAGAGTTTTATCTGGAGACTGGTTTGGGTTTGCGGAGGTGGATATAGAAGTTCCACACAACTTAAAAGATAAGTTTTTTCTGAAATGTCCTCCCACTTTTTATAAACGAGAAGTAGATTGTTGATAGGTTCCAGCACACATGATAAAAAAATTTGGAAGATACTGGAAGAACTAGAGGAAATGGAAGAAAATTGGTGGGATCTATGTCGGCCACCAAAGTACTGCTGTACGCGCCACTGTTGAAATGGTATTAAAACACGGCCTAGAAATAACCGGAGTTTATCGTATTATAGATTATATTAGTGGTAAACCCTTCGAATGGTTCGCAAAAGAAGTTACAGCCGCAAGACGAACAGGCGATGTAGAACCAAATAAGAAACCTAGTAGCGGATATAATGAAATTATTAGGCAATTCGTGTTGTGGAAAAATGATAGAGGCAGAGACATTTAAATACGACATATACACAAGACAAAACCTGTGTTGACAAAGCGTTAAGATCTGCATTCTTTGACGATTTGGAAGAGATAGGAGATGCGTACGAAATATCTTCCCGAAAACCCCGGTGTGCAGTAAAGAGCCCCTTCCACTGTGGAATAGCGGTTTATCAACTAGCTAAATTGAGAATGTTGGAATTTTACTACGATTTTCTAGACAAATACGTAAAAAGAGAAGACTTTGAATTAATACAGATGGACACGGATAGTATGTATATAGGAGTTAGTGGAAAAACGATAGAGGAATTGATTAGACCTAACTTATTAGACGAGTTTGAAAAAGAAAAAAATAAATGGTTGGCTTGGGATAAATGGAGCGAAAGAGAGCCAGGACTTTTAAAAATGGAATTCAGCGGAGACAGGGCGATAGCGTTATCTAGTAAGTGTTATTTCGTAGAAAAATTTAATCCAATTAATAAAAACTCTGCGAAAGGAATGCCCAAGAGAATTAACAATTTAAATTGGGATAGATATAAACGAGTACTAAGTGAAACTACAGAAGATGGAAAACACATTATAGATGTAGCACAAAATAGAGGATTCAAAATGAAAGACGGTGTTATGAAAACGTACTGTCAACAAAAATTAGGACTCTCGGCGTACTACGATAAAAGACTCGTGTTACCAGACGGAATACATACAGAACCTCTCTTGATTTAAGCAATCGGGGGTAGCTGGGTGCCAGAAGGTACCATAAGAATTTCTTCGCGAACAAAACCACGAGATGGACCATCAGCTAAATAGTAGAGCACGGGCTCATCGGGTTTGGTAATAGAGCGAACCAGATTACATACATTCAGAGACCACACGGGATCAGTCGCGCGGCGGCTGCCACCTTCGAGCTCTCCCGGTTGATAGAGGTACCGGACGTTAACATCCGATGGAAGCCGTTGCTCCTCTAAACCAACGGGTCGCCCGCGAGAGATTGCAGAGGGCTTGCTCGTCACCTTTTTAGACTTGATGGCATCTATAGGCTTCTTACCTATCAATCTGGTCACGTTCAGTGCGGAGACCACGGCGGGCAGCCTGGCCACCCACTCGGTCGATCGCGAATGAGGCTCTACAAGTTCTTTGGCGTATTGGTGTCCGAACAGTCTCTCAGCTAGTGTTCGAATGAACCGCTCCACGATCCCCTGGTCCCGGTGGATGTCGACGCGGCCGCGTCTGATAGAAACTTTGTGCTTAGACAATAGATGAGAGACCGCGCCCATGAACTCGCGGCCGGGATCGACCTGGAGAAGATTCGGCCATTTGAGAGGACTCCTCTTATATATTCGGGAAAGAGCCTCGGCCACCTCGTTAGACTCTTTAGTGGCCAACGGCTCAGCCCCCTTATAACGACTCGCTACGTCAACGATTGTCAGTGCATACTTGTACGTTTTGCGACCGACGCGATCGTGAGGGAGAAACAGGAGATCCGCTTGGTGAACTTGGTTCGGCACCGGCACGTCGAATTTCGGGCGCGGAATATTGTGAGGCGCGGGTAAATAGATCTGCCAGATGGCCTGCTTCTTGAGCCATTCCTTGGTGGCGTTTTCGGAAACCTTGGTCGCCGCCGCGAGGTTCTTGATGGCCGCGAGTCCCTTCCAGTAGCCACGTGGGCTATAGTATGTATTCGCTAGCTTGCGCGTTAGTTTGGTATCAAGTTTGCGCATGTTCATCGTATGCGAAGTATTCTAATATATCGGACAATCTCCAATATGCCCTCGCCAGTTCGTCCGGTAACTGCGTCGTTAATAATAAACCTTTGTTGGAAGTACAATCACATTTGGAGGTTAAGTTCTGAAGGAACTCGGAGGAATCGATTGGAGTTGAGGAGGAATCTAACATCCGCTTTGCGAAAAGGGTGGCCGCTTTTTCGTCCTCGCGCCACGTCTCGAGAGAATCTCGGGCCAGACGAATCATACCCTTTGCGCCAGCTATACGGTGCTTAAGGGCAGTGTAGCAAAATCATAGCAAAATAAAGATCGTCAACTAACATCGTTCTATATATATATATATTTATAAAAAAAATAAAATAATAATAATCATTGCTTATTTCAATCTCGATTGAATATATAGTAGCTGACGAGACCCACCAAACCCATTCCCACGACGATGAACGCGATCTCGCGGTCTTTTTGGGGCTCGGACGGTACATAGAAATCTGAAAGTTGGGGCTCGGGATCCATTGGATCGAGACTTTTCTGCGGATATGCCAACGCGTACTCGCGGTTGGCTTCTTCAACGTTCTGGAAAGTTTGCGCAGCGTGATTCTCGCGGCGAAGCTCTTCGTTGACCCAGTCCAGATGTGCGGTTCGTTTTTTCGACCATGCTGCGTCTGCACTCTTGAGTTGTTCTTCAGCTAAACCGTGACGCTTGCGCTCCACGTCCGCGTCCGAGTTTTGTAGTTTAGAGAATATAAAGTTGCTACCGCTGAACGCCAATGCGCTCACGACTGCACCACTTATCATTATTCCGATCGAAGCAATTTATTTCCATATATTAGCAGGTAGAATTCCAACTTAAATTAGATAATCTCGGGTCCAAACTGCGGCCGCTACATCTAAGGTCGCGAGCCCTACGTCTCTCACAGTAAAGTCCAATTTGGGAGCGGACCCTCCTAGAGCCATCTTTGATAGTTGAGCATACCCGACACTGAAACCCGATATCACCACGGCGTGATAAAGCGCATTCACTATCATTTTACCATCTTGTTCAGCCATTATTGCATATAAAAGGGATCGCGATCAATGTTTAAATGGGGCGCATCCAATCGTTTCGTAAATGTTTTAGGAAGCGCCGTTGGAGTTGGGGTTCTGTTGTTGAAATGGTAAAGCACACACAGGGTGCCCACAACTGTCAGACCACCACCAGGAACCCACGGGATCCAATCAGTATTGGGAGTTGGAGCAATCGGTGTTGAGTGCGCTTCCAATTCAATCGGGGGTGTTGTTGCACTCAACACTGTTGAACCCGATTGCTCTGTCTTCAGATATTTTGCTGTCTCCGTCCCCGATTGCAACGACTGTTTGGCCTCCCGAAGCTCGGCGAGTATTTTATCTTGTTTAACTTTTCGGGTGGCAGCCGCCGCCCGCCCAGCTGCCTGTCTTTTTGGGGTTTTATGTCGTGCAACCCCCATCGCGATTGGGTCGGAGTTGGAAGTGCTGCAATCGGGTTCGAAATTGGAGTTGGAGCAATCCCCAACGCCGTTGGAGATTGTGGTTCCGTCACTCTCGCGGGTGTGTCTTGTGTCATCATTTTCTGAGCTTATAGTTCGTGGGCATATATGTCCAAATTGACAGTGTTTACCCGTGGTCAACGCGGTTGTCAGCGGAGCTAAGTACATTCCAAACTTGTGATAAATTGAGCAGCAGGCTGTTCTAAGAGTGTGTCCTATAAAATGGTCAGTCTCTAGATCGTGAATCAACCCCTCGGTGTTTGGTATAGGAGAAGTAATACTAACGCGGTTGCGTACAAATGTAATAGCCGCTGATCCGAGAGTTTTTGTCATCTCCGCACCTAACCTAGATTCGTATCGAGCATACATTTTATCAATCTCCGCATCTGACATCTTATCCACCTGACAAACTGAGAGACGCCTACCGAGATAATGCTCCGATTGTCCCCCAGCAACCAGCGCAGCTAGCCGCTCTCGTTCGCGCCGCATTTTCATTCGTATCGGCCCCAATCGCGATTGGAGTTGCACTCAACACCCATTGCTCCAACTCCGATTGGGTTGAGGTTTCAGTTCCTCCCAATTCGCGATTGGGCACGAGTGTTTCTTCCATTAGCTGATCGAGAAGTTCGTCGCAGTTCATTATCTCTAATTTTCTTTTAACTATTCTAACAAGTCTCATCACTTTAACATTTTGCCAAGCGCACCACCCGATACTTATGATCACCGTTATGCTCGCAACAAAGCTCGCAGCGGAGCACCAAATTGTTAACATTGTTAACCATTGTTCAGCATTTGTTCAACATTTGTTAAGCATTTGTTCAGCAATTGTTCAGCATCGTTAAGCATTTACTCAGCAGTTACTAACGAGCGTTAAGATAATTAATTAATTGATAACTTTATAAGCAGTTGGTTGATCAGTCTTTAGCAGAAGCTTGGCGTGCTTAGTTTCCGAAAGTATCTGTCGAACCTCCAGGCGCTCCTCGCGAGTTAGGATAACGTCATTCTCTCGAAGACAGTCATCGAATGAGTCTCGGTCCTTGCAGTGAAAGAGGGCGACCCATTTCGTTTGCTCACGCAGATCCTTGAGGACGGCGTTGTATTTTTGAGTGGAGATCCATACGCTTTGCCTCGCATGGCGGCCAGAAAATGCGAGCTCGGAGAGCATGTCCTTCTTTTTGGTCATCGCCGCCTTGGCCGAGCAATCGTCAATCACGTATAGGGTGGGCTCACCCTGGAATCTTTGATATAAACCACGCAGCCAATCGTGAAGCCTGTCGCCGGGGTCAATAACGTGTACCTCAGGGTCGGTCCATATCCACGGGCGCCGCTGATAAGTATCGTTGTGCCGCACAGTGGGACATAGGATCACAATGTGACGAAAGGCATCGCGGTAGGACCCCTCGAGTAAGTCGAGGATGAAAACCGTTTTTCCACATCCTGTCTGCCCACATATTATGGCAGTGGGTGGGCTCTCCAATCGTGAATTGGTATTGATTGCTAAAAATCAGTAGATCACTGATACGTATCGGCCATCTTCGATGTTCAGTTGTTCGTCCGTAATTATATATAAGTACACGTTCAATGCGCCATTTCCATCCGCCTCTTTGGTTATCTGGATCGTCACACCCTCGCTATCGTTCTCAACTGACGTCCGCTACCGTGCATTTGGTCGTCGTCGCTGGCTCGCATGTCTAGCCATAACGCGTATTTGGTAGTCAGGAACTCCACGAGGGAGACGGCCGATACCTGCAGGTCTTTGGCAACCGAGGCAACCTCGGGGGAGCGCTTAGAGCCGGAAGCAAACTGCTTTCTGACTTCATCCCACTGCTGGTGCGCGCGAAGGCCCGCTCTGTAGAGTAGATTGGGGACTCCCTCGATCGTCACCTCTACCTTCGTGATTTTGGGGTTATAGAATTTGTCGCTTTTTCTAGCACCGAACGCGAACCTAGCCTCCTCGAACAGCATCAGTATACCTTTCATAGAGCGGGCGGGGACGTTGACATTAATATTCCACAATTTGTCGCTTTTTTCATTCGTCATCTTACGGTGGCGAAGAACTCGATCGTAAAGTATGGCAACGCACCCGGCGTACTGGGTTCTGATCAATCGTGCGAGTTCGGGCATCGTGACCATGTCGTACTCCAGCGAAACATTGTCGATCGTATACGTCGATAACTGGTAGGTGGCTATGAGAGCTCGGCCGTAGTCGTTGAACGTTAGTTCGTATTCGAGGCGGTCAGCCAAAGCACTCTGATAGTAGGGCATGTGACTCTCCAGCAACTCAAAGTCGAGCGGGATGTAGAAGCGGTTGCCGTAAGCGGCCGCGATCGCGTTGTCGCTCGCGTTGTTATCTGCCTTGTTACCAGCCCCGATTCTAAGTTTGGTTACGTTCTTATTTTTGCTGGTGTCAATACCCTGATAGACAGCGTTTTCGAGCTCTTGTGCCGTCTTCCACAGGTCCTGATAGCAATGGTAGACGTCGCTGTCATCGATCGACGTCACCTCATTACCAAAATTCTTTATCATGGTCTTCTTGACTATGGCGCGACCCAGGTTCTGAACGACGGTTCGGTCCGCGTCCGTTATGATGATGATAACGATAACGAAACGCCCTTCATAGAGACTCCAGTTCCAATCCAATCGCAATTGGGGGAAATAGGTGGCGCTACCAGCAGCGTTGGTCAAAGTCGGGAATTGCTCGAGTGAGCTGTAAACGACTACCTCAACAATTTGGCAGAAAAAGATCTGGTCCCATCTGTCGGTCGCGACTACTCAAGTTCGAATTGGATATGCGTGGTAGGTTGGGACTAAAATCATCAAATAGCCCGATCATCAACATGAAGACCGGAAAACGCCTATCGCTAAACACCATTGCCGGAAACCGGGGCGGTGGCGAAATCATAAGGAGCGAACTAGGATTTCCAGATTGGAAGCGTGGTAAACCAATTATGCCGACCCGCGCTGTAGAGGCCCTACAGTCTACCGACGAAACGATGGCGAAGACGGCCGCCGCGATAGACGGTAGAGCTCAGCGAGGTCCCTCAAATAGCCACCGCCGCTATTAACACGATGGAGACCACGTTCAGCGAAAACGAAATACTCCACGAAATACTACTCGATAAGGCTCTGCAAACAGTCCGGGGCGAACTGGTCCTTAAACTCTCCAAACTCTCGTCGCTGGAAGAACATATCGCGCTAGAAGAAAGAAAACTGGAGGAAGCCGATGGCGATAGAGAATCTACCGAGCGGATCACCGAACGCCTGCGGTCGTGGCGGGATGAAAGAGAAGCTCGCTTGCAGGCAGCATCGGCTTGCCGTGAGGCTCTCCGCACATAAATAAGTCGGATCCGCGAAACAATCTCGAGGGTCCTGCACGAGTAGACGACACTCGGTGAGCGTCTTCGCACTCTGTTCAGAGAGCAGGGTGTCACGATAGCAAGCATCCTCGTTGCTGTCGGCATGACTATATCGACCATAGTTCTAGCTTTCACTGGCGGTGCGGCGCCACCACCCGCGCCACCACCCGCACCAGCACCCGCGCCATCCGGTGGAGCCAAGGAGTGGGTAAAAGAACAACTAAAAGCCCTCGCCAGTCTCCTAGCTAAATTAGCTGGAAAGGTGGCTGCCGCACTACCTGGACTGATCGGAAGTATCGTTTCTTACTTGTTATCTATATTATCAAAAACGGCCGGATGGCTCGCCAAAAATACTTGGGCTTTAATCGTGGCAATCGCCGGTCTCCTACTTTTAGCCTCCCGAGAGTTCCTAAAACCAAAGCGCGAGTAGTCCTATCGCCACGAGGGCGACGACGAGCCCTAATTTCTCCTCCTCGTGGGTTGTGCTTCCAATTACGATTGGTGTTCCCGCGGCTGGAACCACGGGTTTAAATGAACTTGCTGGGGTGTCCAATTCGTGAATTGGGGTTGGTGGGGTTGGTGTATCCAAGCCAATCGCGATTGGATGAGTTGGGGTTTTTATGAAATATTTTTCAAATTTATTTGAATTTTCACCTCCGCTCCCGACCGTCTTGGGGGGGGGGGGGGAGTTTGATGATACCCGTCTTCACGTTCCCGTTGCGGCCGATTTTTTTGATTTTTTGATTGGTGGTTGCGACTACGATCTGATTATTGTAACCGTCAACCGGGTCGTCTCGTAGTATCATATTGCTCGGCGCCATATAAAGACCTATTCCAAATGCGTAGTCTACCGGGTGCGGGCAGTCTGCAAAACGTCTTGATAATTCTGGATCGCCTTCTGGAGGTCCACCTTAGCTGAGATGGCGTCCTCGACAAGTGCCAATAACTGTTTTTGTGCGTTTTTCTAACTGGTGGTGGGGTAGCTCCGCGAGCACTCCACAACCCTGAGACATATGAGGGGACTTTATCCAGATGCTCACCACTAACTAAGCCTTTAAGGTGAACTAACCCTAAACTGTTGGTTGGGGTGTATACTTTCTGTCTCCAGTCCGCGTCTTTTGGTACCCCAAATTCGTTACACAATCTTTCGAACGCCTTACGGTCGTATGTGCTGAAAATGGGATCCCAGCCGTCGTCTTGAGGTAGTGGAATACCTAGTTCTTTGAGAATCTTCCTAATTGTGTAATACACTTGAAAGTTGTAGACACTTCGGAGCATGAAATTCTTGGATGTCAGATGGTCTTGATGCGAAACTCCGCATCCGGCCGTTGCGCACAATACAGGGAAATTTAGCTGGTTCTGCCAGAAGTTCATATGGGAAAGATCCCATCTTATTATTACAACTTGACTAGTAGTCTTTGGAACTACATATTTCTCAAACGTGTTAGGGAAATTGGTGGTAAAGCCACTTTTCGGTCTAACTGTTACAGTTGGATGTACAAGGGGGTTAACAACGTCTTTTTGAGTGTATTTACCTCCGACCGCGTACTTTGCATTATAATTGAAGCTAAATGCTTTGGTATCCATTGCAAGATATGTTTGCTACTAACACTAATGTTCAAAAAGAGAGTTGTGTACTTCAAAAGTCAATCGACAACTGCTGCGGAAAACGCCAGGTAGGTCTAAGATCAATCACCTTCAAGGTTGGGTGGAAAAACATTGAAATACGAGAGTTTGAAGCGCTCGAGTCTATCTATTCCGGAGATGCTGGAGATATTTTCGATATCGAGGGTACCGATCCTACAGACGTAGAGAGACTCATTCGGGAAACAAGTACCTCATTACTTCCTGGCCTTTGGAGTTTTCGGAGATGTCCAAGCTTTAATCGAGACGAATATGCCTGGTAAGGGCACACTCGCAGTCTCAAAAGCCACGGGGTATGCGACATTGTCCGCTGAAAAAAAATTAAGGATCTCCCCGGGGTTGGCCTCAATGTTAGGATTTAAATTTGCACCCCCTTACAACGAGAATGAAGGGTTTAAGTTCACGATGAACTTTGTCTTCCTCGTGGGCGAGCACCGCGGCGATACTCCAGTAAACTTCGCCTTCACGAAAACTCTCAGGGTACACCTGGATCGGGTGAACACATCGTACAACACGGTAGACGGCACTCCCAGCACATTACTTAAAACCGTTCCCGACAGCGACTGTTTCTTTGGGGAAACTGTGACCTTAGACTTCCCACACCCCGAGATGAAAGTTTTGGAATCGGGAAATATCCACGAGTTGAAGATTTCTATTCTTGATGATAAAGGGCGAGAGTTGGAGAACGATTACCCGATTTCGGTCGTCCTAGAAATTTCAAATTAATTAATTTTAAGAAAATTAGAATTAAACGCATATTCGTAATATATATTATCAACATTATTGAAAATGAGTATATACGGACCAGGTAGTTCTTCCGATTGGGTGACAAATTCAAAGAATTTGGAACCGGCAGAAGGGGGATTCATCCCAACAGAGGGCGACTTTTTAACTACCCAAAAAACAAAGGCCTTGATCAATAGAGCTATATCGGTGGCCACGGACGAGATTCACAAGAGTCTACTATCACAACTTAGAGAATATGCCCTGGCTGTGAATACACAAAGTCGTGAAGAAACACATACGGAACTAAACGAACTGTGTGAAAAAATAACCAAATTTCGAAAAGAGGCCAGGTTGGGTATCCGAGAAGCCCACCAGGCGGACATTACGGAGGCCTATGATGCGTTGCGCTTAAAGGACTCTCTCATCAGAGAAGCGACACTTACCGAACTAGGAAAACAAATAACCAAATTTCGAAAAGAGACCCGGTTGGATCTTGATGGAGTCCGAACGGTTATTGATAAAGTCCGAGAAGACCACCAGGCGGACCTTACGGAGGCTTATGATGCGTTGCGCTTAAAGGACTCTCTCATCAGAGAAGCAGCACTTACTAAACTAGACGAAAAAATAACAGAATTTCAAAAAGAGGCCCGGTTGGGGGTTGAGAAAGCCCGCGGAGACCACCAGGCGGCCCTTACGGATGCTTATAGGGTGTTGCACACAGAGTACTCTCTCAACAGAGAAGCAATACTTACTGAACTAGGTGAAAAAATAACAAAATTTCAAAAAGAGGCCCGGTTGGGGGTTGAGAAAGACCAGACGGCCCTTACGGAGGCTTATGGGGTGTTGCGCTCAGAGGACTCTGCATCACTTACTGAACTAGGTGAAAAAATAACAGAATTTCGGGAAGAGGCCCGGTTGGGTATTGAGGGAGTCCGAACGGGTATTGAGAAAGCCAGAGAAGACCACCAGGCTTCCCTTACGGAGGCATATGGGGTGTTGCGCTCAGAAGACTCTGTAACACTTACTGAACTAGATGGACAAATAACCGAAAAACTGAAACGTGTTCATAGAGCCGCGAACAAAGCACTTGAGGAGACCTCTGAAAAGATTCGTGCTGAGGCCCATACCTCTATCGGGGGGCTTGCCGGATTGGTGGAAACATTGAAAACGCAAAAACGTGTCATCACAATTTGGGCTGAGAAGCGGGGCCCATTGACTGAGGGGCTCTATGAATATTCGTTCGGTGCCAAAGCGAGCAATAAATATGGGGGATTCGCCATGACATCTCCAGGTACGCTTCTCCGAATGGCTGTCTGCTCGGTTAATGCTAATGGTAAACCTGTGGGTGCGGTCGCGATAAATCTTGTAGTGGATGGGGAAGAACGGGGGGTTGAAGTCAATAAACTCGCTGGAGATATTTCATCGGTGGTTTTGTTCGCCGGTAACGATACAATTAGACTTTCCGAAGGTAGTGTTATTAACTTTGTTACGAAAATCGCTGACCCAGCGAGTTCTTCCACTATTGTGTCATTGTTAATTGAACTTAATTTGTAAAATTATAATATATTGAAAATCATGAACGAATCACCGTATCCGATTTTCAATACCAATCGACCAAGACTGAATCAAATTGTCAATACCACTCCATCAACACTGTATCCAATTAACGAAAGAAGTTCTGATTTTAGGTTGAATAATATCGTCGCTATGCAGGATATTTTAGTTAGAGAATGTGCAAATAGAAAAAGACACGCTAACAAATATAAGCGCGCGGCGAACATAGCTGAAGCATCTAGTACGGTTCTGGCAAGTTTATCTGTAATGAGTGGTGCGGGGACTGCTGCAACGCTATCTACAATTGCAACGGTTCCACTTTCAGGGGTTTTGAGTGGAATTACCGTTTTATCTGGAATACTTTGTATGGTAATTAGGGCGGCGGGTGGAAAACTCGAGAAAAAAGTAGAAAACATGATAGAATATCCGTTCTCGCTAGGTCTAAGAAAAATAGCATCGACGTTATGGTGTCCAAAGCGTTGGCCGATAAGAAAATATCAAATTTAGAGTTTGAATCCGTGGTGGAAGAAATGGGAAGATATGAATAATTAAAAAATGATATTAAAATCAAAGCGCGCGCCAACATGCCCAAAATTGAGTGTACTGATTGGGATAAATTTAGGGTAAAACTTGGAAATAAAGTCGGAGGAAATGTTACAGCACCATTGTGATATTTTATAAAATAATTTTTAATTTTCTTATAATTAATTATATTGGTGCAGTAAACAATTTAAATCAGTAAACATAATAATCATTAAAAAAAATAAATAAAAAAAAGTTTAGGTCCCAGCGAGCATCGAACTCGCGCCTGAAAAACCTAATTTTGTTGGTGGAAATATTTTTTTTCTTATATTAATTATTATGTAATAATAGGGGGTGTTCAGCGTTAAATTATTAAAAAAAAATACAAAATTAAATATAAAATTAACAAAAAAACGAACCATCACATGTTTTCTTTCGCCAATAGGTATTAATAAATAATTATAATTGCACACCATTTGTATGTTGTATAGTAAACTGATGAGTATATATACGTTTGTTGACCTTACAACAATTGGGGAGCGCCGTGGCGTAATGGTTAGTGTGTCGGACTACTGATCCAAGGGTCGTGGGTTCGAGCCTGACTAGCGGCGTGCGTTGTGTCCTTGAGCAAGACACTTTATCCACACTGCTCCAGTTCACTCAGCTGTAAATGGGTACCGATAATTCGTATTTTGGGGAGCGCCGTGGCGTAATGGTTAGTGTGTCGGACTACTGATCCAAGGGTCGTGGGTTCGAGCCTGACTAGCGGCGTGCGTTGTGTCCTTGAGCAAGACACTTTATCCACACTGCTCCAGTTCACTCAGCTGTAAATGGGTACCGATAATTCGTAGTTGCTCTGTAAATACGAATTACCGGCTTCTCTCAAAAAGTCTCTACCTCCGTTCATTCTCCCATTCTTGAGAGACGGCATGCAAGGTCCTAGAGCCAGTGCCGCCGTTAAATATAAGCATAAAAAAAAAAAACAACAATTGGTCTCATCTCGTGCATGCCATGTTGTTGATCCGGTATGACGTCCGTCTCGTCTGTTTAATGGTAGCGTGGCGTAATGGTTAGTGTGTCGGACTACTGATCCAAGGGTCGTGGGTTCGAGCCTGACTAGCGGCGTGCGTTGTGTCCTTGAGCAAGACACTTTATCCACACTGCTCCAGTTCACTCAGCTGTAAATGGGTACCGATAATTCGTAGTTGCTCTGTAAATACGAATTACCGGCTTCTCTCAAAAAGTCTCTACCTCCGTTCATTCTCCCATTCTTGAGAGACGGCATGCAAGGTCCTAGAGCCAGTGCCGCCGTTAAATATAAGCATAAAAAAAAAAACAACAATTGGTCTCATCTCGTGCATGCCATGTTGTTGATCCGGTGATGACTCCGTCCGTCTGTTTAATGGTAGCGTGGCGTAATGGTTAGTGTGTCGGACTACTGATCCAAGGGTCGTGGGTTCGAGCCTGACTAGCGGCGTGCGTTGTGTCCTTGAGCAAGACACTTTATCCACACTGCTCCAGTTCACTCAGCTGTAAATGGGTACCGATAATTCGTAGTTGCTCTGTAAATACGAATTACCGGCTTCTCTCAAAAAGTCTCTACCTCCGTTCATTCTCCCATTCTTGAGAGACGGCATGCAAGGTCCTAGAGCCAGTGCCGCCGTTAAATATAAGCATAAAAAAAAAAACAACAATTGGTCTCATCTCGTGCATGCCATGTTGTTGATCCGGTATGACGTCCGTCTCGTCTGTTTAATGGTAGCAGTCTATAAATATGTGTGTATTTGGTGATGTAATTGCATAGCTCAAAGGTGCCGGCCTAAAATATTTCTGCCTAAGAGCTTGCAATTTCGGAAACCAAATTCACACATAGGCTCGCCTTACTTCGCTGGTTTCTCTTAATAGAGGAATTGGCAATGGGGTTAAAGGCGACCCGTAAAACTAGACTGTGAGCCAACAGATGCGTGGGCTTAAGAAAGGTCCCAACACCCCAGAGGCTGGGTGCCGGCTAAGAAATCTGCCCAATCTGTTGTGCACGAGCGGAGGCTTCTGCTATTTTTCGTTGTGCTTGTTCAATATATCTTTATAAGCGATATCGTAGAAATGTATATTCGTAAACGAATCGGTGGGTTTTAACAATTGTATATAATACACCTTAGTGTCATATCCGATACGCATTACCCGTCTTAATGTTTGTATTTGCCTCTTGTATAGTACGCATAATTGTCGGTATAATATTGAAAATGTAACGTTTTTATCGGAGAGTAATAAATTACGTTGATATTTCATGTATACGATATCGCCTAGTGTTTTCATTTTATAGAATTTATATATAGGACTATAACCCCCGTATTCTTCGTAAACTTCTTCAACACAATTCCCATTGTATTTTATTATCCATTTTCTCTAATAATTGGTATTGTTTTTTCTGTTCAATTTCCAATATAATTGGGACTACGATATCATTTTGACTCCCTCTTTTCAAAATTATTTTCTCAAAAATTCATAAATTTGCTGTCGGGAGACAATTTCCTCGTTAACCAATTTTTGATTTTTCGGGGGTGGTGGAGGTAGTATAGAGGTGTGGAAATGCTACCACCGTAGGTAGTATCATTTTGACTCCCTCTATACTACTCAGTGTGAACATTTACGTCTGATATAAAATGTATAATAATGCCAATCAATATGTGAGGTCATGGTGAATGAATGTTTATTTTGTCAGAAAATGTCTCAGATGATGTCTATGATATAAAAATCAGTTTATGCCTACTAAATGGGCATATACCTTTAAAAGAGCACGGCTATATTTATAAGTGATTGGTAACACCTTTTTCTGTCAAATATACGTTTGAAGCAAACTTTGTATGGTGATGCGTAGTTCATGTTGTGTAAAATAGCTAACATTCACCTGCTTGTTTGGATCATTTCTACATACACATTCAAATACACAATTTTCTAATTGTGTCAGAAACTTCGGAAGTATTATCAATGCGAACAAATGCAGATATCTCGTATAAATGTCACGGTACGTAACTCACTGTGGGGAGGAAGTGTGTATTCGTGCCCGGCTAGCTCAGTCAGTTAGAGCGATGGTACGGTTAACCAGAGGTCCCGGGTTCGAGCCGCCCCGGGCCGGAGCATATTTTTCTGACCCTGTGACATTTGGCGCCCAACGAGGGACCGTGACTGATACATATACTGCCCAAATTGTACCAAAAACATGGAATTGAGAGACGAATTAAATATAGAATTCGGGGACGAATTCCAATTTGGCGGGGGAGTATGTCACGGTACGTAACTCACTGTGGGGAGGAAGTGTGTATTCGTGCCCGGCTAGCTCAGTCGGTTAGAGCGATGGTACGGTAAACCAGATGTCCCGGGTTCGAGCCCCGGGCCGGAGCACATTTTTCTCACCCTGTGACATAAATATACAACATCCCCTGCCGATGACGGCGTATCGGTTTGGAGTTATTTCGAGACGTCGAACACAGATACGAGAACGACGCTATTCCTTCAATGAAGTACTGGTTATGCTTCTAACATTCAGAAAATATCGTTAACAGGCTGCAGGGGTGCCCTATTTGATCATGAGCAACACTGGTCACAAATACCAAAGCCCTATTTCTCCAGTCACAGCCACATTTAGGTTTAATCGCACTCAAGCTAGTAGCTATTCATACGCGGGATAGTAAAACATAACTCCATGTTGTGCTATGGACATTGACAGATATTGCTTGTAGAACCTAATAAACTGATCAACTTCACAACCATGCTGTTATACCTTTGATATAACGTTCGCAAGTGTAACGTCTGTCAATTAACGTAGCTTCAATACCAGCCACTGACGTGTTGAGCCACCACCACGATGGACTTTGAATCATCTTTCATAACAATAGGTAATCCTATATGTTAATTAGTGTAGATCCAGAAGTGTAGAAATAGGAAAATGAGTCCAAGAACGTCCATACTAAAATGAGATCATTGGACAATAGCCAAATTTGTGACAAATGGTTAATACATAACATAGCAGAATCAATTGTGATTGAGTGATTGGACAGCTTTAAGAACATGTATACTGTACAGTGGAACCTCTCTAAACCGGTCACAAAGAAAACACCTGAGATCTTGTTTTGATAAGTTTCTTGGTCATTTATCTCAGGTGATGATGTCTGTTCGTGATCGCATAGCACACAACTATGGCTCAGAATGATCAAATGACTGATTTACAGTGAAAACTCTCTAAGCCGGACACCCTGGGCTCCCAGGTTTAGAGTCAGTGTCCAGTTTAGAGATGTTTCACTGTAAGTAGATGTAGACGGAGACCTGAGGTTCGCGTAACGTACGTTGCCCATAATGCATTTGTGACGTCAGATGCCGTGGTGATGGGGGAGTATTGCCTGTACATAGACGAGGATTACGGCCGTCTGATGTCCACACATTGTCCCGACGGCTGCTATAGAGACCACGGCGACGAGGACGAAATTTCTGTTTTACCTGGTACATTTGTAATGTTGCAGAAACGTAACACTTTGTATACTCCCGCACTGTATATAAACCCGTCTTTTTCCGCAGTTCCAGATTTGTGTCCTGACTGATAGTTTTTCAAATTATCTTTAACAAAAATAATGTGCAATTAAGGGCATAAAACAACCACGTACTTTGCTTCCCAAACACGGGGTTTGCGGAATGTGACGCTGGAGAACGGCTTTGTATATATACATTACTTTGTTCGAAATGTTTGATTCTGATGTTTTTTAAGTCGCCAGATGCAGCTATGTTCTATAACTTTACCATAACCTCTTTAGACGTGAAACACCACCATATTTACGTCAGACATGATGGGATTTAACAGGGTTTTGCATGGTAGTGTCTTTATTGATCATGTGGCGATTTTACAGAACGATTTTAGTTCTCCATGATGATAAAATTCTCGACGCGTAAGGATTTTTCTGACGCGGAGATACGTGAGAACGAAAGTACTTTTTTTTGCATGGTCTAAACTTTTTCAATGTACTTTATTATTATTACACCTGTTGTACGTGTTTGTTATGGAGTTTCTGTCGTAGTGCTGGACTACCACGGGACCCGGAATTGCCGTGTATACATAGAGAATAGTAGGTTAGTGCCGTGAATGGCAAAACATATCTGGCGCGGCATGGAAACGGGATGTGCTCGGCAGAGCCTCGCCCATCCCGTTTCCTAAGCCTTGCCAGATATTTTGTCCCATTCACGGCACTAACCTACTATTCTATTTATCCCGTCAACACCTACAAATAGCTTTAAAATGCAAAAACAAAAAATAACCCCAGCCACCGCACATAATCATACGCAGTGATTAGGTCGTATTGACATGATATCAAAAATGGCCCCGTGTTTCACGGCACATACGCACTGTGTTGACGGGATACAATGGGGTTTTGGTGATTTTGCATCTTCAGGACATATATTATTGAAATCCGACGGATGACATTCTGCCACCCTTGAGCAGTTTTCAAAATTCAAGATGGCGTCCAAGATGACTAACCCAAAACAACAAAATCAGGACAGGTGTTTGAGTCTGAAGCCAATATTATATATTTTTAATATATTGCTTTAAGGCTTGTGTAATTACAGTAGACTTTAAACGTATGCTATAATACAAAACAGCATGCAATATGGCCGCCAATACCGTACTTAATTTCTCACAATGGCATTATCAAATTCAAATCTGCGTTGCAAATTCAACGTGTACATTGAAATCTGTGTTGAATGTCATTTTGCGTTTCGCAGTCTGAATTAATTACTAATTATTCACCCATATGCTAATTAAGTGGTATTCAAGACGGTCACCAAATGAATGTGTGCGTGTATATGTGAGTATTTTTCAGTTAACTCTGCACTGCCAAAAACAGCTGATAATACTAGTCTGGGCCCGGTTGCTCAAAACTTATGTTAGTTTAACGGACTGTTAAATCCTTAACAATATTAAGTTAATACTAACCGCCAGGATGCTTCAAATGGTGTAGTCTGTATGCATACATGCTACACATGTTACGAATATAGTATATAGTGTCTGTTTCACGAAACCTGCCCAAATGTTACGGCCATACGAACAATGCAAAAACAGTATTTTTTTGGATTTTTTTCTTCAAAATTTAAGAATGAGCCTTCATTTTATTTCGTGAAAGTTGGTCAAATATTGATTTTATTACGAACAAATTATTTCGCCTCTATTGGAATTGAACATCGGGGAAAAGGAGATGTAGGAGCTGTGGGAGGAGTCAGAAAACAACAAAAATTGGAAATTGACTCCGAAACCTGGCTAGATATCTTGGAAATGATGTAAATAAGAAAACAAAAGTTAAATTTAGAAAATCGGTCCACTGTTTCTGAAATTCTAAAAATGTTAAATCCTCATTCGCAAAAAAAATCAATATTTGCCAAATTTCACGAAATAAAAAGAAGGCTCATTCATAAATGTTCCTTTATTGTTTTTGAATTGTTATATAGCCGTCAAATTTGGGCAGCTTTCGTTAAACAGACACTAGTCAATCGTATAATTATGCGGCTGCTACATGTAAGCACTAACTTGCTATATTCCCTCCATAGATATGTAATGCTGTCTTTGACGTTCGCTAATCACAATTACAGGATGCATATAACATTTACATGATATTCGCAATTGTAGAACATTTGTTGATTCCATTGTTTATGAACTATTAAATAATTCTGATTAGTTAATTTCAGTCACGCAAAGGTAACAGACACATCGCACAAGAGCTAGTAATATAAGTTTGAACAATACCTTGACGTTGGTTCATCAATGCATTGCACATACTTATGAATAGTTGCAAGTATGACCATTATAGCCACTGTGACAACGCTAAACAGTACGTACGCTCATTATAATAACAAGAATCACAGTATTCACAATTGTAACAGCTAACCAAATACATGTATCATTTACAGAATGTAAGATATGCTTGCCTTATTAACAGCTGACAATTCAATTGGTCATACCGATTTGCATATGTAAACAGTGCAGCATGCATTTGTTGTTGTTTATCGCTCTGGGTACCGCTTTACGCAGGGTAATATTGCATGTGCCGAGTTGGTCACTACGATTGGTAATTATGTTACAACTTGATTATAACATATATACCTTTTATCTACAAACACTGAACCTGGGTATAGCAACATGCAATACAGTATATTGGAAACACTGCAACTAAGAAGACCAGATAGCCCAATTAAATGGAAATATGTAACCATTTAAGACAATGTATAGTGGCCAGCACATACTCATCAACAATCACCAAGGTGCATCAATGACTAGCAGTGGAGAGTCACCCAAATATAATAAACACTCTAGAAATACAAAACGTAAATTCAAGTAATGTGCCATAGAATACAAACAACAACGCTTACCCAACTCGTATAGATCTCGGGAGATGAAAATGGAACAGAAGGCCGAACATAATGATACACGACACTCACAATGTATATTGGGCGAGCTGAACCTCTCACATGAATATGTGAATCAAATTTCTTAATTAATAACGGATCTGTATCATGGTTTTCGTGTCAAATATAAAGATCCTGGTTACTAACACCACTAACACAACACTTAATATCACTTAATAAGTTCAATTTCGCAGACAAGTTTCATGGATCTGCTACCACCGCCCACTCTGAAAAAGATAACCCATTAGTTCAGAAAACTAATTATAGAGGGGAGTAGTAAAGATGTATCACAAACCCAAGCACATTAAAAACGGTGATTACTACACTGTGTGATTCGTTTGTCTCCACCATAAATCTGGGGGCCGTTTCACTAAACTTGTAAAATGTTCGTAAGTGCAAACTGATTATAGTCTGTAAATGTCACATTACCAATGCTTTATTGTAAACAATTATTGGATTTACATTTTTTGAACATAGGCTGCGTATGCAGCCCACAGGTTGAAGTAACGAACGAGGTCTATAAATACATTAAATATGCCCAAAAGCATCAATAAATAAAAAATAAAATAAGCTAAAAAAATTTTTTTTACCCCCTTCATATACTTCCTTATACCAAGGTTCCTTACTTTTTAATAGGCCGAACCCGGACGGCCTCGAGACAACGGACTCTCACGAAACGTCAACCGAGTTATATTATTGTCGCCTATTGCAGAAGTTGGGACAATGTTAGTATTCCACAACGATATATTCCCCGATGCGCTATGTCAACGCGTTTTCGAGCTATCGATTGTTTTGTTTTAAAAATATTATCATCATTGCTAGGTCGGGAAAGAACGGACACATTTCCGAGGCCGATACTGCTATATAAAGGAGTCAACATCGGGTTCAAAATACACTTTTACGTCGTCCCGGCCAGTAAAGAAACATTTTGCATAGAGAAAACATTGTTTCCAATCGACCATTTGATCAAACCTACATTTATACCCGTCCTGTGTGTCACGACAGACAATTTAATCGCACAGACATTTCTATCATTTCTCGGGAAGCCATTTTGTATAAACATCGTGGGACAGGTTTATTCGCCGGAACTCATGCAGTTACTAAGTGGTAAAAAAACGGAACTTTTATAAACGGTTATAATTCATATTTTATAATACCTATGTTGATGGTAAAAGTATCAAGTTAAAGGTATGTCTCTCTACTCCGATTTCAAGTTTTGTCAAAATGTCTTTTTTTCTAATAAACATGTTTTGGCAGCATATGAGAATTGTCTCCTAAGACGATTGTTATGTATTCTGTTGAGAACACGTTACAATATCGCGTTTTTAGCTCACCTGAGCGAAGCTCATGTGAGCTATTGTTACCGCAATGTGTCCGTCCGTCCGTCCGTCCGTGGTCCGTCCGTCCGTCCGTCCGTCCGTCCGTGAACATTTTCAAACGTCTGCTCCTCGGTAACCATTGGGCCTATAGTCACCAAACTTCATGGTCATGGTCCTTAGGTAGGGGGATCACAAAATTGTTAAAATGACGTCATTACGTAATCAAAGATGGCCGCCATCTAAAAATAGCACAAATGCTTCAAAAATATTCTTCTCAAGAACCGCCTACCGGATTTCGGCAAAATTTGGTAGGAATGATCGATGTACAATGCTCTTTCAAAATTGTTAAATGGTGAACCGGGGTCAAACATGGGCGTAACCCGTGGGGTCAAATTGGGGTCAAATTTTATTTTTGACCGAATATGATCATGTTATATATCAAATCGAAGCTATCAACAAGGCTATCGCTCTGGTGCATTTTCTTGTCGAAATCGGATGACTATGGCATCCAAGATGGCCGCTGAAAGGTCAAAACGTCGTTCTTTTATTAGAGATTTCAAAATGCTTCTTCACACGAACCGCGTGGCCCATGGTGGCCAAACTTCACAGTTATGGTCCACGGGTGAAGCCTTTTCAGATTTGTTAAAACGGAGGTCGTCGCTAATCCAAGATGGACGCCGGGACGACGTAAAAGTGTATTTTGAACCCGATGTTTACTCCTTTATATAGCAGTATTGGCCTCGGAAATGTGTCCGTTCTTTCCCGACCTAGCAATGACGATAATTTAAAAAAAATAAAATAATTGATAGCTCGAAAACGCGTTGACATAGCGCATCGGGGAATATATCGTTGCGGAATTCTAACATTGTCCCAACTTCTGCAATAGGCGACAATGATATAACTCGGTTGACGTTTCGTGAGAGTCCGTTGTCTCGAGGCCGTCCGGGTTCGGCCTATTAAAAAGTAAGGAACCTTGGTATAATGAAGTATATGGAGGGTGTAAACAAACAATTTTAGCTTATTTTTTTTCATTTATTGATGCTTTTAGGCATATTTAATGTATTTATAGACCTCGTCCGTTACTTCAACCTGTGATGCAGCCTATTTTCAATACATGTAAATCCATCAATTGGAATTTCCGGACGATCCCAAATTTGCACTTACGAGCAGTTGAGTCATAGGAAGTTTAGTGAAACGGCCCCCAGGATGGTTGCAAACGAATGTGCAGCACCAGTTTGTTAACGTCATAGCGGCCATATTGGACGACATTTAGACAATGCAACACATCTGTGACATGGTAGTGTCAATTCAGAAACGAACTATGTATACACAAAGTATGTCAATTGCGTATGAAAAAGCCGTGTTACATAGAAATTAATCATATTTTGTTAGCAAATATTATTTTCGGCAACTATTTCGGAAACCAGTAGAATAGTATATAGTTGGATGATGAAGATGAAACTCAAACATGATTGCACTTAACACAGTGAATTTTCAACGCATATTTTAACATGTTCAAGCCCGTCATAGTCACAACTTGATTTACTATGTACCATGCTGGCGGCCATCTTGAATGCTATATTGGATATAAAGCACATGTTATGACGTTTTACGGATCTGATTTAAAGCAATTCATATTATTAGAAACAAAATAATACGGTCTATTCACACTATTAAGAGGCAAATACCGGTTTTTTTTGCTGTGGGCAGCCATCTTGGACTCCATCGTGGATGTTGAGACTTTCTCAAAGAGCACATAGTATCATCTGTCGGATTCCAATAATGTATTATTGGTAGATGCGAAATATCACCAAAATAAACCATTGTATATACGCAAAGTCCGGGTTCGTTCCCAAATATCCAAATATCAGCGGGACTATTATGGGAAGTATGTACGTTTTATATTATGTATTGTATGGTTGATTGGATGCCTTATTGTTCCTATTGTCTTGTGGTTGGCTTGCTCGGTGTCAATTTGTTTATTGTGGTTGTTATGCTTGTGTCTTATGCTATAGTACATTTGTATGTGATTGTCTCGGAAGGATATGACTGCAAGGGATAAGAGTGGTGTATGATGTGATTTAATTAACAAATTCATTTATTAATTTAATTCATTTACAATTTTAAGTTATCTACAATTTCTAAATAAATTTAACAGTTTAATTTATACTGTAATTCCCTACTTCGAGTTACATGCGTGTCTGTTCAAATGAAACAGCCTTTTATATCCTTGGTCAATCTCTTCCTTCTGTTGATCAACGCAATCTAAATACGGCATCAGCAACCAGTAGTATCTAAGGGTCTATGGAGTATCACGAATAGCATACACTGTGAGTGAAGTAGAATGATGAAATCCTTGACATTTGGTAAAGTGACTAATTTGGGAATGTGTCAGGGTCTAATGCGTCGCAGAATAAACAGGTATGCTGATTGATTCGCATTGGCTGTTCTTTACATGGCTTATATTACTGTAGTGTGGCAAACTATCGTCACCTCCGGCCATGAAGCATGCAGATGCATTTCCAGTGCAACTATCATATGTTAAATGTCATTCCCATCAAACCACCTGGCAAGCGTAACGCATGCGTTGCCATACAGCACACACGTGAGAATATTATACATCCCAAACTTAATGCATGCACCTGATGGAGGCTACAATGTAACACATGTGAACTGGATTAATCCACCAATGGGCAGTTTTGCACACTGACCGTTCCAAAGTTTACAGTTGTCGTCACATTTGATTGCATCGTCTTACAGTGTATTCCCTTTCCATCAGCTGTATCCCTTATTTGTTGTTGGCTTTATTATTTGTGTTTGCTTTCTATGGTTGAATTCAATTTGTATGTTATTTTTGACATTATTATGTATTTATCCTTTTTTGGGGTGGGGCGAGCGAACCGTACACTGCTGGATTTGAAGTGCATTTATGTCCCTGTCCCTGCTCGCATGACTATAGTATATGTCCATTCAATATTTCCATTTTGGTTTACCTGGGCTCTTGGCTCTTGTGTGGGTATACTATTTCCAATTTTGCTCGGCCACAATTAGCCATACGCATTGCTGTGTGTCATGCCATAAGATAATGTAACACACAGCCATCCGTGGCCTTGATAATAACCTGCGGTTTGAAATAAAAAGGATAAACAAATAGCTAAGATGTATTTTTCGATTCAGTAATATATATTTTCATTCAACACTCATTGTAAAGAAGGAACTATGTTGTTTACTTAGGGAGCATCTAGGTGTCTACAAGACATAAGTCACTAGAAGATAGAAACATCATCATGTGAATGGAAAACTGGCTATCAATTATCGTGATTACCATTCAGTAGGGATTATCTAAAATATAATGTTAATAACATGTTAATAGGGCAATGATGTGGGGTTCTCAAAATATTAGCTTGTAGTAGACAATTTTATTACAGAATTGAGTACACATTTTGGTCTTAACATTTACAGATATTTTGTATTAATATATTAGTTTAAACAGTATTTATTTCAATATGATGAGTGATACAGATACATGTCATACATACAGTTTGAAATGTGATTAGAAAACAAGCGTTTACGTTTAAAAATATGTGAATTCTTCTACTGTATTATACATATTGATTTCCATGGGCAGGAAGTCTACCAGTAGAACATAATTTTTTTTTTATTTATTCGTTCCCACGAAATAACAATTCGTTCCGTCAATTTAACAATTTAACAATTCGTTCCTACAAATTAAAAGTTCGTTACCACGAATTCCCCTCAATTTCCACGGGAACGAATTGTTAATTCGTGGGAACGAATCGATATATCGTGGGAACGAATTGTTAATTCGAGGGAACGAATTGTTAATTCGAGGAGGGAACGAATTGTTAAATTGAGGGAACGAATTGTCATTCGAAAAGAATTGTTAATTCGAGGGAACGAATTGTTATTTCTTATTTTCTCCGTAAATATGTTTTGGAATTTCATTAGAATTCAGTCGGCAAGATATATTTATGATGAGGGAGAAACGAATGAAATCACTAGGAAATGGTCAAGGTATCGAGGAGACGATCACTGTGGAGCATTTTTGTCGTGTCGAAATCGGATGTCCTACATGTACGTCATCCAAGATGTCCACCGAAAGGTCGAAAGGTCATCATTTTATTATATATATCAAACGTCTTCTTCTCGTTAACCGCTTGGCCGATGCTGGTCAGTCTTGACGGTTATGGTGCGTGGGTGAAGCCTTTTCATATTTGTTAAAAAGAAGGTTGTCGCATAATCCAAGTCCGCAGGACCGATTTCGACGAAACTTGGCAGGAATGACATATCGTCAATGTTATCTCAGATTTGTTAAAATGATGAACTCGGGGTAAAAAATTGGCGGTGCCCGGGGGTCAAGTAGGGGTCAATTTTCACATTTGACCAAATATGGTCATGTTATATATGAAATCGCAGGTATCGAGGAGACAATCACTCTGGAGGATGTTTTGTTAAAATCTGAAGATTATGTCATCCAATATGGCGCGGAAAGGTCGAACTGTTATCATTTTATTAAAGATTTCGAATGCCTTCTTCTCGTGAACCACTTGGCCAATGCTGGTGAACGTTCACAGTTATGGTCCGTAGCTGAAGCATTTTCATATTTGTTAAAATGGTCGCCAAAAATATTATATCCAATGTGGTCTATTCATATCGAAGGCATCGAGGAGACGATCAGTCTGGAGCATTTTGATTCGAAATGGAATGATTACGTCCTCCAAGATGGCCGCCAAAAGGTCGAAATTCCCATAAAAATCACTTTAGTAAGTCGCTTAATTTCATAATATTGGGTTAGTCACCTTCACATTGCAAAGTATGCTTATCTAGCAAAGCATACTTTGAGGGAGAAATTGTCAATTTAAGGATAAATTTATAAATTTTTATTATACTGATTTTATTATATTATCACAGCCATTATGGCTGTGCTAATGTAATACATTCAGTATAATAATTATGCATACTTTTAATCATCAAATATATGCAGTCGTTAGTTCTATATGAAATAATGCATTTTGGGAAAAATCAATGATTACTGCCTCAAAGTATACTTTGCTAGATAAGTATACTTTGAAATATTGATGAAATTGCGGACGAATTTTGATGGAACTGGCTTTTTTATGAGACAGTACGTGCCGTTTTTTTATTAACTTTATTATGGGGATAATACGTTCAGGTCAGCGATACAGGCCCAATTGGACTTCTTGTTTTAACCGATAAGTTTTCCAACATGCAGTCAGTTAATATATTTAAAACGGGGATACAATATATATTTTGTCTCCAGCAATAGATAAATAATAACAGTGGTTGTGGACGGGACAACTGTAATATATTGGAACTGGGATCAATAAAGTTGTATATTTTCCACAGCTTCTGGCTGTGGAAGGGACATGGGTACACATATCGATACGTTCATCTACTATCGTTGTTTTATTTCAATATACCAACTTTGAATATGCATACACACACATCTACATTGAATGAACATTTTTTAATTCCAACACGGGATATCCTACATTGGCTTTTGTAATACTAATTTTTGGACTATTCCATTGACGGCAATGTGGATTTATTTATAGGTGAATGATAGTGACAGATACTGCATATACTTTCGAGACGGCTCGTTGCACATGTTGACTTTATGTCCTCTAGTTTTCGGTACAACGAGGTTCCACTGTACTTGCATTTTATTGTAGCCGGCTGTCATGTACATAGTGTATAACAGTATCATGGTATATGTCCATACTATCAGTAAATGCTAACACCTAACTCAACCCATTCAACACAAAACACTAGTTTTAGTAGTCATAGCGAACAGTATATACATAGATGAAACA
Organism: Conchocele bisecta; assembly: GCA_029237695.1. Taxonomy (NCBI): domain Eukaryota; kingdom Metazoa; phylum Mollusca; class Bivalvia; order Lucinida; family Thyasiridae; genus Conchocele; species Conchocele bisecta. The sequence goes on from CM055266.1 coordinate 160,302,414, forward strand.
ACTCAATCATCCCATCAGAATCATGTTCGCAAAAATAATGTTCACATTAAAACAGTATTTTTGTTATTGAACAAGAATTGCCTAGTTTGAAATGAGAATGAGTATAGTGTAACGTCCCAGAAACAGCTAAGGTCATATAAGGATGGAATCAAAGTTTAACGTCTCATTCTGCAGACCAGTAGGATGGAAATATTATCAAAATAGTACATGCCCTAGTGTAGGTTTTTCTTATTTTAAAATTTGCGGCGTATATTAGAAAATTACAGGTCGGACAATCAGTTTAATGGCGACGCGCTAGCACTAATGCACTCCTTTACTACTGGCATAGGAATGCATATTGAAATAATTTGTGACCGTTCATCAACGATGATACACCTGTAATGTATGACCATCAGCCAATCAGATTGCGTGATATGTATAGAGTGCATTAGAAAGGTTATTTAATGGCTCCCATATCTTGTCAAAATAGTTTAGGTTTGATTCCTTCAGTGCGATTGTTTTTTCAATATCGTATACATATTTTATGTCAAATTTTACATTACGCAAACATTGTATTAGCGAGCATACCTCACTATACCCCCAGTTACCTATGTAAACAAGGGTATGATGAGGTACCCGCGCAATAGGTAATGCGGTCAAATAGGTCACGATGCAGTGAGTATTTTCGATCAATAACTTATGTTGGAAGCGATTGTAATGTGTATTTTCAATATTTATATTATTAAAATGTATCATATCGATACCCCTTTAAGTAATATTTGTATATTTTAAATGTATTGATGTTCTCATGAAGCGCATGAATATAAGTATAATTAATCCAGCTTATATTGAGGCAAATCACACAGCCTTAAAACATAGTGCTGGAGTATAAACCATAGTATCGTATATTATTCATAAGTATATCACTATTAAACATTAATTACAATATGTATGCATATTATTAAAACAGTAGATGCTACCGCTGTTTCGCTATATGTGATATTTATAACAAAATATTTTTTTTATTCGTCCGCGTTCGGATTTCTGTCACACAAAGCGCCATTTTCAGTTCATATTTTGACCTGTGCATATGAACAGGACTAAGTTTAAACAACGCTCGATTCCGTCCTTTTCAAATTTCAAACAACAACAACAATGGCGGAGAGTGTCATGAAATTTTACCGCTGCTTGGGAAAATAATTTTATCTGTAGTTTTCAGGGCAAATTCACACATACAAAGGACATATTTAGTGTATTTGTGACGCCAGTGTTTGTATATGTAACATTTATCGCTTTTCGTGCTACAACATGGCAACTGAGAGTGATTATTCAGTTGATGTGCAGAACAGTTTCGTGCCTTTATTTTCTACAATGGCGGAGGGTAGCGAAGGTGAATTTACGTTGGTGCGAAATAAACATACCCCGGTACACACAATCGGCTCATTACGGGATACTTTCTCACACGTCAATATTGAGGATAAATTCGGCATGATCTACAACGACCTACAGGAAATCAAAGAACGCCAAAACAGCACGAATAAAGGTATGGACCTGATACATGACTATTTAAAAAGCACTCGTGTTGACATTTCAAATGTTATGAAAGCCACCAACCGATCGATTGACATGATACGTGTGTTATCCTACAAATACATATATATCGAGGTACGCAGCAGACGCAGTAACCTGATATTTAGGAACATGACAGTGCAAAGGGGTGACAGTTGTTTTGGAGTCATTAGGCGGTTCCTTGAAGACGATTTACATGTAGATGGTGATAACATGTATCTAGAACGCGCGCACCCCTTCGGTTCCCCTAAGCCACAATTGAATACACGTGACGTCATTGTATCATTCCGTGATTTCGCCGACACAGAAACAATTATGAGTAACGTGGGGCGTCTACGGGGCACCCGCTTTGTAATTGACCGGGACTATCCCAGAGAGATTGTCGATGCCCGTAGACGACTATGGCCGCAATTCAAGGAAGCCAAAGCCAAACCAGGGTCAAAGGTGTCCATACAATATCCGGCCAAGTTAGTGTGGGGATGGTAACGTGGTCCGAGATGAATTCCCCGATTGGTACAGGATCATGAATGGGAGTGTCAACCGTGTCAGCCATTTGCCACATGTAAACACCGAACCCAGCCAGAACCCCACCGGACCCTCTCGTTCCTCGGCGATACACACGGACACCTATATTAACTCACCACCAGTGGCTACGGATTTGAGACATCGCAGGTACCACACTTCATCCCAGAGCCCACAGCGTACCAGTATCGCCACGAGCCTGATCTCTAGCCGTATGCCATCCAGCGAGCAGACAGGTCTATCCGCGCCTGATATTATTCCTGGCACAACCCATATTCCACAAAGTGTCCCCGTGTCTAGTGTTACACATATCCATCTGAACACACAGTTGTCTGCCCCATCGAGTACACCGTCATTGTTTACAAATGCTGGCCCGAACTATACACAGGTAGACAGTTGTCCAGTTTATCCCGTGCAACCAGCGCGCCCCACTGACCTATCCGCCGGCCAACATAGCGTGTCGTCTCGCCGCACTGACAATAGTATTACTCTTACACAGGAAAGCGTGCCTTATCTACCACCTCCCACTCCGAGCCAACAGTCTATTTTTGTATCATCTGCGCCGTCCAATACCCCTAAGCCCAAGAGTGTACCCACATCTATTGACCCACAGACATCGGACAACGGCGTCACACGATCTAGTGCTGGTAAAAATGTAAACAATCGTGAGCATAAGCCCCGTTCTGTATCCTGTCATACCAGCGCAAGACCGCCATGTGACAGCCGTTCTCCCTCTGTCAGTATTTCCCGTGCGAAACACCAGCGATCAGACACTATTGAGCAAAAGCGAGATATTGGTGGCAGTCCTCCCGATTCGCCGATTGGGCCATCTGATTAGGAATTAGGGGAGAAATTCCTAAATATTGGAACTTTAAATACATGTGGGCTGAAAACACGTTGCCAATATCCAGAATTTATTGAAATGTTGAATGATTGTGATTTATTTTGTGTATCTGAAACAAAACTTGATCAGTTTGATGTTATTTCCATTCCTAATTACACATTCTTCTCCAAGCCCAGGAAACAAAAATATGCCCGAAAATCCGGGGGGATAGGTATATTTGTTAAGAATAATTTACTTGGTCACGTCACAAATTTAAACACTGACTGTGAATATGTGTCTTGGCTAAAAGTGTGTAAATCCTACACAAACATTGATGATATTATCATAGGAGTATTATATATCCCGCCAAGCCAGTCTCCATTTTTATAATGACGATCAGATGATGCAATTAGAATTGGAAATAACAAACATGTGTAGTTATCATAGTCACGTGATGCTTACAGGCGATGCAAATGGCAGAACAGCCGAGTTAGCTGACTATACAGTATCAGACAATTTCCTGTCCAACTATTTCAGCTATGATGATGATACTATAAACTTTTTCGATTGTGTGTCAAATTTAGATGATAATCTCACACTTAAAGACAGAAAGTCTTGTGATAAAAAGAAAAACACTTCTGGATATAGGCTGATTGAACTTTGCAAAAATAATAATTTGCTTATCCTGAATGGTCGCATCAGGAAAGACAAAGGTATAGGTAAACTTACATTCAGACATCAATCTCTAATCGACTACACAATAGCCACCCATCAGTGTATGATGTTGGTTAATTACTTTGAAGTTTTAGATACAGATACCTTGCTCTCAGATGGACATTCACTTTTAAGAATGAGCCTAACTTTAAAGCAACAGCCTACTTGCGGCCCCGATAAAGCACATACATCTAACGCAAATGAAATTAAGTCAAAGTGTAAGTGGAACGAAGACAAATTATTAGAATTTGTCAATAATGTTAGTCAAGCCGATATGTCCGAACTACATGCAGAATTAGCAGACTGTAACATAAATCCTTTTAAACATAAATTAAACCATATAACACAAACAATATCATCAATTTTTGATGAATCCGCGAAACGCACATTCTCATGTCCGCATAATCATGTCAATAATAAACGTAATAGTACCGACAAGCCGTGGTTTGGGCACCAATGCAGAAATGCAAGAATAATATATAACCAGGCTAAAAAGAAGTTTCATATTAGCAAACAGGAAGTGGATAAAACTAACCTACTCGTGCTTAGCCAAAACTATAAAATGGTTATGAATAAACATATACGCAAATATAAACACGTATCGCAACAAAAACTGACAAACTTACAGAAATGTAAACCGAAGGAATATTGGAAATTCCTAAATAAATTCAAAACAAAAGGTCCAAATAAAGCCCCACCGCTCGACGAGTTATACAACTATTTTAGAGAGGTTAACGCATCTCAGCATAATGACAGCGATGAGGATGATCCGCTAGTAAATTTTGACGTTAGTGAGGATGACGAAATACTAAATTGTCCAATAACTGAGCGTGAAAAAGTAGATGTAATCAAAACACTAAAAGACGCGAAAGCCTGTGGTACTGACAACATTTTAAACGAATACATTAAAACCACACAAACTATTTTGCTACCCATATATGTTATCACTTTTTAATATCGTGCTTTCAACAGGTATACTGCCAGAGTCATGGCTAATCGGGACAATGAAACCTATTTTCAAAAACAAAGGTGACGTTGAAAATCCTGCAAATTACAGGCCAATCACAATCCTTAGTTTTCTGGGTAAATTGTTTACTGCGCTACTAAACAAACGTTTAACGAAATTTGTCGATTATAACGAATATTTGTCAAATAATCAAGCTGGTTTTAGGAAAGGATACTCAACAACTGACCATATTTTTGTGTTACATTTATTAATAGAGCTAATGAGGAAACAGAAAAAGAAGTTATTCTGTTCATTTATTGATTTTTCCCAAGCCTTCGATTCTGTCTGGAGGATAGGACTATGGCGAAAATTGCTGAGTACCAACGTAAATGGTTTATTTTTCTGAGTTATATATAATATGTACGACGGTATTAAATCGTGTGTTTCAAGCAATAACGAAACTTCCCAATTATTTACAAGCTTTTGTGGAGTCAGACAGGGAGAAAACTTGTCACAAATATTGTTTTCACTATTTTTGAATGACCTTGAAATGTCACTATCGGCCAATAATAATGACGGTATCAAAATTCACCACCGAACGATAGATTCATTCTTTTTCATAAAAATAATAGTTCTGTTGTACGCAGACGATACCATAATTATTGCCGAAGACGAAAACAGTTTTCAAAGGTGTCTAAACGATTTCCAGCTATATTGCAATGAATGGAAGCTAAAGATAAATATAAGCAAGACTAAAGTCATAGTATTTGGTACTAACAATAATAACAAATATAATTTTTGTATCGGTAATGAAATAATAGAGATAGTTAATGAGTATAAATACCTTGGTGTATACGTTTCAAGGAGCGGAAGTTTTCTTAATGCCCGAAAACATATAACACAACAAGCAAAAAAGGCAACATTTTTACTATATACACGTATTAACAACTTGGATCTACCAATTGATCTCCAACTAAAATTATTCGACCATACAATTCTACCAATTCTGACATACGGGTGTGAAGTTTGGGGCTACGAAAATCTAGATATCCTGGAGCGAATACATACCGACTTTTTAAGACGAATAACAAAAAGTCGTAAATCCACACCGTTATACATGTTATATGCCGAGCTCGGTAGACATCCAATATCGATTACTATTAAAACCAGGATGTTAGGTTTTTGGAATAGAATAGTAAATGGCAACCAGACTAAATTATCATATATGATGTTAGAATATATTTCGAACATTGAAAACACTAATTTTAAATGGTTACAGTTCATAAAACATATAGTAAATGAAACGGGGAATAATCTAGACTATAATATGCAGGAACTAAGTAAAACTAAAATTAAACATACTCTAATGGATCAATTTATCAAAAACTGGCATTCACGTGTCTCGGAATCAAACAAAGGTAAGATGTATAATTTATTCAAAGATAACACAAATATAGAAGGATAATTCACATGTTTACCACAATCATTGTACTATAATCTTGTAAAGATTTAGACAGTAATCATAAAACTCCCAATCGAGACAGGTAGATGGTTAGGGATACACCATTCTGAACGTAAGTGTACCATATGTAATACAAATGATTTGGGTGACGAATTTCATTATCTGCTAGTCTGTCCACATTTCTCGGATAAACGAAAATTGTATCTCAAACGTTACTATTATAGGCATCCAAATGTTATAAAATTCAAAGAACTTCTCAATTGCAAGTGAGAAATACAGTTACGACGGTTGAGCATCTTTATTGCTGAGATTATGCGTTTTTTCCAATAACTATTGACTTAAATGTACCTCCTAGATTATAAAGTAATTCACATGTTCATAATTTTGTTATTTATGACTTTTGTATTATAGTTCAATAGTAATCATACATCACGAGTCATTCACAAGTGGTGCAGATCCTGTTGGGATGGCTTACTTTGAGCAATCTCATCCGGGGCTACACTAATTGCAGATATTATACTACTGACAATTATGAGTAAACACAATATACTGTTGTTCAGTCACATACTGGTAAATCAAGATGTACATTGTTCACACCTATCAATATGCATGAAGGATTGATATGATATTTGCATGGTAAATAACGACACGATATGCATGCTAGTGGAGGGTGAAGGCCGCATACACAACTATATGAGTTGTCGTTGTGCGTGCGGTCCGCATTCAACCAATACAGGCACACCCATACTACGATGTCTAACTTACGAGAAACTGTATAATAACTTATGTATTAAGTGGCATACATACTCTCACCAACTTTCGATTTTCGCTCTCTGATGAGAGTGTGTCCCACTACAATTCACCGTGTTATTCATCCTGACATGCCCTGTCTCGTTCTCCATATTCCTGGAGATTGAGACACACAGGGATGTGCGGGTCTTTTTTGCAATCGAATATACTTGCAACCCGTTTTCTATATGCTTGTATATTTAATTGTAAAATGTTTGACGTAGAATTAAATTTTACCAAATCTAACTCCTATAAACTCGTAGATGAGTTTCTAAGAATTGGAATTATTGTCCAAATATGTTTAAACAAATTGTTCCGATTCGGATCCATGCTTTCTGACCAAGTTCCTTTACATATAATGCTTGATGAATTTCTCCCAGTGAATACTCGCTACTGAAAAATACCATCAAGCCGAATCATTGCAAAATATATAGATGTTGACTATTTAACTAAATTTGCCTGCAAACAAGTTCGCTGATAAATTAGACCGAGTACAGTACTTCCACATAACTCTCGCCATGCTGTTGTTGTTGTTCATAATAAATTATGCTTGTACATGTATGCACTCATATACCACTAAGTGGTCTGAGATCATTGCCAAATAAAGGATATGCTCTGTTCTGTTCTGTTCTCTACAGAATGTTCAGACTAACTACATAAATAATGCTGCTAAATAAGTGTTAACGGCTGGAACATGGTCATCACTAAAAGGAAGAAACCACAGTCGTATTATTTAAAAATAAGATTTACCCGAGACCTCATGGGGGCCGCCATTAATCCAGTGTACACAATAGACCGTGTGATCCCATTCCCTGAGTAGCCGCTGCTTAGTGAAACGGTGTGCTAATCAGGATATTATTTTCCCCAATAATTGGAAACGGTTTGAATTTCTCGGTAAAAACTACGAAAGTCATACAAAATAACGATGTATATTTAACATTTGATACGCGTAAACGGTATTACTCTCTCATCGGATCGTCAGTTGTCGTCCATAGCGATTTAACGTACTGATCTGGTCTAAATTTATTGTCAACTTTCAACGCCATTTACAGAATATATGGCTAATTTTGGAAATAAATAACGGCAAATTACGATGACGTCTGCTCTGAAATATCTGTCAACTTGCGGACGTAATTTAAGGAAATCGATTATATTTTAAGGCTACATCTGTGACTAATTACGAATTTATGTATGGTCTTTGGCTACACCCGACACATTACACAGATCTAGTTTTAAATACACGTCGCTTTGTGTGGGGAAAAAATCGATAATGCGTAGTTGTGTGTGACAAGGTGTTGATCTGATGACACCACACAGCTGTGACCCTTAGGCAATGTTTTGAAATTGACGTGTCGTTTTGATGTGTGCCGCAATACCTCACTGTTGGAGACAACATGACAATTAACGATATACTCTCGATTATACACAGATATATTAGAAGAGTAGTTCAGTACACCTTCGCCGATATTGTTTTTAGAAAACCAGTAATATTTTCCGTAAATGGTGTTGAAAAGTTGACAAAAATTCTATCACCGTATTTAGTTGTGCCGATATTGTTTTAAAAATCAGTATTTTTTTTCCGTAAATGGTGTTGAAAATTGAAAAAATATATAGCTGCATTTCTCCGATATTCGTTTAGAAAATCACCAATATTTTCTGTAAATGGTGTTGACACAAAATGCAGCGTTCACGCGGAATTCAAATAAAATAAAAAATAATAATTTAATAAATAGACGCCGATGGCTACTGTGTTTGCGGCCTGTGAATTCTGGTCGTGGTAGCCACAGGCGCAGTTCGAACAGTGTTGTGAGCAGATGGAGGACAATAATTATTTCAAATTCATAAACAAATGTTTGCTGTCCGAAAATTAATTAATTGTGACAGCCAAAAAATAGATTTTGGGACAGTAAAACATTATATGGTATAGACAGTACCTCAAACTTAAAAAAAACAGTAACAAACTGTCTGTGTATATATTACTTAAACTTAAAAAAATAGTAACAAACTGTCTGTGTATATATTACTTAAAGACAGACACTTTCATTGTTGTTAAGTTTCTATCAATTTATAGGTATTTTTATTAAAATCATAAAATTGTGAAAATATTAAAATCACAAAAATAATATATATGGAGAAAAAAAAATATACCACGTCGAGGTTTGAAACCCCGACCCTTTCGGGAATCGGTAATTAAATCATTGAAGTCGGCGACCTTAACCTCACGACTATTGCGCCATTTACGACAATCACAGTTATACAGAAGTGCTATCAGTATTACGCAACCATTTGAACGTAATAATTATTAAATTATTTGCAACTCCATCTGCAACGATACCGTTACAGAGATACGCTATTGAAACAACATGTATTAGTACCCATAACATAACATAACATAACAAAGTAATGTATCATTATATATCACAGGAGATAGCTTAAAACTATAGATAATCATACTAATCATAAACAGAACAATCCTCTTGGCTCGTATGAAAATAGTTCGCGTGATATTGATTATCTCCCTTGCCGAAAGTAGTTCAGTGATTTATTAATTCCAAATAAGACGTGTTTGCGTAATGTAACCCATTTATATTTGTGGTTATTTCTCTCATTTTACACTTATAGATATATAGTTTAGTTCTCTTATGTATTTTCTTAAAAACTATTCCATATTTCATTGTTCCAAAAAAAAAAAATGCAATAGTTAGTTCCACATTGTTTATACGGTTGCAATTATCGGTAATCCATGTTTGAAAGAAGATATAAATGTTTGTATTATTGGACAGTTCCACAAGAGATGTTCGATTGTTTCTACTTCTCGGTAACACAACGTGCAGGAATTGTTTTGTCTAACGCCGATTTTATGCAAAAATGAGTTTGTGCCTAGTGTTCTGTAATTTATTATATATTGGAAAAATCTCAACTGAGTGTCTAATGTGGTTCTAAACGGTAAGCGAAATGCCTACGTCCAGCTAAACCAACGATCTATATTAATAATAGTGTTCCATTTGTCAATAGCAAAGGGTTGAACTCGGTTATTTATGAGTACATTGCATATATCGCTACTCCCTTTTCGACTCTTAAGTATAAATGATAGTTGAAAACGCATATATCGTCCTATATAACATGTATAACTAGGGATGTATGTTATTATATTTAATATACGCATTGCGGATCTTATCGCGAGTATTATGTCATTAAAATCTATCAAATGTACGTGTAACATATTGTATTTATCGATATGTTATTAGAGTGAAACCGTTGGTCAATAATCGGTTCGTCTCCGACCTGGAACTTTTATTGTAACATATAGGTTGTGCTATGAATTCCTCGAAAGTGGTTGGTATTAGTATGCTCGAAAAATCAGCATAAGATTTATAAACGTCTTTCCAAAAGGCATTATTTATTCTATGTATATTTCTATGAATATAATTCGGTCCATATTTCATAAGCATTTTCAAAAAAGGGCAAACATATAGGTGCATATTTAACCATTTAGTGTCTTTATTTGAAATTCTTCTTATCCACGATACTTTCATTGCCGATATATTGCCATTACCTTGTATTAATTCTTTCGCGTACATTTTTGTTTGAATACACTTTATATGAGTGAATATTCATGTATTGAATATGTATACAAATATAAATACATGTATCTACGAATTCATGTGTTGTGTGCTTAAAGTTTCCTGCATGTATGTTCTATTTACAATGCTTCGGTGTAAGGCATTTATCAAGTTAAGGAATCGGTTGCCACAATCAGATAAGTAGAGATGCACGGACTTGGTTAATTATAGTAACTAATTACTTTATAAAGGCCTTAGACGAAAACGTTAGAACAATAGGTTTGTGGTTCGTTAAGTATCGTTCAATACACCATATACATTTACTGTGGAAAGCTCGCTATTTTCAGGTCAATCGGCGTGATTATCGGTGTAATCATCAGTGCGATTACGATTATCGCGGGTGTAGCCACGATTATCATCTGCTGCTATATGGCGAAGAGGAAGCGCCGACTGGGCTCCGTTATGGCGACGCCACAACCACAGAACAGCACCGCCGTAATTTACACAGGTAACCTAGGAGACAGGCTCGAATTGCTGGTTACAGGATAATTCGTTGTTATGTCTGAATTACAGTGAACGTCGGTATACCGAACATCCCTGACACCCTTACAACATCCCGAGAGGTTGTACCGTCGAACCCTTCTCAATCTGACACCAAGAACACACATGTGATCTTATTGTTGATGAGTGTCTTGGTGACATATCTCAGGTGATAATGTCTGTTCGTGATCGCATGGCACACGCCTATGGCTCAGAATGATAACATGCCTGATTTACAATGGAACCTCTCTAAACTGGACACCCTGGGAGCTCCCAGCGGTGTCCGGTTTACAGAGGTTCCACTGTATTTCATACATATATCCAGCGTATCCAAAGTATTTATAATTATTATTATATATATATCGGCGTGATTTTGGTTGAATTAATTTTAAATGCCAATGGCGAGAGCAACTTGCTGTCAGTTACATACACATTATTGTACCACAGACAATGTTAAAAAAGTATACATGAAAATATCCAACAATACCAAGAACAATTAATGAATTCCTACATTTCTGCAGGTGGTCCTGATATGCACCAGTATGCGTACCAGCACCCACCTTCCGGCTATTATCCTAGACAAGCGGTGCCTACCGTTCCGCCTACTGCCATATATGGAGAAGGGGGTGTGGCCTACCCGGCACATGCGCAACTCCCACCGCCGTCGTATAACCGTCCAATAGCAACAATGTCGGTTTGTTCCAAGTGCCGGAAAATGCTGCTGAAAATGGCGGGACTTCGCAGAATAAATATGGCGGTTATGGGACATAATTTTTCGCTGTGATTATTTTATAGTTTTCGTTCTTGTATTAATCATGTTTGATTGCCTAAGGTCTGTTCCACGTTTTGCTGCCGACGAACTTTTGGCTATTAACCACATTAAATCTAAATAATATTTAAAAGTAAGTACTTTTTCATCAATAACAAAAAAGTCACCCTCCCACAAAAAAAAATATTTGAGGAAATTCCATCAAATATTGATTTTATTGCGAAAAAACGATTTTCCTACGGGAATTTAACATGGGGAGTTAATTTCCAATTTTTTTCGTTTTTTGATCCTGAAGGAGGATCAAAAAACGAAAACAATTGGAAATTGACTCCGAAACCTGGCGAGATAGCTTGAACATGATGTAACTAAGAAAACAAAAGTTAGATTTTGAAAATCGGTCCACAAATAAAAAAATATTTTAAAAAATCTATTTTTAGCCCCCATGTTAAATTCCCATATTGTTAGGGGGCTTAGTCAAATAATTGTTCAAATTTGTCTACAAGCACCATTTTTGGACCAGTGTTAGACCTGTGGCAGCCATATTGGAAAATTCAAGATGGCCGCCATCCAGAATTAGCTGGTGCCATAACTTGAGAATCAAATGTAGTATATTCATGAATGGAACAACTTTGTATCAGATTTCGGGTATGAGGAATCCATTTTCAGTGTTAGTTTGAAGATTAGAGGTCACGGGCACGTGCTAAGGTCACATTCAAGGTCATTTATGTTCAAAATATGTCTATTTCGAGCCAAACACAAACGATGGCATGTAATTACCATATTGTAGTCAGGTTCCATAATATTAAATATCTTATGTGAACTATATATGCTTTTGGAATGACATTGGGGGATATTATCACTTCAAACAAGTTCAAAGTAAACTTGGTCAGCTATGCGTAAACTAGCTCGTATCTGTTCGTATCTATCGTATTGATTATTCAAATAGTATTACTGCATGAACAATACATTGTTATTTAAACAATAGGAAAAAGTCAATGATGCGCCATCTCAAATACCCGCTTAACCGCTTTGACCGGGAGGTGACCGGTGAAGGTCACAGTCCAAATGTGCCATAATCGGCATTCGCCAAGAAACCCACATACAAAGTTTCAACAGTGTACAATCATTAATGAATGAGGAGATTGCGGAACATGTGAACGACAGTCAGACGAACGGATGGACGGACGGACAAACTCCTGACTAAAACAGTATACACAACCTTTTTTCAAAAAGCGGGTATAAAGATATTGAGCTATGCTATATAATGAAAGTCAGTATCAATATCATTATTTAATATCAGACATCAAGTCTACAGAACACTACATTCAGAACGAGAAGCAGAAGCTATCATAATATCAAAGCCAAGGGTGATTCTGCAAACCTGGGAATGTAACTAAACCAAAATGTGCAATAACATGGCACTTTAAAAAAAAAAAAAAAAACCAGTTGATTATGCACCTAGACAATTTTTAGGTATATTTACGTTTTTTATACGAACGTTTTTAAAAAACCGTACGTATTTTGTTGTATGATACGAACAAGTTTAGCTAGTAATTAAAGGGCCACAACACAATATGGATGTAGATGGCCGCGGTCGATTCAGCCATATTTATTTTAGCAATATGTATTTAGCAAGCAGTATGTATTTATCAAGCAGTATGTATTTAGCAAGCAATATGACAAGCCAAAGGCACATTCTATAAGGCTTACAGTAAAATTCACTTTGTGCGGGTGAATGATAGCAACTTTGGTGCGCCAAGGTTTACGAGCGCACCTATTAATATGGGCGCACCAAAGCTATACATTTATTTATGTATTCTGAAGCCGAACGCAGTCTCCAAAGGCCTCAATTTCGCTGGCAAGTTCCAGACAGAAAGGAAAAATTTCTGTTTCGATAAAGCGGTTCATTGAAGCGATCAAGAGCATTTATAAGCGTTTTCACCCGCACATACCGCTGTGTCGATAGAATTTCGTACATTGTAAATATAATCAACCGCGACAAAGTAGAAATTGATGGTAGATTGCAAATTGTAAGTTCTCCCATCCTGGGTAGGCTGTTTGTGAAGGCTGGATATCCAGTCTTTCAAATCGTGGCAAATACTGACGACTCTAGTGTGTTGGTGCTGGCCATCTGTACGACGACAGGGATGTTGTATAGGTGTGCTACCTGTGTCTGTTTGGCCAGAAATCGCCCTGCAATGCATATACTTTCCAATACATACATGTATAATGATACTATTAATGACATGGTGTGCCATCTCAACAAATAAGCTTGTAATAGTGTGTTTGTCAGTAGCAAAGGGATAAGGAGGCTGATACTGTCAATATCCTACGCTTAAATAGAAGCAGATCAAACGAGATAAAAATGGATGGGTGGGTAGGGTAATTTGGTGCGATTATTCGAACGACTACCGCTGAAATGGCAGCACGCCGGTCCCACTATCCACGTGTGGGTTGGACATCGCGCTACATCGATGTGGCTAGTGATCTGTGACTGGCTGGCGGCTGTGCGATTGGCTGGCGGCTTGTAAACAACGGGGGTCAAACTGGTCACTCATAACAAACTTTAATGTGTTGCTGACATTAAACGTAATTACCGCGGGGCGGGCGGGCGGCGGACATAAAAAGTGCATAGTTTGTGTACACAACTCCTCCGAAACCGTTCAGTCGATCAATCTGAAACTATACACACGTCTTCTACACATATCGAAGATGTGTACCTTGGTGTTTTTATGCCTAAATTTTTATTTGTTTACAAAGATATCACATTTTTAGCTTTAATAGCCATTTTTTCTACATTTTTGTATACAATTCTAATTCTATATATGGTACAGAGTTTGTGTACACAACTCCTCCGAAACCGTTAAATCGATCGTTCTGAAACTAAACACCTTGGTGTTTTTATGTCGAAAACATATTTTTTAACACAAATATCACCCTTTTAACTTAGCCATTTCTTGTACATTTTTCTATACAATTCTATATAGGGTACAGTGTTTGTGTACACAACTCCTCTGAAACTGTTCAGTCGATCGATCTGAAAACTATATACACGTCTTCACACATATTAACGATGTGCGTTTTGGTATTTTGATGGCGAAAAAACATTTTTTAACAAAAATATCACCTTTTTAACTTAGCCATTTTTTCTACATTTGTCTATACAAGTATATATAGGGTACCGAGTTTGTGTACATAGCTGCTCTGAAACCGTTTAACCGTTTAGTAGATCGATCTGAAACTATGAACACTTCTTCCACACATATTGAAGATGTGCACCTTGGTGTTTTTATGCCGAAAAAATATTTTTTTACAAAAATATCACCTTTTTAACTTAGCCATTTTTTCTACATTTTTGTATCCAATTCTATATTTTTTCTACTTTACACATCTCTGCCTAAATTATTATACATGTTTAGCACAACGAGATGAAGAAATTATGCTGAGAGTTTCAAATTTTCATTAATGTTTCTTGCATTGGTGACAGCTTCACATTTCTGCATCTTTGCTGTCTGGCCCATATTCGACGGGCGTATTTTGTGACTTACGGCACTCTTGTTATTTGCTACCATCATTGCTCATCCATCATCCATCCATCCATCATTGTTTACACAGCCACCCTCGCACTTGCACAGTGCCGTGCAACGAAAACCAGTCCGGCAGCTCTTGCAATTCTCCTTGTACACTTTTGTGCAACCACAGTGCAAGAGGAGTGCACAGGACTTAACTTACTTGCGTCTGTGAGAGTGGTGCAGAAAGGGAGCCATTGCTTGCTGCGCTAATCATGTTCCCATCCCCAGTGACTAAAAACAGGGAGTGTCTGGTGGAAAGAGATCGACTGTTTCCAGATGAAACTGGCTTGAAGCAAGGACCTCTTGACATGCTCAAAGAGAGCAGAGGGTAGGCTTAATATTATCGAGCGAACGACTGCCATTGGAGAAGAGATGGTGCCTAGCTTCGTTGACACTTGCTGAACCACACGTCTTACTATGAGCACAACGAATTGCCCTGATGTGCTGCATGTGAACAGATTTAGAATTGAAAGAACTCCGGTTCTCCTGTTAGTGCAATCTGCGTCTCTGTCAGGCCTGATGTACTGTTCCATGCATTCCACGCAGTCTTCTTACCGCAGCCGAGAAGTTGAGATGACGTATCACAACCTGGTAGGGCTTGACAGAGGGTTAGGGTCAACGCTTTTGATGGACCAAGCTGAGAGTAGATGCTGCGCACCGGGATATCTCGGTAATATTTTCCTTTACCAAGGCCAATCCAACGCTCAGAAAGGTCGATATGTTCAAAGAAAGCGATTGCAAGAACAACGATATCACTATCGATTGTGCGCACAAATGCTTTCTCGTGACCATGAGATGAGGCATGAAATAGATGCAGGATGATTCGTGTGTCAGCCTCTACATGGTTATATGGCTCGAGTGCTGACACATCAACTGGTTTGTTGGAGAGCACCATCTCACACTCGGTGCTGAGGAGGAGTTTTCCATCTATGTCAGTCTTTGCCAGCTGTTTACTGACAAATGAGAAAGCTCCTTTTTATTTTCTGCATAATTAGGTACGATTGCCAGTCCCGTTTGGGCATGGGAGTTCTGCCATTTTCACCTGGTTCTAATCTAATACGTGAACCTAACCCACGCTGCTGTGTCAGTGATTTCAAATTATTGTCATGGTATGTGTCCCAGACGACATCGATGCGTTCAACCGTCGCAGTCAGGTTAAGAAATGTGTAGGCATACATACTCAGTAAATGTAGCCGCTCATGTCGGCTGCACCATATGGATGATAGCAGGCATGTCGACCACATGAATTGTCGCTTCACCGACTGGATTGGCGTGGCCTGTTGGTGCCTTAATGCACGCGAAGATGTCCGACTTTGTCTCAGCTCTGAGAGAACTGCAATCTGACAGAGAAGGTGGCTCTCGCTGGTTTTCAAACGTGAACAATTCTGCCATATCCGCATCTGGATATCCAATATCCAACCATCACCTTCATGAATTCCTGCACGTCATTGAGAAACCTATACTGTAGGCTTCCTCGTGGTGACCAGTTGTTGCCGGCGTAAGTATGTGGACACCTTCAAACTCTTCGATCATCCTGACACAATCTGGGCCAGTCAACATATACACTGCAATGGCATCAGTGTCATCATACAAGTCAGAAGCTCCACCGTTTCCCTGGAGAAGTTTGTTGTTCTGTTTGTGGGACTGGTCTTTTGCCATGAGGCACAACGAGCTCGACCATGTCTCTGACGAGAATTGGCAACCAGCCGGCATAATTGGAGTGGTCCAGAACAAAGTACCAGGCACAAAGCTCATTGCACACCTGGACGTAGAGAAGGAAGTCACCCTCTCTCAAAAAGTACACACATCGACACATTAGTAATTCAAGTTTGATGACCAACGACCAATATTTGAACATGGGAACATCAGCGGATTGCAGATCAGAGAACGACTCATTCGATGTATAATGAGAGTACGCATTTTGCCTCAACACTGAGAGAGAAACAAGTGACAGATGAACAGAGCGAGTGCGTTTAGTCATTTAGAGCGACTGGTGTCCCAGCCAGACGCTCTCAGCATCTTGCCCATCATCAGCTGGCACTTGTCCTCCCAGCTGCTTGACAAACTTATCCTCGCCAAAGACGTCAGGAAACTGCCACTGCAATTGTGTCCATATGGCATAGAGAAAGACGCATATTTGTCGGTAAAACTAACCAGTCCTCAGTGTGTCGCTTACAGACAGTACGAGCAACCTGTAATTTCACTTCCATAACACGTTCATATAACACAGTGAGCCCAATGCTATGGTAACGTTCTATAAGATGCTTGTGACTTACGTCTCCGTGCAATTTGATTCCATGGTAAAGTGGAAATGGAGTTTCATGCTGCTTTGTATGACGATTCACCATTTTCACTCAGTATGATTAAGCATTGTTTTTTTTTGCCGCAACCGCTTGATATGAGTAACAAGTCATAAGCGTGATCAGGGTCATAATTCGGGCTGTGAACTAATTAAATTAAATAAGCACACAATATGACGTGGATGAATGTTAATTTTATATTCCCAGAAATATTATAATCAAACCCAATATATAGATATTGTCTCGAATAATCATATTTTTGTGCAAAATGACCTTGACGGTGACCTTAGCACGTAACATTGACTCGTAAATGACAAAACCACATGGAATGGACTCCCCATACCCGAAAACCTATAGTGTAATTTATTATACTTATTACTTTAGTTGTCAAGTTGTTTCACTGTCTCAATCTGGATGGCGGCCATCTTGAATTGTCAAATCTGGCCGCCACAGCGGGAGCCCAGCTTGGCTCCCGTTAAATAATTAAATGTCATGGTCAATATCTAACACTAATCCAAAAATGGTGCTTGTAGACAAATGTGAACAATTGAGGTGTTTTTTTAGATTAAGGCCCCCCCCCCCCCCCCCCCCCCCCCTCCCCCCCCCCCCCCCCCCCCGCCCCCCCCCCCCCCCCCCCCCCCCCCCCCCCCCCCCCCCCCCCCCAACTAATAGGAACATCGTTTTTTTTTTTGCAATAAAATTCAATATTTGATGGAATTTCATAAACATCAACAAATTTTTTTTGAATTTTTTTTGGGGAGGGTGACTTTTTTTGTTATTGATAACAAAGTGCTTACTTTTAAATATATTTTAGATTTAATTGTGGTAATAGCCAAAAGTTCGTCGGCAGCAACACGTGGAATCAGATAGTAGTTGTTTCCATCCGTTGGTCCATCCGTTGGTGGTGATGTAATCAGGGTCAACCGCATCAATGGACTTCTTTGTTCACTGGTCGTTCCAGGCGGCACCCTTCGTGCGCAGACTGGACTTCGTCATGGCGACGTCACAACCACAATACAGCACCGCTGTCATTTACACAGGTAACCACGTGGACCGACTCGGATTGCTGGTTACAGGAGAACTTGGATTCGTTGTTATGTCTGAAATACTAAATGCCAATGGCGAGAGCAACTTGCTGTCAGTTACGTACACATTATGGGACTATAGACAATGTTAAATAGGTGAACCCTGTCTACTCCAGTGTATTTGTTTTCTTTCTAAGACTGTTATATTCTAGGTAGTTCAATACTGAGCCCCGCAGGGGACGTATGATTATTATTTTATTCATTCGTTCCCTGAATTTAACAATTCGTTCCCACGAATTAACAATTCGTTCCCACAATAGAACAATTCGTTCACTCAATTTAACAATTCGTTCTCACGAAATAACAATACGTTCCCACTGGAACGAATTGTTATATCGTGGGAACGAATTGTTATATCGTGGGAACGAATTGTTAATTCGAGGGAACAAATTGCTAAATTGACGGAACGAATTGTAATTTCCTGTGTGCATGTCATGTGTTCTGATCATTATATATTGCCTTAATTACCTCTTTGCGATTCAATTTTTGTATCGGTCTCTATTGTCATGGATTTGAAGAATGGCGCATATCCAGATACACCACCGCAACTGTTTGATAATGTAGTTAATAATGCCTGCCCGACCCTACAACGGACAGGGTTTAGGGTGGGGGTAGGGGTGGCACAGAGGAAACAGCAAACATACCAACGCCGTAATTATATATGAACAACGAAACAACGCCAGATCGTATAAAGGGAGACGAAGACGAAGGCAAAATTCTCTCTTTCCTACAAAGACTCAATGTATTCACCACTGACAATCACACAAACAAAAACTATTGCTACCATGACTTTCCAAATTGCCATTGTCGATGGTGAGCAAACGCAGTGCAAATTTAGAGATGCACTCCACATATCAAAGGCACTGACATTCTCATATATATATGTTGTCGATAAAGACAAAAAAAGTCAACGCATCTACGAGGAAGGTAGACCGCAATGTACTGCAGCATTCATCAGCGCATATCAAGCTGGTCGGAGGATATATCTAGACGAGGAATTAGGAATTTATGTATAATAGTTACGATTACAATCGATGTGTTTCTATTATCGGGATTGTGCAAATACATTTCTTATTTGTGGCCATAACTGATGCATGCACCATTTGTAGTAGTGTGCCAGTTCAGTCTGTTCGTCCACACAGTCTGATCAACGACTGCACTATTCAAAATTATCCCTTCACACTTCTAGTCAAACATGTTGGAAACTTCGATTTACGGCGACGCCGCATGCGGAGACGTAAATCGAAGTTTTTAACCGTAAATAAACCGAGTATCTCCCCAAATTACAAATTTCAATACGGTTATCTCGATTCTAATGTACGACCATCATTTCTGACTCATTTTCCTGATTTCTGAACCAAATACCAATCTATATGGGCATACCCATTACAACCCTCATTATATTGGCCGATTTACACTTTGTCTGCAACCGTGAAAACTGACATAAACATAATACACGACAACAAATAGTGCAAAAGAAATACGTAAACTAATGAAGAATTGTGTTACCATTTACAAACTTGTATTTCATCTATATATTCTTTATCGTCCAAAAATGATTATTTTATCTATGGTTCAAAAGTACCTTGAATATTAGAATAACTGTCCAATGACCTACATTGCTCGGAATTCCCGTTCAAAGTTAGAAATAAATGGCCGACATCGCTGATGCTTGCTTGTCGAGATTGACATTTTACGGTGGGGTGGGGTGGGTTGCAACCCCGGACGCCCTCTAGATCCGCCCTGCACATGACCTTGATGCTGGACAGGTAACAGCTGTTGGTTGAATACAGAGTTGGGAGGTCTCTCGTCTTCTTGATCAGCTCCAGTATTTTGGAGAATAGCCGAATACTGACGTTTCTGGTTGTCCGAACAATCTCATTACATAACTTATAGGGTGAAACGGCGCGTAGGAATACATCTAATTATGCAAATGTGATCACATGACATGCTACTACTTGTAGATCGTGGATTTTACTTGCAGGTAATTGATCGATCAGAGTTCGACAATTTCATTACAGTGCATTAGAATGATGGATTTATTCATTGACGCGCATAGGCTGCATATGCAGCCTATGCTCAATAAATGTAAATCCAATACTCGTTTACAAGAAAACATTGCTAATGTAAAATTTACAGACTATCATAATTTTGCTCTTACGAACATTTTAGTCGTACGAAGTTTAGTGAAACAGCCCCCAGGAGCTATACTGAACGCAAATACACAATACCCATTTATCATAGCCATTTATCATAACATGATCAGTTTGTATGTTTTTGTTTATTTATTTCATGCCATTGGCAATATGGTTTGAATGATGCTACTATAAGCAACGTATAGACGTTCCAGCAGATTTTAACTTTATACGATGGCCATCTGGTATTACATATTATTCACATTTTAAAAAAAGAGATCTTATTATTTTGCATAGGGAACAGGCCTCACAATGACATTCACACATACACTTACTCAATCTGAGTTCCCGTCTGAACATCATTGATGTTTAAGTCTTATTTGGTGGCCATCTTCCTTTTCCTTTCTCATATAATGCTATCGCTGTGTGCTGGATTCACATACACTATAATTATAGAAGAATAATCGATGTTATCTGCTTTCGTTCCGAAGTTATAAGCATTTAATAGGTGTTTGGTGGCCATTTTGTTTTCTTTCGCAATGTGAGTGCTAACAATCATTAATGAATGAGGAGATTGCGGAACAAAATTTGTGAACGACAGTCAGACGAACGGATGGACGGACGGACAAACTCCTGACTAAAACAGTATACACAACCTTTTTTCAAAAAGCGGGTATAAAGATATTGAGCTATGCTATATAATGAAAGTCAGTATCAATATCATTATTTAATATCAGACATCAAGTCTACAGAACACTACATTCAGAACGAGAAGCAGAAGCTATCATAATATCAAAGCCAAGGGTGATTCTGCAAACCTGGGAATGTAACTAAACCAAAATGTGCAATAACATGGCACTTTAAAAAAAAAAAAAAAATAAAAAAAAAAAAACCAGTTGATTATGCACCTAGACAATTTTTAGGTATATTTACGTTTTTTATACGAACGTTTTTAAAAAACCGTACGTATTTTGTTGTATGATACGAACAAGTTTAGCTAGTAATTAAAGGGCCACAACACAATATGGATGTAGATGGCCGCGGTCGATTCAGCCATATTTATTTTAGCAATATGTATTTAGCAAGCAGTATGTATTTATCAAGCAGTATGTATTTAGCAAGCAATATGACAAGCCAAAGGCACATTCTATAAGGCTTACAGTAAAATGCACTTTGTGCGGGTGAATGATAGCAACTTTGGTGCGCCAAGGTTTACGAGCGCACCTATTAATATGGGCGCACCAAAGCTATACATTTATTTATGTATTCTGAAGCCGAACGCAGTCTCCAAAGGCCTCAATTTCGCCGGCAAGTTCCAGACAGAAAGGAAAAATTTCTGTTTCGATAAAGCGGTTCATTGAAGCGATCAAGAGCATTTATAAGCGTTTTCACCCGCACATACCGCTGTGTCGATAGAATTTCGTACATTGTAAATATAATCAACCGCGACAAAGTAGAAATTGATGGTAGATTGCAAATTGTAAGTTTCTCCCATCCTGGTAGGCTGTTTGTGAAGGCTGGATATCCAGTCTTTCAAATCGTGGCAAATACTGACGACTCTAGTGTGTTGGTGCTGGCCATCTGTACGACGACAAGGATGTTGTATAGGTGTGCTACCTGTGTCTGATTTGCCCAGAAATCGCCCTGCAATGCATATACTTTCCAATACATACATGTATAATGTACTATTAATGACATGTGTGCCATCTCAACAAATAAGCTTGTAATAGTGTGTTTGTCAGTAGCAAAGGGATAAGGAGGATGATACTGTCAATATCCTACGCTTAAATAGAAGCAGATCAAACGAGATAAAAATGGATGGGTGGGTAGGGTAATTTGGTGCGATTATTCGAACGACTACCGCTGGAATGGCAGCACGCCGGTCCCACTATCCACGTGTGGGTTGGACATCGCGCTACATCGATGTGGATAGTGATCTGTGACTGGCTGGCGGCTGTGCGATTGGCTGGCGGCTTGTAAACAACGGGGGTCAAACTGGTCACTCATAACAAACTTTAATGTGTTGCTGACATTAAACGTATTTACCGCGGGGCGGGCGGGCGGCGGACATAACAAGTGCATAGTTTGTGTACACAACTCCTCCGAAACCGTTCAGTCGATCAATCTGAAACTATACACACGTCTTCTACACATATCGAAGATGTGTACCTTGGTGTTTTTATGCCTAAATATTTTTATTTGTTTACAAAGATATCACATTTTTAGCTTTAATAGCCATTTTTTCTACATTTTTGTATACAATTCTAATTCTATATATGGTACAGAGTTTGTGTACACAACTCCTCCGAAACCGTTAAATCGATCGTTCTGAAACTAAACACCTTGGTGTTTTTATGTCGAAAACATATTTTTTAACACAAATATCACCCTTTTAACTTAGCCATCTCTTGTACATTTTTCTATACAATTCTATATAGGGTACAGTGTGTGTGTACACAACTCCTCTGAAACTGTTCAGTCGATCGATCTGAAACTATATACACGTCTTCTACACATATTACAGATGTGCGTTTTGGTATTTTGATGCCGAAAAAACATTTTTTAACAAAAATATCACCTTTTTAACTTAGCCATTTTTTCTACATTTGTCTATACAAGTATATATAGGGTACCGAGTTTGTGTACATAGCTGCTCTGAAACCGTTTAACCGTTTAGTAGATCGATCTGAAACTATGAACACTTCTTCCACACATATTGAAGATGTGCACCTTGGTGTTTTTATGCCGAAAAAATATTTTTTTACAAAAATATCACCTTTTTTTTTTTAACTTAGCCATTTTTTCTACATTTTGTATCCAATTCTATATTTTTTCTACTTTACACATCTCTGCCTAAATTATTATACATGTTTAGCACAACGAGATGAAGAAATAATGCTGAGAGTTTCAAATTTTCATTAATGTTTCTTGCCTTGGTGACAGCTTCACATTTCTGCATCTTTGCTGTCTGGCCCATATTCGACGGGCGTATTTTGTGACTTACGGCACTCTTGTTATTTGCTACCATCATTGCTCATCCATCATCCATCCATCCATCATTGTTTACACAGCCACCCTCGCACTTGCACAGTGCCGTGCAACGAAAACCAGTCCGGCAGCTCTTGCAATTCTCCTTGTACACTTTTGTGCAACCACAGTGCAAGAGGAGTGCACAGGACTTAACTTACTTGCGTCTGTGAGAGTGGTGTAATCATGTTCCCATCCCCAGTGACTAAAAACAGGGAGTGTCTGGTGGAAAGAGATCGACTGTTTCCAGATGAAACTGGCTTGAAGCAAGGACCTCTTGACATGCTCAAAGAGAGCAGAGGGTAGGCTTAATATTATCGAGCGAACGACTGCCATTGGAGAAGAGATGGTGCCTAGCTTCGTTGACACTTGCTGAACCACACGTCTTACTATGAGCACAACGAATTGCTCGATGTGCTGCATGTGAACAGATTTAGAATTGAAGACTCCGGTTCTCCTGTTAGTGCAATCTGCGTCTCTGTCAGGCCTGATGTACTGTTCCATGCATTCCACGCAGTCTTCTTACCGCAGCCGAGAAGTTGAGATGACGTATCACAACCTGGTAGGGCTTGACAGAGGGTTAGGGTCAACGCTTTTGATGGACCAAGCTGAGAGTAGATGCTGCGCACCGGGATATCTCGGTAATATTTTCCTTTACCAAGGCCAATCCAACGCTCAGAAAGGTCGATATGTTCAAAGAAAGCGATTGCAAGAACAACGATATCACTATCGATTGTGCGCACAAATGCTTTCTCGTGACCATGAGATGAGGCATGAAATAGATGCAGGATGATTCGTGTGTCAGCCTCTACATGGTTATATGGCTCGAGTGCTGACACATCAACTGGTTTGTTGGAGAGCACCATCTCACACTCGGTGCTGAGGAGGAGTTTTCCATCTATGTCAGTCTTTGCCAGCTGTTTACTGACAAATGAGAAAGCTCCTTTTATTTTCTGCATAATTAGGTACGATTGCCAGTCCCGTTTGGGCATGGGAGTTCTGCCATTTTCACCTGGTTCTAATCTAATACGTGAACCTAACCCACGCTGCTGTGTCAGTGATTTCAAATTATTGTCATGGTATGTGTCCCAGACGACATCGATGCGTTCAACCGTCGCAGTCAGGTTAAGAAATGTGTAGGCATACATACTCAGTAAATGTAGCCGCTCATGTTGGCTGCACCATATGGATGATAGCAGGCATGTCGACCACATGAATTGTCGCTTCACCGACTGGATTGGCGTGGCCTGTTGGTGCCTTAATGCACGCGAAGATGTCCGACTTTGTCTCAGCTCTGAGAGAACTGCAATCTGACAGAGAAGGTGGCTCTCGCTGGTTTTCAAACGTGAACAATTCTGCCATATCCGCATCTGGATATCCAATATCCAACCATCACCTTCATGAATTCCTGCACGTCATTGAGAAACCTATACTGTAGGCTTCCTCGTGGTGACCAGTTTGTTGCCGGCGTAAGTATGTGGACACCTTCAAACTCTTCGATCATCCTGACACAATCTGGGCCAGTCAACATATACACTGCAATGGCATCAGTGTCATCATACAAGTCAGAAGCTCCACCGTTTCCCTGGAGAAGTTTGTTGTTCTGTTTGTGCGACTGGTCTTTTGCCATGAGGCACAACGAGCTCGACCATGTCTCTGACGAGAATTGGCAACCAGCCGGCATAATTGGAGTGGTCCAGAACAAAGTACCAGGCACAAACCGCTCATCGCACACCTGGACGTAGAGAAGGAAGTCACCCTCTCTCAAAAAGTACACACATCGACACATTAGTAATTCAAGTTTGATGACCAACGACCAATATTTGAACATGGGAACATCAGCGGATTGCAGATCAGAGAACGACTCATTCGATGTATAATGAGAGTACGCATTTGCCTCAACACTGAGAGAGAAACAAGTGACAGATGAACAGAGCGAGTGCGTTTAGTCATTTTAGAGCGACTGGTGTCCCAGCCAGACGCTCATCAGCATCTTGCCCATCATCAGCTGGCACTTGTCCCTCCCAGCTGCTTGACAAACTTATCCTCGCCCAAAAGACGTCAGGAAACTGCCACTGCAATTGTGTCCCATATGGCATAGAGAAAGACGCATATTTGTCGGTAAACTAACCAGTCCTCAGTGTGTCGCTTACAGACAGCACGAGCAACCTGTAATTTCACTTCCATAACACGTTCATAAACACAGTGAGCCCAATGCTATGGTAACGTTCTATAAGATGCTTGTGACTTACGTCTCCGTGCAATTTGATTCCATGGTAAAGTGGAAATGGAGTTTCATGCTGCTTTGTATGACGATTCACCATTTTCACTCAGTATGATTAAGCATTGTTTTTTTTTGGCCGCAACCGCTTGATATGAGTAACAAGTCATCAGCGTGATCAGGGTCATAATTCGGGCTGTGAACTAATTAAATTAATAAGCACACAATATGACGTGATGAATGTTAATTTATATTCCAGAATATTATAATCAAACCCAATATATAGATATTGTCTCGAATAATCAATATTTTGTGCCAAAATGACCTTGACGGTGACCTTAGCACGTAACATTGACCTCGAAATGACAAAATCACACTGGAAATGGACTCCCCATACCCGAAAACCTATATAAAGTGGTTTAATTTATTATACTACTACTTTTAGTTGTCAAGTTGTTTCACTGTCTCAATCTGGATGGCGGCCATCTTGAATTGTCAAATATGGCCGCCACAGCGGGAGCCCAGCTTGGCTCCCGTGAAATAATTAAATGTCATGGTCATATCTAACACTAGTCCAAAAATGGTGCTTGTAGACAAATGTGAACAATTGAGGTGTTTTTTTAGATTAAGCCCCCCCCCCCCCCCCCCCCCCAACTAATAGGAACATCTTTTTTTTGCAATAAAATCAATATTTGATGGAATTTCATCAAATAATTTTTTTTGGGGAGGGTGACTTTTTTTGTTATTGATAACAAAGTGCTTACTTTTAAATATATTTTAGATTTAATGTGTTTAATAGCCAAAAGTTCGTCGGCAGCAACACGTGGAACAGAGAGTAGTATGTTTCCATCCGTTGGTGGTGATGTAATCAGGGTCAACCGCATCAATGGACTTCTTTGTTCACTGGTCGTTCCAGGCGGCACCCTTCGTGCGCAGACTGGACTTCGTCATGGCGACGTCACAACCACAATACAGCACCGCTGTCATTTACACAGGTAACCACGTGGACCGACTCGATTGCTGGTTACAGGAGAACTTGAATTCGTTGTTATGTCTGAAATACTAAATGCCAATGGCGAAGAGAGCAACTTGCTGTCAGTTACGTACACATTATGGGACTATAGACAATGTTAAATAGGTGAACCCTGTCTACTCCAGTGTATTTGTTTTCTTTCTAAGACTGTTATATTCTAGGTAGTTTCTATACTGAGCCCCGCAGGGACGTATGATTATTATTTTATTCATTCGTTCCCTGAATTTAACAATTCGTTCCCACGAATTAACAATTCGTTCCCACAATAGAACAATTCGTTCACTCAATTTAACAATTCTTTCTCACGAAATAACAATACGTTCCCACTGGAACGAATTGTTATATCATGGGAACGAATTGTTATATCGTGGGAACGAATTGTTAATTCGAGGGAACAAATTGCTAAATTGACGGAACGAATTGTAATTTCCTGTGTGCATGTCATGTGTTCTGATCATTATATATTGCCTTAATTACCTCTTTGCGATTCAATTTTTGTATCGGTCTCTATTGTCATGGATTTGAAGAATGGCGCATATCCAGATACACCACCGCAACTGTTTGATAATGTAGTTAATAATGCCAGCCCGACCCTACAACGGACAGGGTTTAGGGTGGGGGTAGGGGTGGCACAGAGGAAACAGCAAAACATACAACGCCGTAATTATATATGAACAACGAAACAACGCCAGATCGTATAAAGGGAGACGAAGACGAAGGCAAAATTCTCTCTTTCCTACAAAGACTCAATGTATTCACCACTGACAATCACACAAACAAAAACTATTGAAATTGCCATTGTCGATGGTGAGCAAACGCAGTGCAAATTTAGAGATGCACTCCACATATCAAAGGCACTGACATTCTCATATATATATGTTGTCGATAAAGACAAAAAAGTCAACGCATCTACGAGGAAGGTAGACCGCAATGTACTGCAGCATTCATCAGCGCATATCAAGCTGGTCGGAGGATATATCTAGACGAGGAATTAGGAATTTATGTATAATAGTTACGATTACAATCGATGTGTTTCTATTATCGGGATTGTGCAAATACATTTCTTATTTGCGGCCATAACTGATGCATGCACCATTTGTAGTAGTGTGCCAGTTCAGTCTGTTCGTCCACACAGTCTGATCAACGACTGCACTATTCAAAATTATCCCTTCACACTTCTAGTCAAACATGTTGGAAACTTCGATTTACGGCGAGTATCTCCCCAAATTACAAATTTCAATACGGTTATCTCGATTCTAATGTACGACCATCATTTCTGACTCATTTTCCTGATTTCTGAACCAAATACCAATCTATATGGGCATACCCATTACAACCCTCATTATATTGGCCGATTTACACTTTGTCTGCAACCGTGAAAACTGACATAAACATAATACACGACAACAAATAGTGCAAAAGAAATACGTAAACTAATGAAGAATTGTGTTACCATTTACAAACTTGTATTTCATCTATATATTCTTTATCGTCCAAAAATGATTATTTTATCTATGGTTCAAAAGTACCTTGAATATTAGAATAACTGTCCAATGACCTATATTGCTCGGAATTCCCGTTCAAAGTTAGAAATAAATGGCCGATATCGCTGATGCTTGCTTGTCGAGATTGACATTTTACGGTGGGGTGGGGTGGGTTGCAACCCCGGACGCCCTCTAGATCCGCCCTGCACATGACCTTGATGCTGGACAGGTAACAGCTGTTGGTTGAATACAGAGTTGGGAGGGCTCTCGTCTTCTTGATCAGCTCCAGTATTTTGGAGAATAGCCGAATACTGACGTTTCTGGTTGTCCGAACAATCTCATTACATAACTTATACGGGTGAAAACGGCGCGTAGGAATACATCTAATTATGCAAATGTGATCACATGACATGCTACCTACTTGTAGATCGTGGATTTACTTGCAGGTAATTGATCGATCAGAGTTCGACAATTTCATTACAGTGCATTAGAATGATGGATTTACATTCATTGCGCATAGGCTGCATATGCAGCCTATGCTCAATAAATGTAAATCCAATACTCGTTTACAAGAAAACATTGCTAATGTAAAATTTACAGACTATCATAATTTTGCTCTTACGAACATTTTAGTCGTACGAAGTTTAGTGAAACAGCCCCCAGGAGCTATACTGAACGCAAATACACAATACCCATTTATCACAGCCATTTATCATAACATGATCAGTTTGTATGTTTTGTTTATTTCATGCCATTGGCAATATGGTTTGAATGATGCTACTATAAGCAACGTATAGACGTTCCAGCAGATTTTAACTTTATACGATGGCCATCTGGTATTACATATTATTCACATTTTAAAAAAGAGATCTTATTATTTTGCATAGGGAACAGGCTCACAATGACATTCACACATACACTTACTCAATCTGAGTTCCCGTCTGAACATCATTGATGTTTAAGTCTTATTTGGTGGCCATCTTCCTTTTCCTTTCTCATATAATGCTATCGCTGTGTGCTGGATTCACATACACTATAATTATAGAAGAATAATCGATGTTATCTGCTTTCGTTCCGAAGTTATAAGCATTTAATAGGTGTTTGGTGGCCATTTTGTTTTCTTTCGCAATGTGAGTGCTAACACGTCACAATACAGCTTGGTACATTGTAAACAGCATATTCGTTTTCAGCACACTCAAATCCATTATAAAGTGGTTTAACAACGTTTCCTCAAAATTGCCTCAATTAAGCATTCACATTTTGTGAAAACGGCCACTGTCTAATGTTACTACATGCTTATATATTTACACTCTTTTTGAAATTTAATACATACTGGAAACGCCCTTCAGCGCATTGCGTTTATATCCCAGTACATTACATTAGCCCCACGTGATGTCGCGCGACGTTGTTGATCTGTTAAAGTTTGCTTGACGTCATTAACATAAATGACGTTCGTCGTCGTTGTCAATAGCGCCACGCTATTGACCGACAACGTCGCTGTTCTATGAATAGCTGAGATGCCTACGATATGGTTATCTAAGGCTACAAATCGACATATTAAAACAATGCGAGCAGCAAACGTTTGTACCCTAACCCATTGCATGCAGGTCCAAATATAGTAAACTGTATATGGCATACCTTTAAATTAATAATATTTGATGTAGCACTGGTTATTTGCGGGAAAGCAAATGACACGGGAATTAGCTCGAAATTGTTTCCTAACGGACGCCATCTTTGCTATGATTGGTGTAATTTCAACTGACTATTTGCACGGTAATGTTTTATCAAAGAATTATGAACATAACGGACATTGGACATAACGTACCATCGAATAACGGACCAGATTTCAGGTTAAACTGACCTGATTTATGGACATAACGGACCAGATTTCTGGACAAAACGGACCACCAATTTATTTCTTGACTATGTGTTGAGATATACTTGAAAAATAAACATACACTACAATAATGTATTTAAGTGATTATATATCAAAGTGTTACAGGTATGTTAATGAATACAAGTCAAATCGTCGGCAAGTCATATCGTCCACTATTTTGGTCAAATCGTCCTCTATTGGTTAAAGTCGCCCGCTAGTATACTATATTATAATGTAAAATGCTATCCAAACTGGTAAAATTCAGTTGTGTTGCACATACCGAGTAGTTACCTGTTTTCGTTTCCATAAGGAGTAAAGAAAAAGCAAATAGCATAATCCACTTGCCTAAATAGATGTAAATTATGAACAAAGACTACAACCATCCCGCAATAATTTCACATGATATCAGAGTTCATTCATGAAACATTGGCACTAACGCTGTCTATTTTGGTGACGTCATGTAATATGACGTAATTGTAGACTGGGTAAAAAGCAATCGTGCCCTTCCAGGAAATGTGTGAGGGTCTGCATGGAGGCTTCCTCAATTATTTTTACAGAAAAAGATAACAAGAATGTTTCTGATTTTGTTTCCGCTAATTCAATTAATAAAATATAATTTGAGAAGTACTGCACATTACTCACGAGAGTACATGCCGTATTAAATCGGCAAAACTAGTCGCAAAATTTCCAATCTTCTCGTTGGCATTGGTGTGTTGTGTGTGTGGCGATGCAGAGTCTAAGAAAAACATTACAGATTTACATTTTGTGACTACTAAAATGAAGAAGAATCACAAAAAGTTACGTACATTTACCAATTGTAGGTATGCATTAGCTATATCCAAAATTAGTGTGAATTATATGTCTGAACAATTCTGAGACTCAAAATATAAAATGTTTATTAATATCAGTACTAAATAAGCAACTAGGTGTTTCCAAATTCATTTTTTTCGATTTCATTGAGACCCTCTATGCACAAATAATCGGCGTTTACTTATAATCTGTTAATAACGGGAATTGGTGTTTGTTACTTTAAAATGAAAATTTCAGACAAAACAATGAATATGAAAAAGTACATTAATTAGTAGCGTCCAGACACCTATTATCGTGCTACGTCCGTTTTCGTGCCCACTTCATGTCGCGCGATTGACGTGTAACGCGTTATGTTGCGTCAAGTTTGGACGCTGCATTTGAAACAGAAAATACGAATCAACGTCCTGATAGCAACACATCCAGATTATATATCTAAATGTTAAGTTAAAACCACCCAAGAAAGACAGCGTTCATGTTGCGCAAATCAACTAATGTGTTCATCTTGGCTGTGATAATGTAATAAATTCAGTATAATAAGTCTGCATACTTTTAATTATCAAATATGTGCAGTTCTTAGTTCTATATGAAATAATGCATTTCAAGAAAAATAAATGATTACTCCCTCAAAGTATACTTTGCTAGATAAGTACATTGCAATGTTGGTGAAATCGGCTACAGATCTGACAACGATCTTTTTTTCCGATCACGTGGCACATATTGATTGTGAGCCTACTGTCTGTTCCACGTTTTTCTGCCGACGAACTTTTGGCTATTAAACCCATTTAGCGAAAAAAAAAATTCCTAATTTAATTTAATTTGGGGAGTCAATTTCCAAAATTTTGGAAATTGACTCCGAAACCTGGCGAGATAGCTTGAAAACGATGTAATTAAGAAAACAAAAGTTAGATTTTGAAAATCGGTCCACAAATAAAAAAAATATTTAAAAAAATCTATTTTTAGCCCCCATGTTAAATTCCCATAGGAAAATCGTTTTTTCGCAATAAAATCAATATTTGATGGAATCGAATACTTTTTAAAGGGGAGGGTGACTTTTTTCTTATTGATAAAAAAGTACAGTAGGCTCACAATCAATATGTGCCACGTGATCGGAAATAAAGATCGTTGTCAGATCTGTAGCCGATTTCACCAACATCTGGTAAAGTATACTTATCTAGCAAAGTATACTTTGAGGGAGTAATCATTTATTTCCCCGAAATGCATTATTTCATATAGAACTAACGACTGCATATGTGTGATGATTAAAAGTACGCAGAATTATTATACTGAATGTATTATATTATCACAGAGAAAATGGCTGTGATAATGTAATACATTCAGCATAATACAAAATTGATAAATGTATCCTTAAATTGAAAATTTCTCCCTCAAAGTATAATTTGCTAGTCAAGTATACTTTGCAATGTTGGTGAAATTGGCTACATATCATGTCGTTTCATGGTGGAATAAATGGCGAACAGTATAGGCACTGATCATTTGTTATTGGCATGGGTAAATAAGATGGCAAACAGTGTAGAGATTTATCGAAATACTTTCATTGAGGAATGTATATGCAAATCTATTTAATTAATTAACAAATTCCAGTTTGTTTATGAGGTTCCGTTTACCACACTTTAGCATTTATTGTTTGTACTAAGGTGTAATACCCGGATGGTTATTGTCAATTGATGATTACACAGCAAATGTATTGTCTAGTAAATGGCACCATGAATCGGTTTCATTAGTATATATACAAATATAAAAAATAATACAAATGTATAAAAACACAAAACTTTGTTAGTTTTAATATTATGTACATGTAACTATGATGTAAAATATGCATAAATTATCATAATTAAACTCAACATATTATCAACTCATTTACATCCCATTCATTTACTATTATAAAGGAATATAACACATACAAATTCGCTTAATTTGGATTTCTTACATTATTTCTAAACAAAAATCCTATCATAATATGAAGTCATATTAAAATATTACAAATGTAAGTATGGCTACGAATTGACTTAGGGTACGAATTGACCAACTGGGTACGAAATGACTTGCTATGGGTACTACTTGACAATATATATATTGGGTACGAAATGACCTAACCGGATACGAAATGGTATGGGTACGAAATGGTATTGCTAACTATTGACCAGGTACCTTCTCAACCCATTAATTTACTATTAGGCTTTAAAGGAATAAAACAAATTATAATTCGCTTAATTTACATTTCTTACATTATTTCTAAAATAAATCTTCTGATCATCAATATTTGGAGAAGTCTTTATTTAAATCGGTAAACTTTAAAATTCAATAAGGATGCAAACTTAAATTTTGTGCTCGAACAAGCAGATGTACCGTAGACAATTCCAAATCCGCCATGTAGTCGAAAGTTCCAGTGCAAATACCCGTGATAAATACATATTTAATGCGCATTCAACATAACAAATTGTAGATTTCAAGACAGCTTTCGAATTTACAAGCCTTGGACATACATGTCAGATAAACACCCTCACACGGTAAAATAAACATTTTTTTAAACCGGAATGTTCCTTATTTACACTTTCTTGATACAGCTTTGACAGTTTTGTATCAAACGCGCCGGAAAAACTATTGCACAAATCATTCATTCAACTGTTACAAAGAAACTAACGCCTTAAATTGATACCGAGGGGTGAGTATCGCAGCGAGGTAGCAATTTTGTTTCTATTCTATGAATTGCCATAAAATGACGTTAAGGTTCCAAATTCTAACGCCGTATTTGGTTATGTACAATTCTGAAAGTATCAAAACATGCAATGTAAATATAAATAATAAAAGCATGGGCTGTTGCGTTTAATGAAGTATGAAAAAACGGCACCACGCACTTTAAACAGACCAACTGTTTTCAATACTACAGTAAACGCAACGACCCATGTTTTTTATTCCTTAAGGAATAAAAAACATGGGTCGTTGCGTTTAATGTAGTATGTAAAACAGTTGGCTCTGACACAGGGAATACAAATAAAACTTACAACTTCATATTTAAATTACGTTTATATTTTATTTAGTGTACGCCATTTTCAAAGCACGTGGTGCTGCCTGAACATTGTATTGACAACATTGAAGTCAGATGTTACACATTATTTAATATTACGTTAAATCATATTTATTTGACAACGAAACTTGTCAGTGGGCGTACCACTACATTGGTTAAAGTCACACGGTCAGACACCAGGACATCTCCATGGCGACATGTCACTCTACTTCCGGCCATCCTCTATGCGCGTCCTGCAGGCCCTGTGTCTCTCGCCAGACTACTTATCCTACATCTGTAATAAACATACTTATATTACATGTTTTGACGTTATTTCCAGCGAAGAAACAATTCATACGCTAACGTAAATATTGTCAATTGTGACGTTATAAGCTTCTCTAAGTGCAAATTTCACATTTTTCTAAGAGCATGTAATATACAATTTATATCAGTTTGAAATACAGGATGTATTTCCCTTGACATCTGTAAATCCGATAAAGAAACGAGTGCGCAGCACTCATTTCTTTATCGGATTTCCAGATGTCTTGGGAAATACATCCGGTATTTAAAAATGGTAGTTGAATAAACTTTATGTCAGCGATCCCTGAGCAACAGTGAGGATTTGTTGAAGGTTCCCAAACGGAACAAACGAAAACGAACGGAAAACGAAATGATAACGATCGTTTTCGAGAACGTTATGAATATATTCGATTATCGTTTTATTTATGATGTATGTGAAAACGATACTTTCGTTTAAATAACCGGATTTCAACTATTTAAACGTCTGTCAGTTCTTTGAACGCATCGTTTTAACATTGGTTCGTTATTTTAATTAGAAAACGATGTCTTTGTTGGCTTAAACCAACAAAAACATCGTTTTCTAATTATATCAAAATGATTTAATACGCTGGTACCAATCATGCAATGTGTTGCTTTAGAGATTAATTAGAACGCACCAAATCGTTTTACTATATAATTTAACCGAATCCCATCCAATCAGGTCAGTCATTCCCACTTTCACTATTCGCATGGATGCTGTGGGATCCACTTCTACATGACCTACAGCCGATCTGCACTGGATCTGCACAACACAAAATAGTAGGTTCACATACTCATAAGAAAACAAATCAACCGCGTCATGTCCCCAGATATGGTTTACCTTATTTAGCTTTTAAATGCTACCAACGTGCTGTAAACTGGTGTTAAAAACACCCTAACATGTCCTCAAGTGAAACTGCGTGGTAATTGATCAACATTTGCAAACAAGGGTTGCCACAGGAGATTGAATTTATCATTCTTAACAATAATTAAACCTATATTTAAAATAAAATTTAATTAGTTAATATCCAAAACAGGATGAGTTTAAGTTATGTGGGAATAGGCCTCACATCATCCTATTCCATACTAAAAACAATGTAGCAGCGACTAGCCATAAGGTTAGAGAATACTAAATGGAGCGAAATCTCCCAGGGGGCAAAGGTAGTCCGGTATAAAAACAAATAGTCCCGGTGTTTGGATGCCACAGACACAGTTTGCTTACTTTGCTTCCATTACTACACAATTCCAATTGAGCATATGTTTTTAACAGACGTTTTCAGCAAATGTATAGCATTTAAAAGAAAACACTTCAACCTGTTAGTCACGTGATGTAAACAGTTTCCGTGACCAAATAATGTAAACAATATTGGTGGGCATGACGAAGTGGAATATTTCTTTCCTAGGAGTAAGTGAAAATATTTTTGTAATTCATGCATACTCAGTACAGACTGGTTGCAGGTCATGTACAAATAGGTCCTACAGCATCAATACGAAGAAAGAATGAAGGAAAGACAGGCGATATTTGCGGGATATTCGGTTAAGCTATATAGTAAAACTATTTGGTGTGTTCTAACCATAATTGACTAATTAGGTTTAACCACACTAAATCACCAGATATTCATTATACAGTTCTAGGCCAGGGAATATAGCATTTGACCCGAAAGTCACTGCAACACAACTACCATTATTGCCAATAATTCGAGCAAAATATGCTGATCAGCAGAAAAGAAATCTAAAAAAATCGGAGGGTAGGAAAGCTGTCATTTTGAGGAAAAAGTGATAATTTGGTGCTAAAATCGCGAAAAATAGAACAAAAAATACGGAGATAAACCGTGTGGTGATATTATCAAACAAACTGAATAAAACATGTATATATATATATGAGCCGCGCCGTGCGAAAACCGAGCTTAATGGCATCATTTTCAGTTTTTACTTTTTTTGCGTATTCTGAATTGTACATGTTTTAAAAGCCATATGCCGCAAAAATTATCAATGTATCCCAATTATTTTTTATTTTAGATGTATTTTTATGATGCGTGGTAAAAACTTATATGACGTTTTAGATCAATGACGTCGAAATTATGACATTTTTATCAACGGCGTACACAAGGGGTGTTGATAAAATACCCGGACAAGTCCTATAGATTTGTCATCTTTTATCGCATGTCAACTAAATTTGGATATCTCGTAGCCTGGCGAAGTGTCTCCCATTAGCCAAAGACAAAGTATCAACATAATGTTCATAGCTTGTGTTGCAGTTGCCAATGTAACGTCATGTTTTGGATTGCGGCCCAAGTAATGTATTCGTATGAAACATTTTAAAATAAGGCAGAGTGAGAAGTGTTGGCGTTTCCCTGTTGTTTGCTGCTGTCTGAAATGATTTTGGGGAATAATAGCGACATTATTTAACATGCGACGACATATTTTAAAAATCTGACACCATGATCGGAAATGACGTAGTTTAACGACTGCCAGCTCTGTGTAAGAGAATATGCTGGAAAAACCAAGATATTATATTAAAGTTTGTATTTTACCACTAAACACGAGATATTGATGATGAGAGAAAGTCCATCATCAGGATGACAATATGCGAACGATACAGTCGGATAGACAATGGACATGAAGGCGCAAAAGGCTAGGCCAGACATGGACGTCCAAAAGTGACGTCGGCAGACGTTGTGACCCAAACTAAAAGTCCTGGTCAACTGACCACTTTTCGTGAAATGCCAGATCGGTTGAACTCATTTTGTGATTAAAAAGATTTAAATATGAGGAGACATATGGCTAGATGGATCCCGATGATGGTGAACATATAGCAGAAGGCCAGGCGAGTTACCAATTTCTCTCGTGTTTTAGGATACTTTAAATGACATTTCTGTACATTTTTTCAAATTCAGTGGTTACAGTTGATGAATCTATTATCAAATATCGTCGATTGAGGCGTTATTCAATCCTCCATATTCGCCCAATCTTGCCTATGTGATTTCATTTGTTAATACCGTACACGAACAACTGCATAAAGGGAATCCACTTCGACAACGTCAGCAGTCAATAATGTTACTGCTGGTATTTCAGGTGGTATGTTTGAACAAAGGTGAATTACATTGCCTGATTTAGCTGTCGGAAGTGCATGTAGTATACAAAAAAGATGTTATACCGTTTATTTTGAAAAATAATAACCCATTATCCGAGCACGAATGAAAACATGGACATGTTCTTCTTCCATTGAACAATATGGAGCATAACATTAACATAACGTCATTTTGACGTCGGGACCCATATGACGTGATGACGTTGTGTTGGTAACATTATAATCGCCCATGATATTTTAATGATGTGTTGTGCATATGAAATCGATGAAGCATTTATCAATCATCATGGATGTGAATTTTCAGTTAACCCAACGCATATGGATGTTGCAGCATACTAATAATGGTTATTCAACCAACACTGGAAATCGAAAACACTTACAAGCAACCTATCTGCGATGATCGATGGCTGGTAATAATGTGATGTGTTGTCAGTTTCAACATTAGCCACACGAGTGACCGTACAACTTTATGTACATATTGTGCTTGCAAATCTTCTAAAATTATCCCGCGGGACCATAACCCAAACCGCGTAAATATAAGACATAATTGGATGTTGCAGTTGCAGGTTACGCATATGGGATGCCATCCCATCCCATAAATCCGCCACAGCTGGAAGCTCATTTTAGATATGTGTGACGAATGACTTTCATATCATGATAAAGTGTTAATTACTACAGACCAACACTAAATAGAAAGAAATGATTAAAAGATAACGTAAAAACTATCAATTTCTTTTTCTTTTCATTTCAATATGAAATACATTTCAGACACACCGATTGGCATTCCGGGATGAACTATAGTCCCAAGGGGCGCTTGTCCCCAAAGCCCCAATCCCCAATCCCCACCCTTCGTCGCCGGATCATATGATTGTGCACACACGTAATTTTCACGACAATTGTTTTCTATTCAAATATTTAATCATAAGGCTGTGTACGGAATTGCTGCAAATGGAGTATTTGTTTGTAGACATTGCGCGTGTACATCTGCAGTAGGCCGCTTATAACATTATCTTTGTGACAAAACACGACGTCGGGCAGATTTGGTAGCGTAATACCTTATAATTGTCGCCGTGTGTCTTTCTTGAGGATCGCATTACCATCGCCTGATATACATTAGTATGCAGTCAAGTGATAAGTTGATGATTTGATACTACAAATCGTGCGAAAAGCCAGTTTATGACCATCAAATCCAATAAATTTCAAGACTTTTCGAAAACACCACCGACCTCACTGAGTGTTTGTGCATTATGTATTGCTTATACACAAACACTCAAGAAGCTGCATTGAAATCACCGATTCTGAATCTATTAGAGAGATTTGATGCATTTGTTTTACCAAATTCAATACAAACCCCGGATATATCGGGTGGCTAGAAAAAAAGGGCCCCAACTTTAAATATTAATATTTAAAAAACTATGCATCATAATTCAATAAAATTTCATTTATTGTAATTTCATGGTAATATCAGTAACCTGTAAAAGTTTCAAGTAAATAACTGTAGTAATGACTATATGATGCTAAGAATAAAAAGCATGGTCTGAAGATGCAATATCGGACTGAAACGTTTTTTTCGTTCGTCACACCTGCATAACTTACTAAAGAGTCTTAAATAAGGTGGTCAATGTGTCCACCATTGTGGCTGAACACTGCTCGCAGTCTCTTCTTCCATGCACCAATGCACTTCTGTATCTCGGTCAAGGAGATATCTTTCCAACACTTGGTAATCCGGTCCTTCAACTCACTCGCTCAGTAAATTTCTCACTCCTACCAGAATAGACCTTCTCGGTTAGAGAGTTCCAGATGTGATAATCCATAGGATTACAGTCCGGCGATTGTGGTGGCCAGTCGTTCTTCTTGATATACTCCGGCACACATCCGCAAGATGATCTTGTGTGTATTACTTGTATGAGACGTTGCCCCATCCTGTTGGAATATGTAATTGTTTTTTGGGTAGATCCGGCGGCAATCTGGAAGAAGTCCATCATCCAACAATTCAACATAGCTAACGGAGTTGACCTTGGTTTTTTTCAGTGTCTATGAAGTGGATCCGTGTCTTTCCTTTCCATGAAACACCTGCCGAAACCATGACCTTTTTTGAAAAAACGCGAAGTCTCATGGTAAAGTCGAGATACAGGAATATCACCTTTCCTCACCCCATACACGAACATCATTCTGTCGGTTACGAGCAGTTTCGAGCGTAAAATCCTTTTCATCCGTGAACATGATTCTTTCAACATCCTTGACGGAATACCTATCATGCAGTCCTTTGCACCGGGTTTTTCTCTTTTGTTTCACATTTACATCACGTCTAGAAACTTTAATCCTTTTGTATGGTTTGAGATTAAGTTTTTTCGTCATTGTCTGAACAGATTTACAACTAACACCAAGCTCTTTAGCATTCCTCTGCGATGTGTGGGTTCCTGGTTGGTCCTCCTGTGATTGTATCATCTCTTCCACATGGTCAATGTTATCTTGTGTGCATGCAGTACTAGGCCGTCCACTCCCTTGTTTTCTCGCTGTGGATCCTGTTTCCTCAAACCGTTTGATAATCTTATTAACAGACCTTTTTCTCCACTTCTTTCCAGGGAATTCCTGAGCAATCTTCGACCCACGCCAGCCTTTCTCCACAAAACATGTCTCAATGATAGCCTTATCAGCCTTACTGAAACCCATGTTGAAATTAAAGTAACCTGCACGTCTGATCAGTCTCAAAACAATTATTATTTATGTGTTTACACTCTAGAAACAACTTGCTCTAGAAAAAGCAAATGGCGAATAAATCCAACAGGGGGAGTAACTGCTGCAAGACTGTCAACATGTACCCAAGTCAAAACGGACCCAATTTTAGGTCAAAACGTACGCATCCTATTTGTACTTTAACATGTTTCATCATCTGTCATGCATTCAATCATCATTTTGTAAGTTAACCCAGTCACAGACTGCATCATGACCATGATTTGACATGTATCAAAACTTTCTGACATTTCACTTACATCCCGGCATTGTGTTTTTGGACACTGCTATTTGTTTTTATTGTTACATATTCACCATTGAAGCTATGAAGCTGAAACTTTTATAGATTACTGTCAATACCATGAACTTATATTGTGCGAAATTTATTTGAATTATCTCAACTGTTTTTTTAAATATTAATATTTAAAGTTGGGGCCCTTTTTTTCTAGCCACCCGATATATGTCATTATATAGCTGCGTGTCTACTATGATAAAATTAGTGGCATTAAATGGCATATCATTCGCTAAGTACTGGCTAGAATTGTTCAAAAGTCTCAATTTACCAAGATAATAGATGGTACTATAGTTGGCATACGCTACGTTCATCTTTAAGATTATTTAGGAACCAAATTGCAGTGTAAGTCAAGACTTGTTGATATGTAGCCAGTTAAATTATGCGGTCACCATTTTGAATTCATAAAGACAACCGACGAAAAAGAGTGACAATGTCAAAGAACGATAGTTAGGAGACAATGTACAGCGCCTCAAGCATGTGTAAGTCATTGATGCTGCGAGAAGCTCGTGCAAGTATCCTTGCTATAATATTTTGTCACGACACCATGGCCATAACGTCAAACATGGATTCATGTTCAGCTATGTCACAAGTGCGGGACGTCACGTCATGACATCATACTATGTGTACTGAGGTACAAGGCATCGCGTCTCATATTAGTAAAAGTTTCAGTTATCACTTTCAGTTTTCTATTCACACTTAATGTTAACTGACACCAATAAACGTAAATGGGAGGGAAAATGTAAACATTTACGGCGACGTTAGACAATTTGAATCGTCGTTTTTCCGACGTCGTTTACCGCTTTTCATGACGTTGTGTCATTAAGTCCTGTTTTCTTATGGTGCGGCCCATATAGTGTTTATAGGAAAGAAACAATTTGAGCATATTGGGTGTTATTTTTGGGGTAAAACTATCAAATTAGTGCATACATTGTACATTAAAAAAGAATCTACGACATCTGGTAACGGGAAAGTGTTATTTAAAGTTGGTAAATAAGTACCTAATTTTAAAAAAATGCTGAAAACTGGAAACACGATGTTTTATTAGATAGACACCAACACAAGTGCTTATATTTACACATATAACTAGAGAAACATGGATGTAAACCCCCACGATTGAGTCGTAAAACAACACATAGCGCTACCGCCGCCCATACGTCCCGTAGGTCATGTATGTCCAAAGTGAGTACGTACGTCACAAAAAAGATAACGCTCAGCTAAATGTCTTGTAACTTCTTTTTCCTTGCACGGATCTGCTTTATATTTCACACACACATTGCTCTATGCAACCCAATAATACATTCACGATCGTCACGCTCTCAGTAAGCCCAGGGTCAATGTAAACTATTTGGTGAGTTTGAAACCTTGACGCTTGCGTCAATGCCTTATATGTTTTGTTTGCATCCACGAATCTGTTTAATATTTGCATTGTAAATTTTCTGCTAAAAACTGTGCAGGTTTGAGACCATTCACGTAACAACAATGCAAACTGGAATTAACACATCGAAAGAGCACTGAAAACGTGACAGCCGGTAATTATAATTTACATGAAATTGAAATTTACCGTTTTAATCCGAAATGCCCGCCAAAATACAAGATGGCGGCCAAAACCCAAGTACATTACACCATCATATTAAATAGGTACGAACTACATCACGTATTGGCGCAACAGAAGAACGTTTATGGTTGACTCATGTTCTAAAAGTAAAACATGAGATGATAACATGTTTATAAATACATAGCAATTGGGATCGTATGTAAAACAATCCAATATGGCCGCCAAATATCATAGTTACCCATCCATAGTTACCCATCCAGACAATTTGTGATTTTTAAAAATCCAGTAGCATCAAAGTAAATTCGCATTTAAACATTGTAAAACGGTATGAAAACATGATAATCAACAGTTGTAATGTACAGAACATCGGAATTTGCAGTTTCGTCAAAAAATGCTATCAAAATCTAAGTTGGCCGCCAACATTATAATCAGTTCACCCACCAACCCAACCCACCGCAAACACAATCAAACTAGTAGTGTATATACACGTAATCATCTTGTTCCATTATCTGGACTGGCAGTGACATATATTGCCTAAATTCCATATACATGTATCCAAGCTGGCTGCCAAATATCAACACTTCTACACTTTAATTCATGCTTTTCCTAAGACATTATATTTCAAGTAATTAAGAACTATGAAAACTAAATTAGTTTGATAGCGTTATCAAAACCAGCTGTCATATGTAAATTAATGATGATACTTATATAAAAATCGATATGGCTGCCGAAATTAGTATTCCACCATGTACCAGTGTTATGCCTACCATTTGAGTTTGTGTGTTAAATTGGTCTCTTCTGAAATAAATCGTGTGTTGGTTTGTCAAAACCAAACACGTGTGTGTATTGACGCGCGATGCGCTGGTAAATTAATCACTGCGTATTATGCTTCAATTTTGAATAAAGCCATGCATTTCCGAAACCATTTACATGTTCATGCTTACTATTTACTATGTTCTCAGTGAAGTTGTTATGCATGTACGTTGATTAATCAGCGATGCTATTGATATCAGTATCATTTACCTTCTGTGTGCATCCAACTGTATCATTTACTACAGTAATGTCAAGGGCATGGTGTACACGTCATATCACTGTGCTAGAAATTTAATGAATTTCCGCCATGCTACTAGTTTCAGAACGACAGCTACGTTTAATGATCAACATACTCCTCGCTGCAATGTCAATATGTGTTCCTATGGATTATATAAATTATAAATAGTATAGCTAAAGGCGAGCATGAAGCTGTAGGCACAGAGTTTTCAACAGACATCAATGTACACTCTAAGACCTAGCAATGTACGACTCACAACGAAATAAGCAAATTTGTATTCACTTAGATATTACGTTAACATTATACGCGAGTGTTTGTTTATTACAGTATGAACCGTATTGAAATAGTCAGCGAGTTCTGACTCATGCGGACTTCTTTGAATATCATAATTTCACAAATTCCTATATGTTTATAGATGCTACTAATATTTGAGCCAAGGTATGGGAAAAAGATAATGTGGCATAAAAATGGCAGTTTCAAATTTCACTATTCCATAAACAACATTATATTAGGATTAAAATGATATATTACTTTCAAGTATATGCAATTGATAAACACTTCAGATTGTTTATAGAAAGCTGTACCTAAATGACAAATACTTCAATAAATTGTTGGTAATATTTGTATTCCAAATCGAACACATCTCTTGATTCTGAACATGTATATTGTTAAAACCCGCAGTGTGTGTCGACAGCGTTGGCTTCACGCCATATAACTTTATCGCGCAATTATTCCATCGCATAGCATTTACCACGCCAACGTTGGAAATGCCATGGACATGCTCATTTATCCTAGTTTCTACTTGCTCACCGAGCATACTTACTTATACAAATCCAAAACATCCTGCAATCTTTGCGACTAGTATTTAACACATAACCAGTCAGTGGCATCTGCAGCTAACAGGGATAGTAGATTTACAAAACACAAAATATTATTGTTATGAATATCTACTGAAGATCAAAGATGTATACATTTGAAATAAAACCGTATCTGTTTCATAACGTACGAAAATATGTTATGCGACAATATCCCTGTCTATTGGTTACGCGGAGTTCCAAAAAACTTTACACCAGTCACACAGATGAAACATTGCCACTGTCAAGTTTTAATCAATAATTGCCATATTGTCATACCGCTAAAACATTTAGT
Source organism: Conchocele bisecta (assembly GCA_029237695.1). Taxonomy (NCBI): domain Eukaryota; kingdom Metazoa; phylum Mollusca; class Bivalvia; order Lucinida; family Thyasiridae; genus Conchocele; species Conchocele bisecta. The sequence goes on from CM055266.1 coordinate 160,346,850, forward strand.
TAACAAGATTAGCATTACAATATGTACTTTTCAATGTAGTATGGACGATAATATTTCCCATTTTACACCACCAGCTAAACAATGTTATTTTCAATCACATTTCGTTCAAACTAAATTCAACTTTTATTGAAACATTTCCAATTCTACAACATGTCCTGGAAGTATTTCATCCACTCCATTTTAAAGCATAATTGTGTTAACTTAAGTATGTCAATTGCTACATATTGATTACGATGACAATCATTGAAGTGGAATCTATAAACAAAGTGTTCACCTGTTGTTCGAATTCGGTATCATTTACTTACTACGGTGACACTTACTTCTGCTAGCGCCAACTATTGCTGAAGGCGGATGCTGTCAAATGTAGTTTTGAGTAGTATTTTACTATGTATGTCGTGTTTAACCGCTATTGATATTACATTGAACTGCAATGTTGCTATGACGTGCTTGTAATGGTAATTAATTGCATGGCATGTGTAAAAAATATGTTGTCCGGCAGAGCTCGCGACAGCGTCCACAATGCTACTCAATTGGATCATACTGTCTCTTCTGTTGTAGTATTTGCTTTGTTTTCATTATATTTATGGGTGACCTGTTACATGACTGTCGCACATTGCACTATAGTGTTGTGGTTTATCACTGTCAGCGTGTTGCCTTATTGGCCGTTTTATTTCTTCGCTGTATATTCCCTCTATGTTACTGTCTCTGTGCGCCATAATAATGGTTTAACTGTTTCTTCGAAATATACTGGTCACTGACGATTCGGCAGGGTACGGTTAAGTGCCTCGTTGGACTATACGTGAGTGGCTTTTTGTATTTTATTTTATTGTCACTGCTGTTTTCTAATTTAGTTAATCATTGCGTCATATATGCATTAATTGATTTCTTGGCGGGTATCAAATAGCGTTTATAATAAGTCATTAATAAATATGAAACATACGTAGTAGATATCCGTGTTTATGTATCATGTGTGTGGTTTACATAAATGAATTTCGTAATAATAACACATTCCTCGGTTGTGTGAAATATGTAGCAGTGGTGCCTGTAAATGATGCACCTACACATGAAGCAACAAATCGTATATGGATGTTCAATATATATATATCGGAATATTATAATCGAGTAGTGTAAATAAGATCATGACTAGTGATTAAATAATATAGTTATTGCTATGTTAAATATGAGTTTTTTATTATTATTATTCGTTTATTAACTCAGGTCACATAGCTATGACAACATGAGGTAAATACAATACAAAATCATGAAATGACACAATGGCTACTCAAAATAAATTACTATTCAAATGTATAAATATAACGACTAGCTGACCATGTAACGGTGACCTTAATTTAAATATCTGAAAACATAAACATTGGTTTGGAAATATATGTTTTATGTGTAATAACGATTTAATATCTTTGGGAGGACAACATTCTTAGATGGGGTAGTGTCAGTTTATACTTAATTATATATACTTCGCTAATATTTAAGCGCGTATGAAGCTATGTCTGTAATACTTATATGTAAGTGAGGCAACGTTTACTGTTTGATTTAATGAAGGCAATATCCTGGATGTCACATCGCCCAGAACTATAGATTGACGCCATCAATTTTAATATGAAGAGAAAGTAATTTCACGATGCCTGCGTAATATTACAGCTTTTGGAAATGCAAATATACCAAATCCAAAGTAACAAAGTGGCTATGTTTTCCATACAAAGGCGATACTTACTCAGGTATATTATAATAATTTCCAAATTATAAACCGTGTCACAAGAGAAAAATAAACATTACGGTAACCGTCTTATCCTATATTAAATAGCCCCTACTAATAAATTGTTGCGGTACAATGTGAACATATGGCGGCCATCTTAGAATTTGGTAAACTATGCATCTATCCAACTATGTGCTACATTTGTTTTAGAATGTTAATGTAATACTGTTTAATTGTTTTAACTGATTAATGCCATCAAAAAGATAACACAATGTAAATCGATGAGAAATCGTGATATTTGTCGGTCATCTTGGATTTGGTAAACAAAACAGTTATCCAAGCATGTTTTGCTATTGTCATGGCCATTTAGTGTGTAAATATGGTCGTACGTAAGTATGTTTTGAAATGTTAAATGATGTAATATAAGTAACACGATGGCAAATTAACGGATATTGTGATTGTTGGCGTCCATTTTGGATTTATATACATAATCTCTCAAGTAATAAATATTTATTGAAGTAGCATAAGCTTGTATTTCACTTATACAATATAATCCAATACGACTAAACCAAGAACTGGTGGTATAAAATACTTTTATATATGGTTTCGTGCGGTGGCGTAAGGTAGTTGTGTATTGGGGGCCATCTTGGATTTTGGCGGCCATTTTGAATGAAAATGTTGTAGTTCGATTATATGTAAATCACAGATACCAATTGCAATGGTTTCAGTACGTTTTACATCGTGTACGTGCGATTCTGCGGCAGTTGTATGTGAACGTTTCTCCCTTCTTACGGGCAGAAATGTTGCTGTTAGGGATTCCACTTAGAGGGGCATAACAACTTTAAACGAAGATCTATAAATTGCTATCACGCGGAAATTAAATATGCTGGGATATATACCCCCCCCCCCCCCCCCCCCCCCCCCCCCCCCCCCCCCCACCTACCAAGTGGTAATGGTGACCCCTCCTGGTTCACCCACACTAATATTCGGCTGCAATGTATACGTGTGTTGTTATTGTTTCGTAGGGATCCGCCGCTGTTTTATCTCTCGACGTCGAATTATGTGCTAAAAATCACAGTTCCTGTAATATTTACTATCGCCGGGTTACTGGTTGTTTACTGGTTGTGACAGAGCCGGAAGTACATCACTGCCTGTGCTAATCTTGCCAATATTTGTAATCATTTTTACTTCTAAATACCCGAATATTGTGCTTTAAATCAAACAGCTTGATTGGCTGAGACTGAGCTATGCTCAGCCAATCAAACTGAATGATTGTGAATTGAGATTACTAACGTTAGTATCTGGGCAAGATCACAGGTGACTGAAAAATCGCATGTCAGTATCGGCTCTATGATATAAACTTTATATTATAAACTACATCTTCAGATGTTTTTTCCTGCTACATGTGGGCACGATTAATGCAGGTGATTTTGTACGTACCTGCATCCCTGCGTGCTTCCTATCCTGGAGCACGACCCGTTATTTCCCCGCCGTCGGCAAAACTGTGAGCCACGATTCTTGACGTTACGGCATCCTTGTCGAGTCCACATACATTTCCGACCGTCGGAGTCGTGCACGCTGACCACCAGTAACAGGGATAGCAGGAGCACAACCCGGCAGCACCACAGTCCGTTCATCTTCCGTAGATATATGTGGCTGTGACTGAAGAAATTGGGTGTATGGGATTTGTGACCAGTGTAGCTCCTGATCTAACAGGAGTCTCCTATAGCCTGATAACCATCTATATTGCGGGTGTTTCATTGACGGAATGGTGAACAGTGCAGATCCTGATCAAACTGTGCGGCCTGGGGCCGTTTCACTAAACTTCGTACGACTAAAATGTTCGTAAGTGCAAACTTATGATAGTCTGTAAATTTCACATTAACAATATTTTGTTGTAAACAATTATTGCATTTACATTTATTGAGCACATGCATCCTATGTTCAATAAATGTAAAGCATAAAATCAACGTTTCACCAAGTTTCAATAAATATATAGATGGCTCATTCTGAATTTTGTATTAAATTTAATTTTGTCTAAAATAAAGTTTGCATTACTACTAAACTACATTGTAACTGGCGGCTCAGCAACTGCCCGTATCAGCCTGAGCGGAGGCTCGATATCCGCCATGTTGCCACATTGACGACTTTTGCATGAACACGTATTTACAGATTCTGTGATATTTTCTGTAAATGACATCGTAGATTTACGAGTTTCGTAGAAAATCGAGAATTCTTCCTTATTTACGGAACATATTGTAAGTTTTTATAAATATGTTATTCTTATGGCTCTTCCTGGATGTACCTTATGACATTTGTGACCAGCCTAGCATATGATGTGGGTGTGTAGACACAGATCGGTCTGCTCATATCGGACTGCGCATACATACATATACCTGAAGTGCATTGCTTAATGTTTCCAGACAAGATGCATTTCAAGAATATATGTAGAAAAAATACGAAAGCTGGTACAGTGGAACCTCTCCAAACTTGACACCCTGGGAGGTCCCCAATACAGTGGAGGTCCCCATGGTGTCCGGTTTGGAGAGGTTCCACTGTAAATCATACATGTGAACACTTCATGACACATTATACTGCTTTGCAATTATGGAGCGGTATAATAGTCAGAGGTACAGTGAAACGCATCTAAATTAAGCAGCCACATTTCCCCGAGTGTCCGGTTTAGGCAGGTTCCACTGAAATATACTGCTTTATCAGGAGCACGTTAATATGTGTATGCATAATCTAATAGGTGCACGATTGTACGTGTTATGAGGAGGCTGACGAAAACTGGAAACATGCACACTTAGCAATATAGAGAATAGTAGGTTAGTGCCGTGAATGGGAAGAAATATCTGGCAAGGCTGCGGAAACGGGATAGGCGAGGCTCTGCGGAGCCCATCCTGTTTCCGTGCCGCGCCAGATATGTTTTTCCCATTCACGGCATTAACCTACTATTCTATTTATCTCGTCAACACTACAAATAGCTTTAAAAGGCAAACAATAACTCCAACCGCATCCTCAACATCGGAGAATCGACTAGTCTGACAACCTCATATATTCATACGCAGTGATTAGGTCGTATTGACAGGATATCACAAATGTTTCACGGCACCGTGTTTCACGGCATATACGCACTGCACTGTGTTGATGGGATAAATAGAGGATATTCATATTTTTGCAACGAATATGACATATATGTTCATCGAGTAGTGTGAGATGCCACGGCACTAACCTACTAGATGAACATATATGTCACACCACGAGATGAACATTCGTTGCAAAAATATGAATATTCTATTTATTATATACCGCTCCATGAAAATTAGCAGTTTTTTAGACAGTATACGGTAATGAATGTGTATTTGCAGCCTATTTGCAGTCCGGCACTGCAGGTGCGCGTTATGAATATAGATAGCGGAAGTAGTCGTATTTTCACCGGAAGATGTTTATTTCATCGATGAGAACATATTACTTTTATTTACATCGTATAACTATGTATTTCATGGGTAGGTATATAATAAATGCAGATATTTGTTTATTTTAAACTTACAATATAAGAGAACCGTCGGCAATATGTACACGCATTCACATGCCACTCTAACTGAAGGGTCAGTGGTAACAGTAGAGTTAGATCCTTTCTTTCTCATTTGCTTCAAAGATAGCTGCTTCGTACATGTCTTTTGGAAATATATGTGAACATTCTCTTGTTACTGTATCCTATACGGAACATCTTAGTATGTACATGCCATCGGTGTGTTTCATGTCTTTTAGCGTTCGACACATACAGTAAAAGCATGGCAGCTAAACTAATACAAGTTTACACAGCATGCTCCAAAGATTTACACCGTGCTATCATTATCTTATGCCAACCATGCCAAATTATACAGCATATTTGATACATTGGTTATAATGTTAAACTGCGTAATTCATCAGGGGCCCGTTTCACTATTAAACTTCTTACGACTAAATGTTCGCAGGTGCAACGTTATGATCGGCTGCAAATTTCAATTGATGGATTTACATTTATTGAGCATAGCTCAACACATGTACATCCAATAATTGTTTACAAGAACACATTGTTTATGTGAAATTTACAGACTACCATAATTTTGAACTTACGAACATTTTAGTCGTACGATGTTTAGGGAAACGATCCCCTGATCACGTTACGCACTTAATTTTAGAAATACAGGTAGGACAACATTACAACATATAGTCTGCTAGCAACACAATTAGCAGCACTAGTCCATACAGAATCAATATTCCGTATTGCATTCAATACAGTATGTATGCTATATATTTTGTGTACACGATTTATATGACTGTGCACTCAAGATAGCCGAAGACACATATTTCTGTGTTTATATCATCAAACACCAGACTTTGGTATCGACTTCGGTTACTAATAATGGATAGACGTAGTACAAAATTAGTTTGATAACTTATTGCAGTAAATGTTATTAATATATATGTCAGTCTGAGCTGTCGTAATCGAACGCTACAGGAGGTGACTCTGACCGATAGCTTGCCCATGCCGAGATGGCTCAGATGGCAACTCATTGCATAGTATAGTATACACTAAGATGAACAGGGTCAGATATACTTTATACACATATTCAATCAAATTTAAGAAGCAAATGACGATGTTATATAAAGGCAGTCATCATAGAACCGGTGCAATTTGTAATACATTATACTAAGTAATGTATAATTACAAACCATCACTTGTGCTACAATTAGATATTTCTGCACACATTCATGCAAGATCATAATACACATATTTAAACATGTGAAACATATACGCACCTCTATAATGGCGGTTAAAACACGATGTGATGCACCCTTGTATTATCTCCCAACTGTGTGTATTTTATCTGCCTGTTTACCAACGTATGTATGACCGCGACCGGAGAAATGGGGATTATGACATATGTGGCTAGTACAGCTCCTGATTTATTAGCGTATGTCTAGAGTCACATAAAAAACACACTTATATTATTTGTAGAACACAGTGAATGTTTCACCGACATAATGGCGAAACGTGCAGACCCTGACCAGCCTGCACAAATGCACAGGCTGGTCAGGGTCTACGCGGTCGCAAATACCATAAGTATTTTTCAGTCGTAGCTAGAATATAATATATCCGGACGAACATACACCACACTACAAACCTCCTATCTTTTAACATGAGCATGAGATGCAATAATAATCTTCTTTAAAAGTGGCTATGACAGGAGAAAATGTGACTTATGACATCAGCACCGGTACAGGGACCGTTTCACTAAACTTCGTACGACTAAAATATTCGTAAGTGAAACGTTATGATAGTCTGTAATATAAGTTTCACATTAACAATGCTTTCTTGTAAACAATTATTCGATTTACATTGCTATCTACGCTCAATAAATGTAAATCAATTGACATTTCCAGACGATCCTAAATTTGCACTTACGAACATTTTAGTCTCATGAAGTTTAGTGAAACGTAAACTTCGCACGATAAAAATGATCATACGGATATTTTTATTAATTTGCTTCTCACATTAAGGTGGTTAACAAACGTTACCATTTTGCACATACGTGTACATATTATTACATGTTAACACATCCGCTAATAAAGAGTTTCCAACATCGGCTGTCGGTGTAAAGTTTATTGTAAAATCAAATGTTGCACTTGCGAACTTCTCAGTCTTACGAAGTTCAGTGAAAGTTCAAACTGGCCCGTGATCTTCTCGTCTGAGTTTACCGGCTCGTGTTGATCTAAACATTTAGAAGCATGATGACTGTAACGTGAAATAAATAGCGAACAGTGTAGGCTATGACCAGACAACGCGCATGCGCAGGTGGATATGTGTCCACATTGGTCGCCAAAGCCATAGTTTTGTTCAGCCGCAGTGGAAATGACATCGATAATTGAGGAAACGTACTTGACACATTGTCGGATATACCGTATACTAAACTTCGTACGATTAAATGTTCATAAGTGCAAAATTATGATAGTCTGTAAATTTCACATTCACAAAGTTTTCCTGTAAACAATTATTGGATTTACATTTATTGAGCATAGCTGTATACAGCCTACAGCCTATGATCAATAAATGTAAATCCATCAGGTGAAATTTCCAGACGATCCTAAATTTGCACTTACGAACATTTTCGTCGTACGGAATTTAGTGAAACGGCCCCCAGGTGCTGTGTTTCCATCGTATTTACATTAGTTATGATGTATACACAGGTTTAAGTAACGGCGCAAGAGTTGTAAATACAGAAGATATACATACCACTATCAGTAACTGAAAAGAATAAATTAAGGATTGTTTCTTTTTACTCCATGTTGTAATGTCCTCGTATAACAGGAAATAACAAGACACATTGCTTAACTTATATTTTCACTTCTCTTATGTATATTTAAAGTATGTTTATACCTTACTTATTAACTTTAACCTGTGGATGTATACTGAAAGAATAAAGAAACGCTACCAGCAGAGGCGCCGGAAGCGTCATAAGATTGGTCCGGCGAATATACTGGGTGTCCCCGCTACCCACACAAAGTGTATGTTGTTACCACTCAGTTGAACCGTCTTGCCGAGACGGTTCTACTGAGTGGTAAAACATACACTTTTGATAAGAAATGAGAAATTGCAGAAACAATATTTACATTCCGTTTTTTTTTTACATGAATTACAAATATGTTATAATTATTGATCCGGCAGTGGCCGGACCCCTGCCCAGTTAATTTATGTCGTTATTTCTAATGCAAAACACAGTGATATCAAATAATAACGTTCCCTGTTCTCTCTCTAGTAAACGTTCTAGTAATCACTCCTGACAGGTTGTAGCCCGATATCACACCTTGATGTTGATTGTGACTAGAGAAATGGTGTATATGAAATCAAACGACTTTTTTAGATTCTGACTTTAACTGTCGCTGAAGAAATGTGGGTTGTGGCATTCTGGTCAGGGTCTACAATGTTCGCCATTCAGGTAGTGCAACGCCCGTTATCCTTCTAACGAAGACACTGTGCCATTACCAGCTCTGGATTATCAGACGTTGGAGTAACCAGGAATTCCATAAGCCCATTTCTCCAGAAACAAAATGTCCGTGATCCCATAATACATCATGTACATGTACGGTTTCTACGAAATATTTATGATTATATGGTGAATATTTATTTTCGTAGTTTGTGATTATTTCCTCCCTAGCCATTAACCCGAACCTTCCGTCTGTAATTTCCGCCCTGCCTACACCACGGTCTGCGTTAATCTAGCCTAACGGTGAACGTTTCTGAACATATATTAGCAGTCTCAACTCGCAATCAAGCAGTTGTTTTGGCTGAGACTGAGCACAGCTCATGTTCAGCCAATCAAGCTGCTTGATTTTCAGCACAATGTATTGTGTAATAACAACATTGACACATGTTGGCAAGATTAGCGCAGGCAGCGGTGTAAAATTCGGGTTAACTAACGATCTGAACAATCCAGTTGTATGCTCAACCATTCTAGATGCTAAACGGCCACCACCTCGAATTCTAATTGTCTGATATTTGGTATTAGATTACATAGCCTGAAGTACGGAGCCCCGCAGGGGACGTAGACGTTTTTTTCTATTATTAATTCGCTTCCACGAATTGACAATTCGTTCCCTGAATTTATCGTGGGAACGAATTGTTAATTCGTGGAAACGAATTGTTATATCGTGGGAACGAATTGTTAATTCGATGGAACGAATTGATAAATTGAGAGAACGAATTGTTATTTCGTGTGAACGAATTTATATAAAAAATCCAGGTCCCTGCGGGGCTCCGTACTGAAGAGCAACACACGCGCCTATTTTTGCTTGAATCACATACTGTGTATTGCCAGCGTAGTGTTTTATAATACTTTTGTCACACATGTCGGCCATTGCTAACAAGACATTGACACCACTTTGAACATGTAGGTGCATAATGTTTTAATTTCAACAATAAATATATACGAGCGAATATGAGAATATGGCGAATTATCAAATTAGTTGGTTCAGTATGTATAACACATTCCGAGTATATACATTTTACAGCGGGAACGCAGTATAATCGCCTGCTGTTTTATATTTGCACGTACCTTTCAACAACAAAAAACAACAACATGTTTCGGTGTGTTTTAAAAACATGTTTTCATTCGGAACAACAGGAATAGCAAATAAACAGCAGACGATACACATTAATTGAGTGTTGTAATGGCGCCACAAATCAAGAAGTGGTATGTGTTGAGCATGTGATGTACTCATGCTCGACATATTAACCGTGACAAAACTCAGTACAAGGTACATGAACATTAACACTGTTTGTGTTATCCGTTATAATAGGCTGGAATATATTTTATTTATTTTAGGACTAACGGTGAATTACCGAGATTTATTAGTGAAATATCACTTGATATTACACTGTTTGAAACTGTCGGGTTTGAAGTGTGGGAATATGGCTTTTCCACTATGACAAATATCACTAGAGTAGTTTGAGCTGCATCAACGGTTTGAGCCTCAAACATTGATTTCATGTGTAACTAAGCTTTAGCCGAAAGAATTTCTAAAGTTTTAGAATGAACAGTCCAACATTATTGTGTTCGCATCATCACACCGATGTGGGGCCGGTTAGCTTAGAGGTACAGCGATGGACTCGGAGCGAGGGATACCGGGTTCGATCCTCAGCCTGGACGGCTGTTTGTGTCCTTGAGCAAAACACTTAGCCCACATTGCTCAACAGCTGAAGTCTGCGACAGTACTGTACAAATTGGAAAACGTTTGTAAAGACCACCCGTTATCAGCCAAAATTCGGCAAAATCGTTGAAAAGTATGTACATTTTTCAACTTCAAATGCATATAGCTCTTTTATTTGAGCAGATAGCCGAAATAATTCAATATTACACTGAAAACAGCAAATATCCTCTATATATTGCATGAGCCATTTCTGTCATATATAAAAAAATGGCAAAAATGTTGGTTGATTCGTATACAATGAAACCTCTGTAAACCGGACATACTTGGAAGTCCCCAGGGTGTCCGGTTTAGAGTGATTTTACTGTAAATCAGGCATTTGATCATTCTGAGCCATATACTTGTGTGCTATGATGATCACGAACATACATTATCATCTGAGATAACAAGAGTGTCGTAAGTCACAAAATACGCCCCGTCGAATATATGGGACAGACAGAGAAGATGCAGAAATGTGAAGATGTCACAAAGGCAGGAAACCTTAATGTGAATTTGATATCTATAACATTATTTGTTCCTCTAGTTGTGATAGACAAGTATACTAATGTAGGTAGAGATGTGTAAAGGAGAAATTATATATAATTGCATACAACAATGTAGAAAAAATGGCTAAGATAAAAAATATATATGGGCCGCGTCATGCGAAAACCGGGCTTAATGACAAAACAATAATTTTTAACTTTTTTGCATATTCTGAATACCGCATCTTTTAAAAGTCATATACCACAAAAACTATCACTGTATCTCAATTATTTTTCATGTTACATGTATTTTTGTAACACGTGGTAGAATCGCAAACGACGTTTTAGCTCAATGACGTCGCAATTACGACGTTAACACTAACGGGCGACTTCAACGTCAATAAGAACGTTTAAGCGTAATGGAGTAGTAAACGAATAGGCCTGCCATGTAGGTTGATTTTAAGTAGTGTATGTATAATTTTATACTATTAGTGAATAATTGACAAACGACACGTAACCTTGGGTAACGTCAACATTATCTTGTGTGTACTTTTTGCACAACTACGAACGCCAAAAATATATGAGCCGCGCCGTGCGAAACCCGCGCTTAATGACAACATTTTCAGTTTTTACTTTTTCGCTTATTCTGAATTGTACATCTTTTAAAAGCCATATTCCGCCAAAATTATCAATGTTTCCCAATTATGTTTCATTTTAGAAGTAGTTTTATGACGCGTGGTAAAAACTTATATGACATTTTAGATCAATGACGTCGAAATTACGACGTTTTAATCAACGGCGTATACATGGGGTGTTGGTCCGGACAAGTCCTAAATATTTGTCATCTTTGATCGCATGTCAACCAAATTTGGATATCTCTTAGCCTGGCCAAGTGTCTCCCATTAGGCCAAGACAAAGTATGAAAATAATGTTTATGGCTCGTGTTGCAGTTGCTAATGTAACGTTATGTTTTGGATTGCGGCCCAAGTAACGTAATTTCGTATGAATAAATTTCAAATAAGGCAGAGTGAGGCGTTTCCCTGTTGTTTGCTGCTGTCTGAAATAATTTTGGGGAATAATAGCGACATCATTTAACATTTCGTATGCGACGACATATTTTAAAGTAGACAGTAGGCCGCTTATAACATTAACTTTGTGATAAAACACGATACCGGGCAGATTTGGTAGCGGGATACCTTATAATTGTCGCCGTGTGTCTTTCTTGAGGCACCGCCTGGTCTACATTAGTATGCAGTCAAGTGATAAACTGATGATTTGATACTACACAAGCACTTTCGACTACAAAAGCAAGTTTATGACCATCACATTTCCAATTAATATGTTGATGCATTTATTTTAAATTCAATACAAACCCCGGATATTTATGTCATTATATAGCTGCGTGTCTACCTCCATTTATAATAAAATGAGTGGCATTAAATGGCATATCATTTGCTAAGTACTGGATATAATTGTTCAAAAGTCTCAATTTACCAAGATAATAGATGGTAATATCGTTGGCATACACTAGGTTGTTCATATTTAAGATTATTTAGGAATCAAAGTGCAGTGTAAGCGAAGACTTCGCTGATATGTAGCCAGTTAAATGATGAGTTCACCATTTTGAATTCATAAGGACAACCGACGAAAAAGAGTAAAAATGTCAAAGAACGACAGTTATGCGACAATGTACAGCGCCTGAAGTATTTCTAAGTCATTGATGCTGCGAGGAACTCGTGCAAGTATCCTTGCTATAATATTTTGTCACGATACCATGGCCATAACGTTAAACATGTATTCACGTCCAATGACGTCACAAGTACGTGACGTCAAGTGATGACGTCATAATATGTGTACCGAGGTACAAGATATCGCGTCTCATATTAGTGAAAGTTTCAGTAAGTTATCATGTTCCGTTTTCTGTTCACACTTAATGTTAACTAACACCAGTAAACGTAAATCGGAGGGCAAACTGTGAACAATTTGAAACGTCGTTTTTCCGACGTCGTTTATCGCTTTTCATGACGTTGTCATTAAGCCCGGTTTTCGTATGGCGCGGCCCATATATATTTTGTTAAGAAAAGTTTCCGGCATCAATACACCAAGATGCACATGTACAGTATTTGTAGAAGTCGTGTGTAAAGTTTCAGTTCGATTGACTCAAAGGTTTTAGAGGAGTAGTGTACACAAACTATGTACCCTATATAGAATTGCATACAAAAATGTATATCTAAATGGCTAAGTTAAAAAGTATTTTTTTGTTTAACAATATTTTTCCGGCATAAATCCACGAAGGTGCACATGTACAGTATGTGTAAACAATATGTGTATAGTTTCAGATCGATTGACTCTATGGTTTCAGAGGAGTTGTGTTGTTTTGTCCTACTGTCCCATTAAACAATAGTTAACTGAACTGTCACCAGAGGTATCGCACCAGTTTAGTGGAAGGATACCTCGTGGCCATTATGGTGACTTGTGAGGTCATATAAAGTTAATTTATTGAATATCATCCAAATTTTGGGGGAAAATAGGGCGGTGTGTGTGTCTTATTTTTCATTTGTATTAAGAGTTTTTGTAAACAGTGTTAACAAACAATAATTAATGATTTATCTTCAACTATTGAATAAAAAATAATCTTGCGTTACTGTTTAGGGGCAGGTGGGGATTATATATAGTACATTAATTTTATATTGCCTGGTGATCTCTGAACATAGCCGCCGGATACACAAGTTGAAGTAACGAACCAATGTATATACATACATTAAATATACCTTAAAGCATTGATCAGACAAAAACGCTGACATTTTTTACACCATCTGATAACACAGCTCTGCTGTGCAATTTCCAACCATAGGGTCAACATTTCACATTTTTACTTTTTGACAGTTTTTTGTAGCACAGACAATGTACTTTCCGAAAAACATTGAATTTTGTAAATATTCCATCTAGTTAAGTTGCTATGACGACACAAACAACACGTGTGTTGGCGTAAGATTTTACGCAAACGCAACGTCGTCGACGTCATCATAAATTAACAGAGAAAAATAACGGTTTCAATTGCAATACACTGTCTATGAGGAATCACTTAATTTAAAAGTTCATAAAATTGCACAATAAAATATCAGTACCTTTATTTGTACTTTTGTCATAAGTTATAACTTAAGTTCGGAGTACGTGCTTAGTCCGTTTCACAAAACATCATAACAACACAATCGAACGACAATCGAACGACAATCGAAATTTACGATGGAAAACTAAGACAGGTAGCTAAGATTCTTAAGTTATAACTTAAATATTTAATACGGTACTTATGAAATAAACAAAGATGGCTGCCCCCATGTGAGCCAAGGTGGAGAAAACAATTAACTGACAGCAGGTAAATGTTCACTTCATACGTACTATTTTAGCAATTATCTGCCATATAAACCATATATCCTTACATATAGATAACGAGGACATATAAGGTCAACCCTGAGATCACACAGTCTGCCAGTGTCATTGCCAGTGTTGACTGCATTGCGATTTTACGCAACTGGTAGTTTCCTGGCGGTTACTGGAGATGTACACAACATTAGCAAAGCAAGTGTTTCTAGAAAGTGGAGTATAACTTTTGCGGACAGTGTATTGTCCTGTTCAAAATGGTCGAACTACCATTTTATTGGAATGTAAAAATAAAACCATTGTTGATTTCTTCTTTTGTTGCTGTTTCATCTCATATGCTAGTATATATTACAGTATAAGGTTTACTAGTTGGTAATAAAAATATCCACATGTATCCAATGGCGTCGGAATATTGAGATAAAATTTATATTCTACATGAGATTATTTTTCAAAAATGAATAATATTCAACATTAGGCCTGCAATTCCGTTATTTTAGATGTCAAAACACATAAAGGGAAAGTAAAGTCATCATAAAAATAAAAGCCCCGAGCGGGATCGAACCCGCGCGGCACATACCAAAGCTGTAAACAACAACTAAGTTGTAACTTATGACGGACTTGTTATGACGTCTTAAGTTTGTTTTGTGAAACCAAATAAACAATGACTTAAGTCGGTCATAACTTTTGTCATAACTTATAACTTAAGTTCGAACTTATGAACAAACTAAGATTTGTTAGTGAAACAGGCCCCCGGACATGAAAGCTTTGTCCCAGTGGGCCAGATGTAAAGGCCGCGGGTGTGTCCGGGCGACACGCGGCGGTCGGTCCCGTCTGTATATGGAAATGACAATTATCGCGTTTTCTACAATGTTTTTACCCTGAATAAACGTGTTATATAAGTATGATCAAACTATAGATATTTTGTGGAAATATAATTATTGTCTTTACATTGGTACAAGATATCTTAAGAGTCAACGCTAATACAAAAAGTCCACCGCCTCCATGAATTAACCACGGCCGTATCGTATGACGGGGGAGGAGGTGGTGTGGCTATAAAACACAGTACATGTATGCATATAACAATAAATATATTTCCCAAATATAAATATTACATGATCATGTGTACATATACATTTATTAAGAACAAATAAATTGTAGAACACGCACAGCACCATCGCCATCTGTATCTGTCATTTCGGGACCTGCCATTTGTGGACCAGCGACAGATTTAGTTGGCGACTTTGACACATAAATAAAATATTCAAATACATGCATTGGTTACGGGGCGCCATGCAGGACAGGTTAATTATGTGTACAAAATTGAGTTTTGTAACACTAAAAATCACAAAATTCAATTCTGTGTCACAAAATTCTATTCTGTCAATTCTATGTCACAAAATTCAATTCTGTGTCACAAAATTCAATTATGTAAACAGGGTCAAACATAAAGTAGCCGGGACATAGCTAGACCTGAGAGCATGCCCATATATAGAGAATAAATACCAGGCTAGTGTATTTTGATATCAAGTTTATCAGGCAAGGCTAGGAAACGCGTAGGAATTCCGAGGCTTGCCGAAGAATTCCTACCGTTTCCGAGCCGAGCCTGATAAACTTGATATTAAAATACACTAGTCTGGTATTCTATTTATCAGGTAACGTTTTATGCTCGAAAATGACATTAGATGACGTCGTATTCTAACAGTAGATCTAACCTTGTGAAACAAATGGTATTGGATCTGTGTCTACTAGTTGCGAAGTTACGTGTTCGCAACTATGTGTCTACATGCATTATTTACAGTATACACCATCTTAGTATCCCTGGTATCTACACAAATACTACAAATGGTTTCCTCAAATGGCCCAATACACACATTCTGTTTATAAACACAGACAGCAGTCAGAACACAGGCCACAGCGCGTGTATTATTGATTTAACTGGGGCAGATGTACCTTGCGATACACAATAAATGAGATCAGTACTCGCGGGAGATCTACATGTACATGAAGTATGTGTACAATTATAAGGCAAATGAGTTTAAATACGAATGGGTTTGTCAACGTTTGACTGCTTGGAGATAGTTGAAGCAAAATGGCAGAATGAGAAATGAATCATCGGCAGAATGAGAAATGAATCATCGACATTGAATGTGTAGATCGGCGACCGTGACCCATTTCTCCAGTGCAGTTTCTGACCAATGGTAGTCCTTCTTACATGCGTGTGCAGAATTGAATTTTGTGACACAGAATTGAATTTTGTTACACAGAATTGACAGAATTGAATTTTGTGACACAGAATTGAATTTTGTTACACAGAATTGAATTGTGTGACACAGAATTGAATTTTGTGGCACGAAAGTGAATTTTGTGACACAGAATTGAATTTTGTGACACAGAATTGAGTTTTGTGGCACAAAAATGAATTTTGTTGACAAAATTGAGCCATGTCCCACTTGGTACGGGGCGCCATGCAGGACAGGTTAATTATGTGTACAAAACCAATTTTGTCCAGACAAAATTGAGTTTTGTAACACTGAAAATCACAAAATTCAATTCTGTGTCACAAAATTCAATTCTGTGTCACAAAATTCAATTCTGTGTCACAAAATTTAATTCTGCATACGTTTCGTATACAAAATTCATTTTTGTTATAAACGATTCAATTTTGTAAGACAGAATCGAGTTTTGTGAAGAAAATTCAGTTTTGTGGGACAGAATTCATTTTTGTCCGCAAAAATTAATTTGCGTAGGATAGTCTATGTTATCTCTACGTTGATTGGTTGTCGGTCTTAGTCCATTTTACTAGATGGTGGAGTACACTTGCAGGTTTAAATATTTCAATGCGAAAATATAACCCAATATATCAATATTATACTTCTTTATGGACAGTTATTTTGGTTATATTATGATTACAAATGAGTGGTCACACCATATAAGCATATATACTTTGAAGGAGAAATAAGAAAAATATTCAGAATTTTCCCTCAATTATGTAAACAGGGTCAAACATAAAGTAGCCGGGACATAGCTAGCCATGAGAGCATGCCCATATATAGAGAATACCAGGCTAGTGTATTTTGATATCAAGTTTATCAGGCAAGGCTAGGAAACGCGTAGGAATTCCGAGGCTTGCAGAAGAATTCCTACCGTTTCCGAGCCGAGCCTGATAAACTTGATATTAAAATACACTAGTCTGGTATTCTATTTATCAGGTAACGTTTTATGCTCGAAAATGACATGAATGGGTTTGTCAACGTTTGACTGTTTGGAGATAGTTGAAGCAAAATGGCAGAATGAGAAATGAATCATCGGCAGAATGAGAAATGAATCATCGACATTGAATGTGTAGATCGGCGACCGTGACCCATTTCTCCAGTGCAGTTTCTGACCAATGGTAGTCCTTCTTACATGCGTGTGCAGAATTGAATTTTGTGACACAGAATTGAATTTTGTTACACAGAATTGACAGAATTGAATTTTGTGACACAGAATTGAATTTTGTGGCACAAAAGTGAATTTTGTGGCACAAAAGTGAATTTTGTGACACAGAATTGAGTTTTGTGGCACAAAAGTGAATTTTGTTACACATAATTGAAAAAGTGAATTTTGTGACACAGAATACACAATTGAATTTTGTGACACAGAATTGAGTTTTATGGCACAAAAGTGAATTTTGTGACACAGAATTGAATTTTATGGCACAAAATTAAGCCATGTCCCACTTGGCGCCCCGTACTTGGCGCCCCGTACTTGGCGCCCCGCAGGTGCTTACGACTTACTTTAAACTGACGATTCAAATAAGTGGGTAAATTTTATATCAGCTGTTTGTCAGTTCAAGCACCAAGAGACACAGGTTCATATGTCGGTGTTTTATGGGTTATTTCGGTATATCTGGTGCAGGGCTTCTAAAATTTCAGAATGCCAATCGGTCCAGACGTAACTGTCGGCCCGAAAGAGCCGGTACGATTAGTGCCCTCCTCCCACCCCTCCCTCGCATTTTCGCGATCTTACTCGTGTATAGGTCGAGAATGTGTAAACAAAATTGCAACATGGCCCTAACACCGTGCGATTCACATGTTTTAGGAGGCGATTAGTATGTTGTTGTTTTTTTTAAATTATAATAATCATGTTTTGGCGGCTTATGAGAATCGTCTCCTATGACGATTAAATCTCGCATTTTTTTTTATTATTGATGGTGAACACATTTTGGTCTTCTCTAGTCGCATATCCAATTAGCCCGGTTTTGTCCGATCACGTCGTACATAATATGCACGTGCACGTAATCATTACCGACTGTGACGTGTAGGAGAGTAACATCAAAGGTTTACAGAACCACCGTCTAATGTTAATATAGGAATGAATGGCATTTTTGTGGAATTTATCGGGGTATAAACTTGGAAAAGTCGCGGGAATACTGGACGAAGGCCGGAAGGCCTCTCGTCCAGTATTCCGCGACTTTTCCAAGTTTATATCCCCGATAAATTCAACAAAAATAAGGCCATTCATTCCTTATAATTCCAGCATTTGAAATAAATTCATCAAGAAAATGTGTTTATTTTCCGTTTTCTTAAGAATTATTTTAACTGCGCCTCACGGTTACGGAAAGTAGTTCGGCGTGGGAGTTTACTGGGATATACATTTTGGACAGAGACTTGCTACGGGCCAATCAAATGTTAGGGAATTGTGTAAATATTTGTGTGCTGGAAGTATAGGTACATGCCCACTCAGTAGGCACACAATGTTCTTTATAGGAATTCAATAAGTGTATAATTGTGTCACTATTCCACCGTTCTTAAAATTACGAATACCCTCTATACAGATATCATCATTTAGTAATATTTATCTTACTGATAGTGACGCGCGGTGGTATCAGGCCTTTTTCGTATGCAAATGAGGCATGATATTTGTTAATTCTTTATACAAATTAAACCTGAACAAATAGTATTTTCGACAGATTATAAAGTATGATCATTGCACATAAAAATATAAATACAGAGAATAATTAGTAATGTCCGTTAACATTTTAATGAAACACGGTTATCGCCCCTGATTTCAGTGTGGATATTTACCTCTGATATAAAATGTATAATAATGCCAATCATTACGTGGGGAAATGGTGAATGAATGTTTATTTTGCCAGGAAAGTCTCTAATGTTGTCTCTGATATAAAGAACATGTTGTGCCTGCTGGGTGGGCATGTACCTTTAAGTAGTGCCGATCTGACCTTTGATACATGCCGACGCGATTTCAACAGAGACGCACATGTACGATCAATTACTCAACACATATTTATCCATTTCGCGACACTATCACACGTGGAGTAAAATAAAACTTTATTTAGTAAGATTTGGCTCTGAAATTATCTTTCGCACATAATTATTCCGTGAATGTATGATGTCGATGAGTCGGAGAGTAGGTGCATAATCCTCTCCTGTTAGGGACATGTAGCAATCTCGCGCATATGTTGATCGGAACAAAACGCTTTACGAACCAGTCATCCAATAAATAATGTGACCGTAAACCAGTCCTGGTACAGCTTAGCAACAAGGAGTAAATTCTCAGGACAACGGCATTGATTGTTATCATTATGACAGACAGATAAATAAAATATATGCTGCAGGAAATGTATGTCTACGGCAGCTTAAAAGGGACATGCGCATCTCGTTCCCTCGAGATAGCATCTCGTTCCCACGAGGTAGGATCTCGTTACCACGAGTTAGATATGTCGTTCCCACGAGATAGCATCTCGTTCCCACTAGATAGGATCTCGTTACCACGAGTTAGCTATGTCGTTCCCACGAGATAGCATCTCGTCACCACGTCATAGCATCTCGTTCCCACGACATAGATAGCCAATGAAAATGCAGCATAATTACCGCCATTTTTTCTTTCAGCCATAGTTCAATATAGTCCGGCAGCCAAAGGCCGATTTTGGGGCTTTACATTGTTTTGAATAACATGATTGTATTACTGACTTTGCATGTCCAGACCTTCTAGTTTTGAAATCCAACTGATGACAAGCTGTCACCCTTGATCGTTTTAAGAAATTTGCACAAATTCAAGATGGCTGTCAAATAGATATAGTGTGCCATATAGTTGGATTAACATGAGGAAATTTAGCAATTTAAGAGCGAAAGCTGTGTATTTGACATAGAGATGAAAATTTGCAACGTTAAAATTCAATTCCTAAACTGCACTATGGGAACAATCCAAGATGGCCACCAAATGTGACAATTTGACGTAATTTCACTAGTTCGTCACAACAAAGAGTATGATTTTTATAATCTTGGGCTTATTGAAACAATGAATGTTTATTTTTGTAACTTTGCTGTGAAATTGAATAATAGTCTAAATAGCAGAACTCCGAAAATGGCCGCCAATCATACATATATTACATTATACGTGCAATCGTATCTCTACATAAGAAAACATATATAATTGAACTCAGACCCTATATCAGAGCAAAAGTGCATACGACCATGGTATTTAGATACACAATGATTTTAGTACCTTAGGTACGCAATTAGATCATTGTTTCAACAGTATTAGTCCAAGATGGCCGCCAACTATTTTGATATTATTGTAGCAATTAGCTTATATAATTACACCCGGATGTCACATCTAAGAATGTAATTATACCAAATACTGGTATTAAGTCAAGATGATCATTTGTTTTCTTAACTTAATATACACCACTAGACAACGTTCAATAACAGAAGTCTAAAATGGGCGTCGGATAATAATATAGTACATTCTACTAGTAATCAAATAATAAACTTACAAATAGTACACTTGGTTATATACGTTGGCTTATTCAGTTTATTTTGGAAAGCCTTCTCGTCTTGCCATTCCACATCAACTTTCATGCTGACAATATTCCGATACCAAATCCAATATGGCTACCAAATTATGTAATTATAACTTATATAGTGGACGTTGGCAAGAAGATGTAGTGTGGAACTTTACAGTAAACTTTAATGACTTCCTAATTTGAATGAATACAAGAGGTTTTCTTTCATACCATTGGTTCAAAACGCTTCAATGCTCAACAAGTTCACTGTGAAATCACGCGAATTGACTACCCTGGCTAGTACAAATGGCTAGTACATACTTTCCACTAAAGGCGGTATGTACATGGTGATTTATGTACAACCTTTTAATATCACTTATCATTTGGTAAACTGCAAGCAATTGATATAAATTCAGAGTGTTATTGATTATGTAGAGCAAATTATATTTGTATGATGAGATAATGTAATGTTTCCATAACATTCTCGTTTTCAATGACAAGTAGAATTCAACGTCTGACATGCATGTGCAGTTGATTTTATTACATACAACTAAATATGGAGTGCATGTTAACATACGTAAATGCTGAACAAATAAATCAAATTTAATCACAAATTCAATAATTCTGAGATAATGTAGAATAAATATTATAGTGTGGACACAACTAATACACATTGGAATGATATATACGACAGCCATTCCTGTTCAGCCACTACTAAATCACGGTAACAATAACTGTTATAGTCATTGCAGACTACAATGCGCATAGTACACACCAATATATACAACATGACAGCATTCAAGGTACCATGCAATGGATATAAGGAATGCAGTAATCACGAAATTTAATATATTAATATGACAATGCTAAACAACATGAATGCCATCCCTAGCGGCTAGAGTTTTTGTGCCATCATATCTTCTTCTTTTCGTATAGTCATATCTACAATATTATCTTTCATGTCATGTATACTGTGTATTTCGTTGTAATTAGTTTGTCGTTATCATACGATATATTATTCGTTTTTGATTGCCTTGTATGTTGATGTCCTTTTGAAGCATGATGGCGAGGTATTCGGAAGGTTTGCTAAACAGTTCAGGTTCAACCATCCAAGTTAAGTGAATTAATTGCACCAATTGAGTGGATGCATGTGGTGTTCGCAGGAAAAGTGGAACACAACCATTGTGAAAACACTCCATTTGAACATTTATCTATCAATACCTGTGTTAGCAGGTAACATTACACCACTTGTCCGATTTTATCTTGTTTTTATAAAATAAAGCACTTTTGATATATAAAGTATGAAATTGCATGGTTATATTGGCTAACAGGTTCACCGGTATGATAACTAATATATTTGCTTAAGAAAATCATTATTTGCAAAAACAAAAATTATAAAAAGAAAAATAGCTATTATTAACGATTACCATAAGGTAATCTACTGTCTGTTTCACGTTAACCTGCCCAAATTTTTAACCTATTTAAACACCCTAAAACTCCCATTTTTTTACATATAATCATTTTTCAGCAAAATTTAGCAATGAGCCATCATTTTGTTTTTCGAAATTCGGTACTAGAATGAAGTAATAGCCCGAAATGATAAAGTGAATGGGGGTCTCCCATGTTAAAATATCACGCGCTGAGCAGTTTTCGACATTTTCCTATTGTCGAACAGCTTCCTGGATTTCATCATCAAAATATCGGCAATAACATCGGCTTTATGTGAACAAATCTTACCATTCTGAAAAATATAGGCATCCTGCTTCCATTAGTCGGTGTTTATATATCAATTCCATTAGTAAAGTTCTGGAATTTGGTGAAAATAGAGGATGATGTCGGTCAAATATCTCCAATCTTTGTTGTTACTCGTGACAACAGATGACAAACTGAGCGCTGATTGGCTGGAATTCAGTGAAGGCGGCTGGCCTCGAAGCAAGTCCATTTCGCAGGAGGGGAGAACCTGCGATTTTTTTTGTCGAAGCAGTAAGCGTACTGCAAATTTGATTTTGGCGTGGAAATTGTTTTTTATGAACACTGTTAACTTTTCAGATGCAATCATTAGAAATTTGTTACATAAACAGTAATGTATTATACTGAGCTTGTGAAATTTGAACAAATTATGGCCAATTCGTGGAAGCCTGGAAAAACTTCTCTGAATTTGTGGTAACAGAATCATCAATTTATTTTCTGCAAAAACATGTTAAACAAAAACTGTGTCATACATCCAAATACTTATAAGTTCAATGCTTAAGCTGCTGTTAGAAAGCACCTGTAAGTCACCAAAGTAACTCGTGTGGAGGGCTGAATTGGTTTCTTCTTTGTTTGACCCTTTAATGTGACTGTGTCTCAGTGATGTCTCATCAAATATTTATCTAAAATCTAATGTGTTTTTTCTCGTAAGGCACAGTAAATGGAATAATATATATATTTATATTTCATCACATTCCCAAAAACATGCGTTATATTCAGTTATATATCAAGTACATCAGGCGCGTAGCTGCATTAAGGCACTGCAGGCCGGGCCTGCAAAATTTTCAAAATTTTCGAGAAAATGGAAAAAAAATGTGCCAGATTGCATCATTTACCTTCTAGTTTCGATATTTTTAAGGGGGGGGTATGCTCCCCCAGACCCACCTAGCATACTTACTCACACCAACGGTGCTCGAAGTCGTAAACGGCCGGTCCTGCAGATTCAAATTGGCTAGCTACGCCCCTGTACATGCTCAGCTATCAGAAACTGTGATAAACAGGGGAGATATGTTTGTTTGGTATAATGACATTTTCGCAGTACATGTACAAGTAAATAAAAAATGTATGTGATTTGTTTTGTGAAATAATATAAATCGTATTGTGATATGGTTTAGAGTTTCCGTACTAGGTGTAGACAAGGTATATACATGCTGACAAGATGGCGTCGCGGGACGACAGCAGTAAGTGTCAGTTTAATTCAATATGTTACAGCTTACAAAACATTATCAGCAATGTATCTGGTATGTACAGACGGAGAAAATGAATAAGATTTACGACGATCATTCTCAAAATACCTATGACTATGATAACGTGTTTGTGTAAACAATATATTAACCGTGTCTACACATATAAACAGAAACTCTACACCATATCACAATGCCGTTTTCGAACAGAATCGATAATGTATTATTTTAAGTTGTGCACTTGTAATTAGTAACCTGAAAGTAAATCCTGTAGATGACTGAATGAGTTTCTTCTTTACCATAAGACTCTGTCTCCTATGATCGCCAGCCTACTATAGGGAGTACCTGTTTAACTGTTACCAGCAAACAATAGTAAATAAGCAAACAAGACATAACAAGTTAATTTCCAATTAAACTCTATTGTTAGCTGTCAGTCCATGATTAATACACTATATTTGTTCGTTTGTTGGGGTTTAACGACCTATCAACAGCAAAGGTCATTTAAGGTCCGGTCAATGGGTTTAGTTCTAAATCCCATATATTAACTACAAATGACGGGGGGGGGGGTGGAGGGGGGTCCCAATGTCAGAAACTGAATATTTACAATAAGGAAAATATATATTCAGTGCTTCAGTATATATATATATAGGGTGCTCGCCACACCAGAATCACCAAAGATTCACAGCAAATGCGGAATAATATTTGCTATGCAAATGTTGTAAACTTTTGAAGTTATTTACTGAAAATGTAACTGTTTCCGCAAATATTGTTCAATAAAAACGTGGATTTTTCACATTACGGTATAGGACCATTGCAGCAATGCCTGTGTCAAAAGTGAAGTAGACCCAAGCAAGGAAACATAAATTATAAGCCATTTACCGAGCTGTAATTTTTAGTGACGCACGGACGGACAAAATGCCTCCAATATACTACACCCCACAACTAGTTGCGCGCGGTATATTAAGCATACAAACTTTCATGTGGAATATTAATATATATAATTAACATTACAGAGATCGTCGGAAATTTTCATGGAAAATACGGGGATAAAAAATGCCGCATTTTTTTTATATAAGGAATTATGGATGACAAAAAAGTATATGAAGTTTAAAGTCATCCTGACAGTAACACAGATTGAAAGTAGCCGAAAAAGATGACCCGACGGACATATATCTATGTACATTTGCACGCGAGTTTCTTTTCCAGTGTACATAATAATGCGAAATTGACTGTCGTCCCATGTCCACAATACAACTACTCGACAGCAACGTGTGGCATCTCTGTCATAATATATCACAATAGCAGAGGCGTACCTAGCATTCACGCTTATTGCAACATTGGGGCGTGGATTCTGCTAATACATTAATTGAAGTTCAATGTGTATCTGACTCTTATCAATATGGCTACTGGGTGCAGATACCCTGCTAAATGTGCAAATTATCACTATTATAGCGTACTAGTTTTGCCTTTTGTGTGTATCAAAACCGAAACGAGGGCGGGAAGGCATGCGTGCGACGGGAATAGCTCCGCCATGATCCGCCCATGTGTATGTAGTCTATTTTAGCCGCGTGTATGCCTAAGCGAATTACTGCAGTATTAGGAGCATTCCTTTCCTTGTCAAACTAGCTTGGGCAAGCTGCTGTACGAATGAACTGAGCACATGATGCGGGTGTGTTTGAGTGGGTAGTGCAATAAATACATATTTATTGCACGGATGCAGCGAAATCCTTTGATCTCCGCAGTGTGCTAACTGCCGGAGATCACTGTCTGGATACAAATATAGCATATTTTCATATTTTTCCATGAAAACACACTTCTTGGTATTTCATTTAGTAGAAAACTATTCAATAATTGCTGTCTGTTGATGTGTGAAACAGTAGTGTGATTTTATTTTACCCAATTAAAAGGGTTTACTGTCCCAGCAACAACTAAGGTCATGTTGAGATGTGACATCGACTTCAAGTCTCTTCCAGTGGAATGGAAATTCAAATACAATGTACTATAAAACTATTTTTCCCTGCCTAGTGCTGGGATTGAACCCACAACCCAGCGCTCCAGATAAGGTGCGTATTGGCATATTGTACACACTTATTTTAACAGAATACGCATTGATTATCAGAAGTGGGAGTATGAAATACTCACAACAATGCGAAAATACGCATATTTGAGAAACTGTGACAAATTGGTTAACCGAAAAGTGTGAAGGACGGACAGACGGACGGACAGACGGACGGTTCAAACACTATATGCCACCCGTTTCTTCGAAACCCGGTGGCATACAAATAAATATACATCAGATAAAAACGTAATTTGTATTTAGTGTAACAGAGATCTACATATCTATAGTATAGATTTCAACAAACAAGGCCTTTGAAAAGCTTTTTCACAAGAACTTGTGTTACAAACGCCTGTGCGCTCTCAATTGCCTTCATTGGTTCCATCTGAATGGCTACAGCGATGACAGCAGACAACATTTCAGACAAAACCATAATTCTAAACTTATTACTATTGAAAAATACAGCCCAGTTTGTCACATTTACTGACCAACAATTAATTTCACAATATTCGATTGCGAAGACCCCTTACTCATAACCATTGGACTCGTCCACATCGGAATTACCGCCATCTTGTTTTGACACACGCAAAAACACAGACGGTTCATTCAAAAAAAGAACAGATTTAGGACATTTATTTAACTGACAACTAGAAACAAATGTGTAATTACAATTTAGAATGTTCAGAAAGTGTAGTAGGTAAGTCTCATTCCGAACCATTATGTTTATAGTTGCTTATTTGTTCTTGACATTTTGAAAATCGGTCAAATTGTCAATTCTTGCAAACCAGACGGACATTTGTATGGCAAATGCCGTCCGTGGCAGTTTTTTTTAAATAACTTAATTATTTGACGGATTTTCGTGAAATAAAAAGGAGGCTCATTTCTAAAAAACTGCTTTGGATAGTTTTATGAAAAAAAAAATAAGTTTGGCGTGTTTTGATAGCAATAAATTTTGGGCAGCATTCCACGAAACAGACAATAGTTATATTTGAATACCAACTTGGAAGTCTGCTACATGTAGTGACACATGTGTGAGCGTACATGTATAAAGGAGGCATAGAACATGTTACTTTATTCACAAGCAAAATATTGCTATAACAGTGTGCTCCTATGGAGCTGGACTGAACTTCATTATATGACATAATTATTAAAAGATGATTGCTATAATTTATATTTGGCAGCCGTCTTGGACTTCTTCTATTGGAACACGTGTCTAATTACATAGCAAGGTTATCAAATAACACAAGACAAGTGTGTGTGTTTTCTTTGAAATAGGTCAACGTGACATTTAATATTTTAATAATTACACATTATGATTGTCATTGCAAGGTAATATATATCTGGCGGCCATCTAAGGCTTCTTCTATTGACACATTTGTCTAATATTTCATTTGAAAGTTACATAAATCGCCCAATGTGCCCATAAACCTGAGATATGTATACTAATATGCTTAAATTAATCAATAGCGTGAGAGTAGTTATATGTAAAATATGTCATATTTGGCGGCCATTTTGGATTTTTCTATATCACAGTGAATTGAATTTAATATTAAAAATGTTGACCGCTTATTTGATAAGTCAAGTAAATCCACTTTACGCTCTTAAATTACTTCAATACCTCACACGGCATACTATAAATGTTTGGCGGCCATTTTGAATTGATGCAAATTTCTCAAAACGCTCAAGGATGGCAGAGTGTCATTAGCCGGATTCTGGATGTGGATGACATGTACAAGCAAAATCGCTAATAACAAAACTATGTTAATCAATTTGCTGTATAATAAGCTCCCGGTTGTCGGACTAATATGGCGGTAATTATGCTTCGTTTTCATTGGCTACCTATCTCGAGGGAACAAGATGCTATGTCGTGCGAACGAACAAACCCGCATGACCCGTGTGAGAACCGGCTTATGTCACTGATTCCAGGAATGATTTTGCCGCAGGTAGTTTTCGATTGTCATGTTTATGTGAATGTGGGTCTATGGGAAATCAATTGGTTGCCTGTTTCCTTTATGTATGATCGCGAGATTGCGAGACGAAAACACGCGATTCTATCATGTTCAATCTTGCGTTTTCGCAACCTCGCCAAGCGATCCTGCATTTCTGCTTCACGATCTCGCATCTACTCGCATGAGCCAAACTAACCAGAATTTTCTGTGTACCCAGCTGTGTTTTATAATTCGGGCTACAGCAAAATGTAATTATAAAAGCGGAAGGCGAGATGGTGAAAAACGCGAGACGATTTTCATGCAAGATGGAAAAATTATGAAGGGACAATCAAATCATAATGCTGATTGTATTATTTTGGATTGCAGATAAACGCTTTTAACATGACAGACGTACCTTTTTCCTTTATAAAATATGTTTGAAACTGTAGATCCAGATGAGCCGGCTATTCACGAGCCGTCTCATCAGAATCTACGCCATTCGTACGTACTTTATTTATGCCAAAAAAATGAACCCTAGTGCAGCATAATGAAACAAATCAATAATTGCCATTGAGAGGGCGGCGGAGATTGACGGTGGTGATTAATTTTAATTACCGATGTATCAATGACTGGAATATGTAGAAATTATAAGTTCAATTAACAAGTCCCCCCCCCCCCCCCAACCCAACCCAAAAACCCGGATCCGCGCCTGACTGTTAACGCTCACAGGTGGAAGACTCGGACCTATGACACCAAAAAAATGCCTATTAAAAAAATCCCATTACCCACCCACTTGGTCTCGTACATTACCATCTTCTATTTATAGAAGGTGGGTATGAATATGGCAATTATAGAAAGAGCCCTCTATTTTCCGATTCGCACAAACACAATAAACATCGATTAAATGTATGAAATAATGTCTCTGGAAATCGATAAAGGTATTAGGTGTGTGAATATCCTCACTTACAATCGCTTTTTCAAGTATTTATTATTGAGTTATTCGCGTTTTGATTACCCCATCCAAAGCGAAAGTTGCGTGTACGAAAGAATCTCACACTGAATCGGAGGCCGTCCGGCGTGGATTATCGGTCATATTTGGCCGATAGCTGATCGCCAGCTCAAACTAAAGTGGTACACCATGACCATATACATTAGAAACTCCAACCATACAAAGTTCGTCCAATTGTGATCGTTCACCGATCTAAAAAACACTTTGTTGTCTAATTTCGTTCATTATCTGGAACCGGGTCAATGCACCATCTTCCATAATACAACCGGAAGCGTCTATGTAAAGAACATCTCTGAACTGTAATGACGTCATTCAACCTATTACGGGATTCCGGAAGACATATCTGATAGTACGCGAATCATGAATGAAAGTAGAAAAAAGGTGTTTTTTAGATCGGTGAACGATCACAATTGGACGAACTTTGTATGGTTGGAGTTTCTAATGTATATGGTCATGGTGCACCACTTTAGTTTGAGCTGGCGATCAGTTATTGGTCAAATATGACCGATAATCCACGCCGGACGGCCTCCGATTCTGTGTGAGATTCTTTCGTACACGCAAATTTCGCTTTGGATGGGGTATACAAAATGCGAATAACTGAATAAATGCTGGAAAGAGCGATTTGAAGTGAATATATTCACACACCTAATACCTTTATCGATTGCCAGCGACAGAAATCATACATTTAATCGATGTGTATTGTGTTTGTGCGAGTCGGAAACGAGAGGGCTCTTTCTATAATGGCCATATTTATACCCACCTTCTATAAATAGAAGATGGTAATGTACGAGACCAAGTGGGTGGGGTAATGGGATTGTTTTAATAGGCATTTTTTTGGTGTCATAGGTCCGAGTCTTCCACCTGTGTTAACGCTATGTATAATATAATGATTGTTTATTCAAACAGGTCACATGACATGACAACATGAGGTATACAACATACTAGTAGGATGACACAATGGCGATACATGTAACAATCAAAATGCATTATATACCTTACATGTACAATTTCTTAATATATTTATAGATTATTTTTTACAAGATAATGCATTACAATTGTTTATTAATTAGTACTGGAAGAGAATTAAATCTATCTGGAAATATAAGTACTGTTGATGTAATTCTTTGTGACACTGAGCTGTATTGCCTGCGCAATAATAGTTAAATATAGCCACGTGACAATATACTGGTAATATTATAACAACACACCTACTCTGTATGACAAATGCTACTTTGTCCAACTGCGTGCTTTCATACGCCATTTTTGGCTCGACCCAAAAGTAGGATTAGTGCATGAGTAACAGTGTTTCTTCCCACTTAATATTTCAATAATTTCCTACTGTGTCACTCGGCAGAATCCGAATTTAAAAAAGTACCTGTTCATAATACGCTTATATACAGTGAAACGTCTCTAAACCGGACACCCTGGGTGCCCCCAGGGTGTTCGGTTTAGCGAGGCTTCACTGCAATTAAGCACTCCGTGAACATTTGTTCGTAATTATATATAATGAACAGACAAGACAATGAAATATATTACAGTGTACACAATCTACATTAAACACAATGGGGTCCACAAGATGTCTGGTGTAGAGAGATTATACTGTAATTATATATGATCACAGCTCGTGTGCAATGTATGTGCATGAGGATGTGATAACTAAGTTAGATCACGCTACAGCTCGCGGATTATCTCCTCGTGCATGCGGACGAACTGTGATCTAACTTATACTTAAGATATTAAGTTCATTGTAAGTTTACATTTTATGTTACAGGTATAATACTAGAGTTATGGCCAATTCAGCGCAGTAATATATCAAGTCTCGAAACTGTCTTAACAAGTCGCAGTCGACTATAATATGAAATAATGGGGCTATTTTTAAACATAGAACGATATGAACACGTATTGGACATTACCCGTTCATTACGCATTATGTGTCGCGTGAGCCATACATTATATTACACATTGTCTGACAAATGTTTTATAACTACATGTACATCAAAGTTCATGATGACGTGGTTACAACAACAATCACTGAAACTTCCAGAAGCGCAAATGCAATATCAAGGAGTAAACACCAAATTCCCGTTTTGAAGGCGGCGCAGTTGATCTTGGTCAACACTGTTTGCAATATCTGATGACACGTTTTCTCTTGTCCCGGCGTACAAATCCTTCTGTTATCCACATTATTTTTCATAAATATTTCAAGGAACTCGGCCGAGTGGTCATAACTCCTCCAAATGGACAACACATTTGTAGCTGCTAATGAGTGACAAACAGTGTTGACTCGTTGGAAATGCGGCGGTGGCTGGTCTGCGTCTACACTGTTGTCAATGCCAGTTCCGAGTGATAATTATCCCATTGCTCCGGCCATTTAATGTATATGTGAATTGTGTAATGGTGTACATAATTTATTGTTTTCATTTTTAAATTAGAAAGCACAACTCTTAAAATTACAGGTGTGAACATTCATGTTACATTTATATTGGGTAATAAACAGAAACAAATATTTGCAGTTACCGCGGTTTGAATTCATTAATCCAGCACAAAACCACTCGGCCACCAAGGCCGACATGGGTTAATCGATAAACTGTTTACTTTTATCGATCGGCTAGGGAAGCAACTCGTATTGTATAAGTATGGGAAGCAACTCCTCTCGGGTACTGTAGTAACGTGTAAACAACCCTGTGAAATCCGCCTCAAATATAATTTTCAGACAAAATATTAATTAGTTAACAGTTTATTTTCTCTTTGTAACAAAATAAATATGCTAAACTAGTACATGGTGACAGAAACACTATGTATGCCGACGTTGTTTACGTTCCTTCCTGAATCCAAAACATTTGTCAAACGTAGAAACGATTCGGTAGGCACACTCAGTCTCAGTTATGTAGTCAGTATTCATCAATTATATAAAGACACAAGAGCTCATGAATCATATTCAAATCAATGATCAAACTATATGTAAAGTTTCAATTTAGATCGAAATCGTCCACTCTCGGTTTCCCAGCTAAGTGTGTCACATAAATTGACGTTAGACGTTGAGCGACGCCATTCCGAAACGTCCTCGTCTGCTCCACATGGTGACGTCAGAAAATAGGGATTTCCGACGTAACGTTATGTTGAGCCTTACGTTGGAAATCGCACAGCGTCGCTCATATTATATAGTACATTAATTGTATATGCCTGGTGATCTGAACATAGCCGCCGGATACATAAGTTGAAGTAACGAACCAAGGTATATACATACATTAAATATACCTTAAAGCAGTGAGAAGACAAAAACGCTTACATTTTTTTTACACCATCTGATGACACATTAATGTGTACAACTGTATAGGAGGGACTAAAACTCTCTTTTTTTTGTATATGTATTGTATTTCTATGTATAGACCATGGTCCGTCATTTCAACCTGTGGCCGGACACACGCCACACCGATGCTGTGTGTTGAGTGAGCAACTGTTGATTAACTTCAACCGCTGATTTTCCGGCTCATTCTCTCCCAGGCACAGTGTCACGAATTGTAGCCGACTGTCTTCTTTATCAGTCATCATTTGTAACAAGGGTTACACAATTACACAATACTCGAGCATAATACTCGAATAACCTTGTAACTGCTATCGAATAGGTCTTCGTGTGTGAAATATGTCTCCCGTGGAATACACCGCTGGAGAGAATAGACCTTTATCCGAAACCGTGCACGGAACACCAGTATTGTATTTTGCACCGGTTATATATGGGTGATTTACACTGTTTATGCAGATTTGGATGCTAGCCTGAATACCGAGTAGGTCATATCTACTGATGACTGAATTATTTCAGATTAATTCGCCAGATATATCATGAGCTAGACTGACTGTTAGAACATTAGTCCACTTACGCAAAATTGTAAGCAAAATGTTGGGTTCGGAGTTCTTATATTGACAGGCGGGAATTAGAACAAACTTATGCACTAGAGTATGTATATAATCTATCATATCCATATTCTAGCAGTCGGATATTCAACCATTCTTGTGAACACTTTGTGTCACAAGCATTCGCTGGGAACTGGTAAGTACATATGTTTATTATTTACTTTCAAATGCTGCAAATGAATTCTGACTCCTGCCAAGACCGGCAATTCTACCGCATTATTATCCGTAGATGCTCGATAATACTTGCCTATTTCATTTGCCTGAGTTATTTGGACCCATTTCGACAAATGCTAGGTCAATAAAAGCCGTATGGCATGTATCCGCTGGTGTAGATTATCTCCCTTGATCAAACCGAACTGAATCATTAATAATTCGTGTTTTCGTGCAAATGATAACGATTAAAGGTTTCGCATGTGGGAGCATTCCGTGAGTATTGTAATGGCATATTATTATCATGTGTTGTGAGCATGTCACTCCGACTAATTGCAGTAGCAATTTATTCTATTTGTAAAGGAAGGGCGAACACGATTGAAATGTTTACTAAAATTTAGCTATGCATTTTATATTACGATTCAGTCCAATATCAGTCATGCGCCCTGTACTATACATGAGAATATTGCCAATCTTAACTTGTAACAAATGTAACGTGAATTTTCTGGATGACTTTCATTCACTCTATGTTGGACACATGTAAAACTCCAATCCAAGTCGTCTGTACTTTCATTGTATTAAGTCATGTACGTTCACAGTGAATTGTAAATAGTGAAAATGCTACTGCGACCAGGATAGACCAGATCAGACAGCTCTGCTCTAAATGCACTCATGTATACGTCAGTAAGCTGTAATAAGGACATGATGTGAAGTATAATTTATTTCAATCACTGATGCTGTAGGTCAGCCTGTGGAACCCTACAGTCTGATTATAGTCTACAGTGGTTATCATTAGTAATGTAATGCTGTGAGTCTGCACAGGAAAATACTTGGCATAGTTGCTCTTTATTAAATTAGCGCAGTTGGCCACGAGCAGTCTGATCAGGGTAAGGCCAGTCGCAATTAAATATTTGTTTACTAATGGTAAATAACTGTGAATGACATAGATATT
The DNA here is from genome assembly GCA_029237695.1 of Conchocele bisecta. NCBI lineage: Eukaryota > Metazoa > Mollusca > Bivalvia > Lucinida > Thyasiridae > Conchocele > Conchocele bisecta. Next base: position 160,380,887 of record CM055266.1, read on the forward strand.
CATATGTATGGCTGTGAAGATATATATCATTGGGTACACTAGATATAGTGGTTGTTCATTAATGTGCTACATCGCATTCTCCTACATATGAATTCCATCAGCCCCCTTCTTCCAACTAGTGAAAATATCGTTGTGTACATTGCAATTTATCACGATTCATCATTGTAATTTATGATGTTGTTTAGTATTGCCATATAATCATACTATTGATTTCATGTGCACTACTGTGACTATTATGGAGACTATAGCACGTTACATTCCGGTAACAACAACGTTGGTGTTTTGTAGTCCCAGCCAGGCAGCCAGCCAGCCAGCCAGGCAACCAGCGACGGCACGTATATCGGGTGTTCTTGCGTAGAACCAGTACGCTGCACCGATACTATTCTGGGGGTCCACTACACGACACCATGTACCAGTAGGGACTCTGCTCCGTGTGGACCAAGGGCGTAACGAGCGGGGTATTATTCCTGTGACGTCATTCCGTCCAAGGACGAGACGAATCTCGAAGGACGTCCACGCATGTGATATATTGGCCCTATCCGTCCAAGTAGTCGATTATAAGTAATGTAACCTAACGACGTCATATAACGTCACCCTCATCATGGCGGAAACCTGAATTGGATGATACTTTAAGTCCGTATCTTGAACATGAGGAACATTGTTATACGATACTTACCTGTTCCAGAATCGTGACTGCCTTGGTTCAGTGTGACTGAGCTTTGGAGAACCCATCAAGAGGACGTTGTCAGTACTGTCTTGAATATTCATTATTCGTGTATATCATTTATCATCATTGTAACTATATACCTTGTTGTCTCTTTCCACAACGTGCTTGGTGTTCCGACACACCAATGAACTACCGCAGTGTCACCCTGGCGTGACACACAGAGAGTATGATTGTATTGTTGGTTTATTGTCGTCGGTACGTATGTGTTTGTGTTTTTTAAATGGATGTCAGACATCACCAATGTGGGTGTCTTCATAGATGCTTAGTTAATAAGTATGTATATTATTTGAAAGTATAATGGATTTATGGTGAACAACAATTGTAATTGTTATATTATATATGTTACATCGGAAGAGTGACGGGTGTGCGAAGCCATGTACACTTCCATGTATTTTCAAATTGTAGTTGTACATGTAGCGTGCCAACGATGGGGGACTACGTTTCTATACAAAGTGATACTCAGTAACAACGATGGTTGTACATGTGGCGGGCCAACGATGGGGGACTATGTTTCTATACGAAGTGATAATCAGTAACACCGATTGTTTTACCGGTAGCATGCATGGGGGACTACGTTTCTATACACAGTGATAATCAGTAACACCGATAGTTGTACATGTAGCGTGCCCACGATGGGGGATTACGTTTCTATACACAGTGATAATCAGTAACAACGATGGTTGTACATGTGGCGGGCCAACGATGGGGGACTATGTTTCTATACGAAGTGATAATCAGTAACACCGATTGTTTTACCTGTAGCATGCCGACGATGGGGGACTACGTTTCTATACACAGTGATAATCAGTAACACCGATAGTTGTACATGTAGCGTGCCCACGATGGGGGATTACGTTTCTATACACACTGATAATCAGTAACAACGATGGTTGTACATGTAGCGGGCCAACGATGGGGGACTATGTTTCTATGCCCAGTGATAATCAGTAACACCGACAATGTTACCTGTAGCGTGCCCACGATGGGGGACTACGTTTTCTATACACAGTGAGATCAGTTTACATGACGGTGTACTGACAGTGTTGATCAGTATCATTGACGGTTGTACCTGTAGTGTGCCGGCGATGGGGGCTATATTTCCATATGCAGTGATAATCAGTAACACCAATAGTTGTACATGTAGTGTGTCCACGATGTGGGACTAAGTTTCTATACGCAGTGATAATCAGTAGCACTGATAGTTGTACCTGTAGCACAGTAACTCTGATGGTTTTACATGTAGCGGGCCGACGTTTCTATACGCAGTGATAATCAGTAACACCGATATTTGTACTTGTAGCGTGCCCACGATGGGGGACTACGTTTCTATACACAGTGATAATCAGTAACACCGATAATTTTACCTGTAGCGTGCCCATGATGGGGGACTACGTTTCTATACACAGTGATGATCAGTATCATTGACGGTTGTACCTGTAGTGTGCCGGCGATGGGGGACTACATTTCCATATGCAGTGATAATCAGTAACACCAACAGTTGTACATGTCGCGTGTCCACGATGTGGGACAAAGTTTCTATACGCAGTGATAATCAGTAGCACTAATAGTTGTACCTGTAGCACAGTAACTCTGATAGTTGTACATGTAGCGTGCCGACGATGGGGGACTACGTTTCAATACACAGAGCTAATCAGTAACACCGATGGTTGTACCTGTAGCGGGCCGACGATGGGGGACTACGTTTCTATACGCAGTGATAATCAGTAACACCGATATTTGTACTTGTAGCGTGCCCACGATGGGGGACTACGTTTCTATACACAGTGATAATCAGTAACACCGATAGTTTTACCTGTAGCGTGCCCATGATGGGGGACTACGTTTCTATACACAGTGATAATCAGTAACACCGATATATAGTTGTATCAGTAGCGTGCCCACGATGGGGGACTACGTTTCTATACACAGTGATAATCAGTAACACCGATAGTTGTATCTGTAGCGTGCCGACGATGGGTGACTACGTTTCAATACACAGTGATAATCAGTAACACCGATAGTTTTACCTGTAGTTTGCCCACGATGGGGGACTACGTTTCTATACACAGTGATAATCAGTCAGTAACACGGATAGTTGTACATGAGGCGTGCCCACGATGGGGGACTACGTTTCAATACACAGTGATAATCAGTAACACCGATAGTTGTACATGTAGCGTGCCCACGATGGGGGACTACGTTTCAAAACACAGTGATAATCAGTAACAACGATGGTTGTACATGTAGCGGGCCAACGATGGGGGACTATGTTTGTATACGCAGTGATAATCAGTGACAACGATGGTTGTACATGTAGTGTACCGACGATGGGGGACTAAGTTTCAATACACAGTGATAATCAGTAACAACGATGGTTGTACATGTAGCGGGCCATCGATGTGGGACTACGTTTCTATACACAGCGATAATCAGTAACAACGATGGTTGTACCTGTAGCGGGCCAACGATGTGGGACTACGTTTCTATACGTAGTGATAATCAGTAACACTGACGGTTGTAACTGTAGCGGGCCAACGATGTGGGACTACGTTTCTATACGCAGTGATAATCAGTAACACTGATGGTTGTACCTGTAGCGGGCCAACGATGTCGGACTACGTTTCTATACGCACTGATAATGAGAAACACCGATTGTTGAACCTGTAGCGTGCCGACGATGGGGGACTACATTTCTATGCACAGCGATAATCAGTAACACCGATAGTTGTATATGTTGCGTGCCCACGATGGGGGACTACGTTTCTATATGCATTGATAATCAGTAACACCGATATTTGTACTTGTAGCGTGCCCACGATGGGGGACTACGTTTCTATACACAGTGATAATCAGTAACACCGATAGTTGTATCTGTAGCGTGCCCACGATGGGGGACTACATTTCTACACACAGTGATAATCAGTAACACCGATGGTTGTACATGTAGCGTGCCCACGATGGGGGACTACGTTTCTATCCACAGTGATAATCAGTAACACCGATAGTTTTACCTGTAGCGTGCCCACGATGGGGTACTACGTTTCTATACACAGTGAGAATCAGTAACACCGATAGTTGTATCTGTAGCGTGCCCTCGATGGGGGACTACCTTTATATACACAGAGCTAATCAGTAACACCGATGGTTGTACCAGTAGCGTGCCCACGATGGGGGACTACATTTATAAACCCAGTGGTAATCAGTGACACGGATAGTTGTACATGTAGCGTGTCGGCGATGGGGAACTACATTTGTATACACAGTGATAATCAGTAACACCGATAGTTGTATATGCTGAGTACCCACGACGGGGTACTACGTTTCTATACACAGAGGTAATCTGTAACACCGATGGTTGTACCTGTAGCGGGCCGACGATGGGGGGACTACGTTTCTATAGAAAGTGATAATCAGTAAGACATATAGTTTTACATGTAGCTTGTCGACGATGGGGGGCTACGTTTGCATACACAGTGATAATCAGTAACTCTGATAGTTGTACATGTAGCGTGCCGATGACGGGGGACTACGTTTCTATACACAGAGCTAATCAGTAACACCGATGGTTGTACCTGTAGCGGGCCGACGATGGGGGACTACGTTTCTATGCGCAGTGATAATCAGTAACACCGATATTTGTACTTGTAGCGTGCCCACGATGGGGGACTACGTTTCTATACACAGTGATAATCAGTAACACCGATAGTTTTACCTGTAGCGTGCCCATGATGGGGGACTACGTTTCTATACACAGTGATAATCAGTAACACCGATAGTTGTATCAGTAGCGTGCCCAAGATGGGGGACTACGTTTCTATGCACAGTGATAATCAGTAACACCGATAGTTGTATATGTAGCGTGCCGACGATGGGTCACTACGTTTCAATACACAGTGATAATCAGTAACACCGATAGTTTTACCTGTAGCGTGCCCACGATGGGGTACTACGTTTCTACACACAGTGATAATCAGTCAGTAACACGGATAGTTGTACATGTAGCGTGCCCACGATGGGGGACTACGTTTCAATACACAGTGATAATAAGTAACACGGAGAGTTGTACATGTAGCGTGCCCACGATGGGGGACTACGTTTCAATACACAGTGATAATCAGTAACAACGATGGTTGTACATGTAGCGGGCCGACGATGGGGGACTATGTTTATATACGCAGTGATAATCAGTGACAACGATGGTTGTACAGGTAGCGTGCCGACGATGGTGGACTAAGTTTCAATACACAGTGATAATCAGTAACAACGATGGTTGTACATGTAGCGGGCCATCGATGTGGGACTACGTTTCTATACACAGCGATAATCAGTAACAACGATGGTTGTACCTGTAGCGGGCCAACGATGTGGGACTACGTTTCTATACGCAGTGATAATCAGTAACACTGATGGTTGTACCTGTAGAGGGCCAACGATGTGGGACTACGTTTCTATACGCAGTGATAATCAGTAACACTGATGGTTGAACCTGTAGCGGGCCAACGATGTGGGACTACATTTCTATGCACAGCGATAATCAGTAACACCGATAGTTGTATATGTTGCGTGCCCACGATGGGGGACTATGTTTCTATATGCATTGATAATCAGTAACACCGATAGTTGTACCTGTAGCGTGCCCACGATGGGGCACTACGTTTCTATACACATTGATAATCAGTAACACCGATAGTTGTATCTGTAGCGTGCCCACGATGGGGGACTACATTTATATACACAGTGATAATCAGTAACACCGATGGTTGTACATGTAGCGTGCCCACGATGGGGGACTACGTTTCTATCCACAGTGATAATCAGTAACACCGATAGTTTTACCTGTAGCGTGCCCACGATGGGGTACTACGTTTCTATACACAGTGAGAATCAGTAACACCGATAGTTGTATCTGTAGCGTGCCCACGATGGGGGACTACCTTTATATACACAGAGCTAATCAGTAACACCGATGGTTGTACCAGTAGCGTGCCCACGATGGGGGACTACATTTCTATACCCAGTGACAATCAGTGACACCGATAGTTGTACCTGTAGCGTGTCGGCGATGGGGGACTACATTTCTATACACAGTGATAATCAATAACACCGATAGTTGTATATGTTGCGTGACCACGATGGGGGACTACGTTTCTATACACAGAGGTAATCAGTAACACCGATAGTTGTACCTGTAGCGGGCCGACGATGAGGGACTACGTTTCTATAGAAAGTGATAATCAGTAAGACATATAATTTTACATGTAGCTTGCCGACGATGGGGGGCTATGTTTGCATACACAGTGATAATCAGTAACTCTGATAGTTGTACATGTAGCGTGCCCACGATGGGGGACTACGTTTCTATACACAGAGCTAATCAGTAACATCGATGGTTGTACCTGTAGCGGACCGACGATGGGGGACTACGTTTCTATACGCAGTTATAATCAGTAACACCGATATTTGTACTTGTAGCGTGCCCACGATGGGGGACTACGTTTCTATACACAGTGATAATCAGTAACACCGATAGTTTTACCTGTAGCGTGCCCATGATGGGGGACTACGTTTCTATACACAGTGATAATCAGTAACACCGATAGTTGTATCAGTAGCGTGCGCACGATGGGGGACTACGTTTCTATACACAGTGATAATCAGTAACACCGATAGTTGTATCTGTATCGTGCCGACGATGGGTGACTACGTTTCAATACACAGTGATAATCAGTAACACCGATAGTTTTACCTGTAGCGTGCCCACGATGGGGGACTACGTTTCAATACACAGTGATAATCAGTCAGTAACACCGATAGTTGTACATGTAGCGTGCCCACGATGGGATACTACGTTTCAATACACAGTGATAATCAGTAACACCGATAGTTGTACATGTAGCGTGCCCACGATGGGGGACTACGTTTCAATACACAGAGATAATCAGTAACAACGATGGTTGTACATGTAGCGGGCCAACGATGGGGGACTATGTTTATATATGCAGTGATAATCAGTGACAACGATGGTTGTACATGTAGCGTGCCGACGATGGGGGACTAAGTTTCAATACACAGTGATAATCAGTAACAACGATGGTTGTACATGTAGCGGGCCATCGATGTGGGACTACGTTTCTATACACAGCGATAATCAGTAACAACGATGGTTGTACCTGTAGCGCGCCAACGATGTGGGACTACGTTTCTATACGCAGTGATAATCAGTACACTGATGGTTTGTACCTGTAGCGGGCCAACGATGTGGGACTACGTTTCTATACGCAGTGATAATCAGTTAACACTGATGGTTGTAACTGTAGCGGGCCAACGATGTGGGACTACGTTTCTATACGCAGTGATAATCAGTAACACTGATGGTTGTACCTGTAGCGGGCCAACGATGTGGGACTACGTTTCTATACGCACTGATAATGAGTAACACCGATTGTTGAACCTGTAGCGTGCCGACGATGGGGGACTACATTTCTATGCACAGCGATAATCATTAACACCGATAGTTGTATATGTTGCGTGCCCACGATGGGAGACTACGTTTCTATATGCATTGATAATCAGTAACACCGATAGTTGTACCTGTAGCGTGCCCACGATGGGGCACTATGTTTCTATACACAGTGATAATCAGTAACACCGATAGTTGTATCTGTAGCGTACCCACGATGGGGGACTACATTTCTATACACAGTGATAATCAATAACACCGATGGTTGTACATGTAGCGTGCCCACGATGGGGGACTACGTTTCTATCCACAGTGATAATCAGTAACACCGATAGTTTTACCTGTAGCGTGCCCACGATGGGGTACTACGTTTCTATACACAGTGAAAATCAGTAACACCGATAGTTGTATCTGTAGCGTGCCCACGATGGGGACTACCTTTATATACACAGAGCTAATCAGTAACACCGATGGTTGTACCAGTAGCGTGCCCACGATGGAGGACTACATTTCCATACCCAGTGATAATCAGTGACACGGATAGTTGTACCTGTAGCGTGTCGGCGATGGGGGACTATATTTCTATACACAGTGATAATCAGTAACACCGATAGTTGTATATGCTGCGTGCCCACGATGGGGTACTACGTTCCTATACACAGAGGTAATCTGTAACACCGATGGTTGTACCTGTAGCGGGCCGACGATGGGGGGACTACGTTTCTATATAAAGTGATAATCAGTAAGACATATACTTTTACATGTAGCTTGCCGACGATGGGGGGCTACGTTTGCATACACAGTGATAATCAGTAACTCTGATAGTTGTACATGTAGCGTGCCGATGACAGGGGACTACGTTTCTATACACAGAGCTAATCAGTAACACCGATGGTTGTACCTGTAGCGGGCCGACGATGGGGGACTACGTTTCTATACGCAGTGATAATCAGTAACACCGATATTTGTACTTGTAGCGTGCCCACGATGGGGGACTACGTTTCTATACACAGTGATAATCAGTAACACCGATAGTTTTACCTGTAGCGTGCCCATGATGGGGGACTACGTTTCTATGCACAGTGATAATCAGTAACACCGATAGTTGTATCAGTAGCCTGCCCAAGATGGGGGACTACGTTTCTATACACAGTGATAATCAGTAACACCGATAGTTGTATCTGTAGCGTGCCGACGATGGGTCACTACGTTTCAATACACAGTGATAATCAGTAACACCTATAGTTTTACCTGTAGCGTGCCCACGATGGGGGACTACATTTCTATACACAGTGATAATCAGTCAGTAACACGGATAGTTGTACATGTAGCGTGCCCACGATGGGGGACTACGTTTCAATACACAGTGATAATCAGTAACAATGATGGTTGTACATGTAGCGGGCCAACGATGGGGGACTATGTTTATATACTCAGTGATAATCAGTGACAACGATGATTGTACATGTAGCGTGCCGACGATGGGGGACTAAGTTTCAATGCACAGTGATAATCAGTAACAACGATGGTTGTACATGTAGCGGGCCATCGATGTGGGACTACGTTTCTATACACAGCGATAATCAGTAACAACGATGGTTGTACCTGTAGCGGGCCAACGATGTGGGACTACGTTTCTATACGCAGTGATAATCAGTAACACTGATGGTTGTAACTGTAGCGGGCCAACGATGTGGGACTACGTTTCTATACGCAGTGATAATCAGTAACACTGATGGTTGTACCTGTAGCGGGCCAACGATGTGGGACTACGTTTCTATGCGCACTGATAATGAGTAACACCGATTGTTGAACCTGTAGCGTGCCGACGATGGGGGACTACATTTCTATGCACAGCGATAATCAGTAACACCGATAGTTGTATATGTTGCGTGCCCGCGATGGGGGACTCTGTTTCTATATGCATTGATAATCAGTAACACCGATAGTTGTACCTGTAGCGTGGCCACGATGGGGCACTACGTTTCTATACACAGTGATAATCAGTAACACCGATAGTTGTATCAGTAGCGTGCCCAGGATGGGGGACTACATTTCTATACACAGTGATAATCAGTAACGCCGATGGTTGTACATGTAGCGTGCCCACGATGGGGGACTACGTTTTCTATCTCAGTGATAATCAGTACACCGATAGTTTTACCCTGTAGCGTGCCCACGATGGGGTACTACGTTTCTAAACACAGTGAGAATCAGTAACACCGATCTGTAGCGTGCCCACGATGAGGGACTACATTTCTATACCCAGTGACAATCAGTGACACCGATAGTTGTACCTGTAGCGTGTCGGCGATTGGGGACTACATTTATATACACAGTGATAATCAGTAACACCGATAGTTGTATATGTTGCGTGACCACGATGGGGGACTACGTTTCTATACACAGAGGTAATCAGTAACACCGATGGTTGTACCTGTAGCGGGCCGACGATGAGGGACTACGTTTCTATAGAAAGTGATAATCAGTAAGAACATATAATTGTACATGTAGCTTGCCGACGATGGGGGGCTATGTTTGCATACACAGTGATAATCAGTAACTCTGATAGTTGTACATGTAGCGTGCCGACGATGGGGGACTACGTTTCTATACACAGAGCTAATCAGTAACATCGATGGTTGTACCAGTAGCGTGCCCACGATGGGGAACTACATTTATATACACAGTGATGATCAGTAACAACGATAGTTGTACATGTGGCGTGCCAACGATGAGGGACTACGTTTCTATACCCAGTGGAAATCAGTAACACTGACTGTTGTACCTGTAGGGTGCCGAAGATGGGGGACTAAGTTTCTATACACAGAGATAATCAATCAGTATCACTGACGGTTGTGCCTGTAGCGTGCCGGCGATAGGGGACTACCTTTCCATACGCAGTGATAATCAGTAACACCGATAGTTGTACATGTGGCGTGCCGACGATGAGGGACTACGTTTCTATACCCAGTGATAATCAGTAACCCTGATTGTTGTACTTGTAGCGTGCCGACGATGGGGGACTAAGTTTCTATACACAGAGGTAATAATCATTTCACTGATGGTTGTACCTGTAGCGTGCCGACGATAGGGGACTAACGTTTCTATACGCAGTGATAATCAATAAGACCGATGGTTGTACCTGTAGCAAACGGACGATGGGGGGGGGGGGGGGCTACGTTTGCATACACAGTGATAATCAGTAACTCACGTGCCCACGATGGGGGACTACGTTTCTATCCACAGTGATAATCAGTAACACCGATAGTTTTACCTGTAGTGTGCCCACGATGGGGTACTACGTTTCTATACACAGTGAGAAACAGTAACACCGATAGTTTTACCTGTAGCGTGCCCACGATGGGGTACTACGTTTCTATACACAGTGAGAATCAGTAACACCGATAGTTTTACCTGTAGTGTGCCCACGATGGGGTACTACGTTTCTATCCACAGTGATAATCAGTAACACCGATAGTTTTACCTGTAGCGTGCCCACGATGGGGTACTACGTTTCTATACACAGTGAGAATCAGTAACACCGATAGTTGTATCTGTAGCGTGCCCACGATGGGGGACTACCTTTATATACACAGAGCTAATCAGTAACACCGATGGTTGTACCAGTAGCGTGCCCACGATGGGGGACTACATTTCTATAAACAGTGATAATCAGTAAGAACGATAGTTGTACATGTGGCGTGCCGACAATGAGGGACTACGTTTCTATACCCAGTGATAATGAGTAACACTGATTGTTGTACCTGTAGCGTGCGGATGACGGGGGACTACGTTTCTATACACAGAGATAATCAGTATCACTGACGGTTGCACCTGTAGCGTGCCGACGATAGGGGACTACATTTCTATACGCAGTGATAATCAGTAACACTGATAGTTGTACCAGTAGCGTGCCGATGATGTGGGACTACGTTTCTATACGCAGTGATAATCCGTAACACCGGTAGTTGTACCTGTAGCGTGCCGACATGGGGGACTACGTTTCTATACTCAATGATTACAATTGTCTCGCGCCTGCTTGCAGAAGGCGCGACTATTGTTGCCGCTGTTTCCGTTGTCGTCGTCGTCGTTGTTGTTTTAGTCGTCCTCGCCGTCGCCGTTGTCGTCGTCCGCGTCAACAATTTCAAAAGTATGTACAAGCTTCTTCATCATGATATAACTTTAACAATTTGTTTACGGATTGCTTCAATATTCGGACACTTGATACATGTGAGCATATGAAACACTCATACCGCCATTAATATGATCTTGCTTTTTTTTTTATTTAACCTTCATATTTTTGCGGAAACTCTAAGTCAATTTTACATAAAAAACATTGTACACTGGTTAACAGACTAGTTAATGTCAGCTCAGCCTGGGTACGTAAATATTCACGCTGAATATTAAACTGGTCTAGAACTGGCTATGTATGCTTTCTGATCGGTGTCTACACTGGACAGGCGATATACCAGTTTAGTTGCGGATGTAATTCCCGGTGTACGGCGCCTTCACACTTCTGACATTCGACGATCATGTTCAACACATTTGGTCTTGCACTGATTGAAAATAATGTGTTCTATGTGGCCGGATTTGATTTATGCTCTTTTATATTTTAGCCTCATTGTAATCATGCTCTTGCTATTTTAACATATGTTTCAGTATTTTAAGATTAATGCGAAACGTATTTCAGATAGCTGCACGCTTTTAACTTGACACATGACAGGACGACACTATATTGACTGTCTCCTATATCCCTTTATATTAACCAATATTGGCCGAACTCTTTTGGGGCGAAATTTCTTCACAATCGTATAGCCAATATCATTATACATGTACAACCCAATTTCTGATTGATAGATATTAATTCTAACTGGCAGTTTGATTGGCCTATATAAAAATAGCTCACTAACGTTTTGCATGAGCTCTGGAGTTTTTCTTTCGCGGGATTTTATTATTTTGCAATCATTCGGTTAGCAATAGCAGTCGGAACAACACCATATAGTTTATATAGTGAGCTGGAGAAATAGAAAGGAGGGAGCGGGAAGAGTTGAGAGGAGGTGTGAGCGATTTAAAGGCTGGCCAGGGCGTTTTACCACAGCAGGCGTAGGGCCTACTACATATAGATAAAGTGATAGAAGCTACATGTCGTTGTCTTCATGAACCACCCCCTCCAATAGTATTGTCTAACCGGGGAGATAATATTACATATACACTGTACATACCTCGTTATTGACAAACTGTAGACCATACACAAACCACAAATAAGTGCTTATTTATATGGTTTTACACTGCTGCATGATATCAAGTATAATAGTTCAAATCGTCGCATTCCTTAGACTGGCTTGTTAATTCCTTTGATAATTACATAGCTATGCTTCTTTATTGACCTCGATGAAAGACATGATAGTGTCTTCTTCATTACGATGTAGTTTGGGCGATTTCTTGGCTATTTGAACATATCAGTATTTTTGCTCTTAACGAATATTCTCAGGCACTCACCTTGTGGAAATTGTTGTCACTTTTTCGAACACTTTGTTAATATTGTATGAAAATATGGCTGATACATGTTGTATGTATGACTTATATAGTCACGTTTCATTCGCCTAGCTATGCCATTTATATGTATTCAACATTCTCTGCGTCTGTAATAGAAATCAGCGGTTCCCATATTTCGTAGTCTCCCGTCCGATACTAAAAAGAGCTGCGCATTTTCTGACTGACTGGTAACGTAGCACTGGCTTCCTATACACGCGCTGCCGCACAATGGTGCATTTTCGTCGTTGTTTTCCCTCGTATTCCTTCTATTTAAATATACACCATTTGTTTTTCGCTATGATTCTTACCGCTGTGCCAGACATGACGTTATAAATGACGACATCATTATATGGCGTCATGCATTGTATCGACGTCATGAACGTTACATACATGTGAATAACGTTAATGAATGCAAATGCCAAATTGTATTCAAGTTGAATGAGTTGTCTGAAAGATAATTGTCATGTGACATTACTTATTGACCCAAAAGTTTCAGCCTGTCCGTAAACTTGATATATAGAGAACACATCGGTAGTTTTTCACAACCCTTTGTTGGTATATACCCAATGTGCCTATTAATAATGATATTATGCAATACGTTCCAATATAAGGCAAAAAAAACGTGAAATATATGGGATTGATTTCAATTTTCACGGCGGTGACAAAAGCACCCGGCCATGAGAAGTTTCAGCCTGTCCGTAAACTTGATATATAGAGAACACATCGGTAGTTTTTCACCCCCTGTGTTTATATATACCCAATGTGCCTATTAATAATGATATTATGCAATACGTTCCAATATAAGGCAAAAAAACGTGAAATATATGGGACTGATTTCAATTTTCACGGCGGGGACAAAAGCACCCGGCCATGAGAAGTTTCAGCCTGTCCGTAAACTTGATATATAGAGAACACATCGGTAGTTTTTCACACCCCTGTGTTGATATATACCCAATGTGCCTATTAATAATGATATTATGCAATACGTTCCAATATAAGGCAAAAAAAACGTGAAATATATGGGACGGCTACTTACCATAATGCCAGATGAATCATATCTAGTCTGTAGCATCACTTTGTCTTCTCCGGCGACAGTACGATAGTATGCAGCAGTGAATACAGGTCAAGTCTCGGACCATGGTCAAGTCGGGGCCCAATGGTCAAGTCGGTCCACGAGGTGTCAATGTCAAGTCGGACCATGGTCATCTCGGCCCATGGTCAAGTCGGCCCATGTGTCTGATCAAGTCGGCCCACATGTCTGGTCAAGTCGGCCCACATGTCTGGTCAAGTCGGCCCACGTGTCTGGTCAAGTCGGCCCACGATCTCAGACCAGATGTATGGTCAACTTTGATAATTCTAACGTAATATATTCAAAAACTAAACCGACTTGACCAGTGGAAGTCATTACAGTCTAGACGGCAAAATAGCCGCCTCTCACTTTTTTACAAAATTGTTCACAATCACGTCGATATATCCCCAAATTTGTACTTAACTCCACACACCAGACAATCCAGACACTATCACCAATTTGCCTATCAAATTCCTACAATTTCAGTCGACTACCATAAATACTCATTTTTCCCACGAACCGTCATTGTGTGGAATACACTCCCTGCCAATGTAGTCAGTGCTGACACGATCTTAGGATTTAAGTCAGCGCTGGCTGCACTGTCACTCCCATAAGTTGACACTCTGCTTTTATCTTTTAACCATTAATATCACACTTCTCAATATACATATTGTACAGGTGCATTATAGGCTTTTAATTAGTTCTTGCATATCATTTTTAGGACTGCACAATCTTATCTCTTGCCATGTCCACCAAGGTGGACTGAGTAGCTTTGGTGGCATGGCATTCACTGTACTAACCCCCACGCATTGCCATAATAGTCGGTAAACGACTGTTTGCAATTATTATAAAAGAAGAAGAAGAAGAGATTGAAATGTGGGCCGAGATGACCATGGTCCGACTTGACCAGACACCGCAGCAGTTACGTGTTCGCAACTAAATATTATTACGAAATCATTGCAATTTATGTATTTTAAATGTTATATGAGATTCATTCCGTAATGTTTTGTTGGTAGTGACGTGAACAGTGGTGTAAAAACGGTATGAATCATATATGACCTCCCCACTTTACCGCCCACATATCGCCAAACAGGTGTCCGATAGCATCTAGATTTATCAGCAGAATAGTATGGCCACTAAAGTGCGACACGGAGCTCGAAAATACGCATGCATAACATCCCCGGACGGGAAAATACCTAAATTTTATATTTGGGACCATTTTTATGCTTAGACGTACGTTAATCTCATTAAATCTTGAAATATAATCGATGACTTAAACTTTACACAGCCTTGGCCCCGATTGTTATTGTTCCGTCTGCGCATGCGCGGACTGAAACCTTTACTGGGCTGAAGAATTTTCTGTTATACCGGCGCCAGAGCCAATGAAAAAAAGCCATCACTGGCCCAGACACATTTGGGGAATTACATACATGTACCTGAGAAAGACTTAAAACGCAAATTCCTTCATGACTGATAGCAGTCATAATGTGTCCAGATCTCAGTTACTTAATGCTGACGAGAGTGAGTACATGACGAATTATTCAATGTACTATTGTGTACTTAAAATATGGTGTTTTATTTAGAAAATGGAGACACCCTGATCTCCCAGCTGACAATGGATAGAAGGAAACTACCAAAGTGTTGTCCAGAAGTGGTACCTGCCAATACGTCTTAATTTGTCTCATGACACACCAATGGCTGCTCACCTTGATGTCAACAACCCCTATTTAAACCATACTTAAACATATTGCCAATTTCATCTTGCCAGGCATGTACAAGCAGGTTAGACAAACATATGAATATAATTCCTTTTGTAACGTGAAAGTCGAATGCAAAGACAAGTGTATGCTTATTAGTTTCATAATACTTCTGACAAAATAAAGTATATTTAAATGTAAACATAATATGGCACAACCATTATCCCAGCAGTTTAATTCATAATATTAAATAAATAATACAAATTGGGAAATAATTGCCAATATCAGAGATCAATTAGAAGTATTACATTCACCATGACAATGGGTTCACGTTATACGAGAAATGTATACTAACATTAATTATATAATTATACATACTAGTTTTACTCTCTTCCATTACTCTCGCTATAACGCGCAAAAGGGACATCCAGTTGTCGCATTTTTGTATTTTCCTTTTTCATGTGCATATTCACTCCAAGTGCCACAATCCAATAACACCAATGGTCCGATAACAATTGTTATCCTAAGTCAAAGCTTATCGTTACATGCAGGATAATGAATACTATTATAATGTTTGACAATGTCCAGCCGTGGGTAAATGTTTGCCGTGGCACGAAGGAAATGTTTGAACCGCAAGGCCGTAGGCCGCAGGCCGCATGTTCAAACAGTTCCAGAGTCAACAACCGCAATCATGTAACAATGTATGTTTTAACCCGTCCATGGTCTGACAAAAGCTGGTTGGAATTTTAATAAATCTTGCAACTACAAAGCAAATGAAACTACTAAGTACTTAGTATCTGAAAAATATTTCAGCATTGACGCCAGGACGCTTCCATATGTCAGAGATAACTACATGACTGACACTATGATACATTTTTGTTTTCATCTCCCGATATATAGAGGATCTTACATGAAAGATGATTTAATATGACATTTAGAAACGAGTTTAATGTGTATAATGAATATTATATTAACCAGCACAACTATTTGATTATATTTACTGTATAATCACAATACAATACACCGAAGCTGTACTGATCACCTATGGTGTATGTTGTGTAGCGATAATAAAGAACGTTAAATAACAGTAAGACAAAAAATAATGGGAAGAAATATCACTACATGTGCTAGTATAGTTGGACTGTTAAAAAATTATATCCCGACACATTTTCCAAAATATCGTTTATTCTTTACCGAACCATGTTTGGATTATAAGGGCAAGTCTTCACTTGTGAATTGACAATATTCCATTTTGATGATTATAGTTGAACGTTTCGTCCCCGAGTAGTGTTGCAAGTTTGTCATTGTAGTGTTTGTAAAACCCATCCAGTGTGCTCCTCGTGCTGTTCCACATGGGGTTTGTGGTCTTGTGACGGATATTCTGGTTCCGGTGTATGTCTGCATCAGCAATTCTCCCCATCTCATCCACGTTTAGTTGCGCTGTAAAGGGGTAGATATCAACGGAAACGTGTGTGTAGCTGTCTAAAGTATGGTGGCTCGTTTCGGACACTTCGTCTGTCCGCTTGTAGTCGTATTGAAACGAAGAGTAACACACTTAAGGACCGGTTATATACCCGATCATCATTTGATTCAAGGATAAATGTTTCGTAAATGTAGTGGAATATATTTATAAAATAAATGTGAACACTGACTTACTGTACTGTATCCTATACGGCACATGGAGTTGCAAACTCGGCCATCTTTGTGTATTCCAGCCGTCAGCCAGTTTCACCTCTTCGGGCGTTTGACAAGAAACTGACAATGCGAACATATGACATAATGTAGCTGACCGTAGAAAAACCAGGACAAAGACTCAATTATATTACACCAAGATGTACTTCAAGTCAGATATTATTCCGTTCTGATTTTGGGATTTCCCCACCAATGCAGTAGGCTATATACGGCATCCAACCCGTTGGCCCGGCCTTAAATGACCTTAGCTCAGCTTCACTGCACTATTGTACTGTTGTCTAATAGTAGTGATTAGCCAGGTAACAATGACGCATTGTATCATTTTCTGTGTTCGGTGTATGAGGATATTTACTCATGTTGTTGAAAAACAGGCACAAAACTCTCCTCGGAAAGACATAATGTACAGTTTGGTGTAATACAATTGATAGAGTCCGTTGTCCTGGCTTTTATATGCATGATTAGCTACATTATATCATATGTTCTACTAGTGCATTGTCAGTGTCTTGTCAAACGCCAGAAGAGGTGACATTGGCATATGGCTGGAATACACAAACATGGCCGAGTGGGACACTCCATGTGCCGTATAGGCACAGTAATGAGGCAGTGTTCACATACATGTTATACATACATTACGTCACATTTACGAAGCAATACTGTTTGAATCATATAATGACCAGGGATCCCATATGTCCTTATATTAAATTCCCTTCTTTCGTTTCTCTAGTAGGCCGGCCAAGGATTGAACACAACATGTTGATGGTCATTTTTGTTAAAAGTGGGTATCCATACTGATTTATATCTTTGGTGGGTAGGCTTTTGGAAAGGGGTAGGTATCCCCTAAGATTTTACCTTTTGGTGTCATTTTCAAGGTAATTCAGAAAATATTAACAATATAAGTTGATGTTCATATGCAGACAAAGGCACAATTACAAGTGTTAATGGAGATTAAAAACAGATAAATGCTTGCTGTATTATGATTTTAGCAGATATAAAATTTAAATTTGAAAATTAAATTTCAGCGCGGGCACAACACCGACTGGCAATGGTATATATATGTTCATAATTTCTATCTAGAATTGTTTTATGACCATGGTAGATAATTTATTATTATAAAATAGCATGGAGTGAACTAATTTCACGACCAACATGGCCGCCATAAATCATATATTCGAACTGGTTTCATTTTGCTTATTCCACTCCAAGTACCAAGAATATGTGACAGTAATATTCGAATTTCGGTTTTATAAAATTAGTCGCTGTGATAAACCCAACAGAAATGACAATAGTATGATGGTTCACATATAGAATATAAAAAACCTTATAGTGCATCATTTAATGTACGTTTCATCAATTCAACATGTGAGGTAAATGATGTGACTGGATTAGTTCTTAATTTACCCAGCCTAGCCTCGGAATACAAGTCCTACGCGTTTCCTAACCTTGCCTGATAAACTTGATATCAAAAGACACTAGCCTGATAGTATATATATAGTGTACAC